>OX451219.1:40240402-40763658 GCA_949628195.1 Phasia obesa
AAAACACAACCTTTCGGAGTAATTACTCATGACACTTAAAACGCATGTTAGGAAGTAGTAATTTATTGATTTGTGAAAGACGCTGTACTGAAACTCTGATACTGGAAAGCTAGAAGATGAATGACAGGACTTGAAGGTATTTTTTACAAAAATCACACAGTAAATAATGTTTGATTCCGATTCTTTGTTTTTAAAATTAAATGCTTAATAATTTCCTTCCTTCACTTATTTACAGTCAAATTTGATAAACTCATGCCTTAAGAAAGAGACTGTCTCAGTAGTAAGAAGTATTTCTAATTACTTTGCAGTATTCAGCCATGTTCTGTTCGATATAATTTGAAAGTTCAAGCAAACATTTCGTTAATTTATGAAAATAGTATGAACTTAAATATCTAATAATTCTTGCAAAAAAAAAAAAAAAACGACTACAAAACAAATATATGTGCATCAATTCTAAACTAAAAATTTAAAAGGAACTAATCTGTAAGAAATAGTACGCAAATCAAATACTTCTATACTTTTTGCTCTAACGGACAAATAATATACGTTCTGTACATTCAAATGTCTATCCATGACGACAAATTACGTCAGATATGAGGACACCCTTTATTTTTTTACAGTTATTATTACTGGCACAGTAATAAAAATTAACGGATCCAAAGATATGGCCATATAGCTTAAACAATATCACCTAGGGGACACCCTTTAATGTACAATTTTAAATTAAACACTTATTTTAAACGACAGATTCTTTCTTAATTTCAAATGTCTGTCTAAAACGGTTCAAAAGTTTGGCCATATGCATCAATTTACATCAACTATTAAGACACCCTTTAAAATTTTAAATATTTATAAAGGTTATCATACGGGTCATAGTAGTGGACATTCTGTCTAATTTTCAAGTGTTTGTCTATAACGGTTCAAAAGATAGGGCTAGATAGGTTAAATTATATCAATTATGGGACACCCTTTAGTTTCCAAATTTAAATTATATACTTGATGTTATAAAGGACTTAGATATATAGGTTCTTTGTAAATTTCAACCGTCTCTCTGTTACGGTTCAAAAGTTTGGCAATATACATCAAATTACATCAACTATTGGGACACCCTTTAACTTCTTATTATAAATATTTAATTTCTGATTATAAATATTGGACATTCTGTCCAATTTTTAAGTGATTGTCTACAATGGTTCAAATATTTAAATTGACGCCATATATGGGGACACCCTTTAATTTTTAAGTTTATTTTTTTTATTAATTTCTGTTATTGGCAGCTATAGTGATATGCAGTTTTTTAAAATTTTAAAATAGTGCCCTTTACGGTTCATAATACACGTGAAAAACACGTATGTTGTATGGGGACACCCTTTAATTTTCAAAATTCTGAACTTCTTTTAAAATGGGACCAATCTGTAAGCATTTCCTTTCTAATAAAGAAAAAATTTAAAATCGGTTCAGAAATGCTTGAGTTCTGCGGGCACAAACATAAAAAAGCAACATTCAGACGAATTGATAACCTCCTTCTTTTTGTGAAGTCGGTTAAAAAGTATTTTGATTTATATTTTTATAACTTGCTGGGACACTATTTGTGTATTTTGCTAAATATAAAAAATATTTTTCTAACTGACATTGCTCAATATTATTAGATCCTCACAATTTTATTTTCAAAATGCATCTTTAACCATAAACACTTGGGATATTATGGAAGCCTTTAGATTAGTTGGTGTTACGATGCGAAACTCTAGGTGGCTCAAAACAGTGAAGTAAATTGTTAAATGTATTGTGGCTCTTTCCATTTACTAGTATGTATGTATGTATGTGTGTGTCGGTTTTTGTGTCTATTTGTTTACTTGTTGGTATTAGTACGCTGGTGCATGGATACGTGCTATTTGTCTAACCTGCCACACGTAGGAGAACTCGTATTTTCCCTGCCTTACGTACATACATATGTATGCACTGGTAAGTTTGCAGACTCAACTACTCTGACAGACTGACTGAGTAAATTTCATTGGGAACATGTTTGCTAGAGAGTGTTAGAGGTTCTGTTGCCTGAATGAAGGCTTAACATGCATCTTAATAGTTTTCCAACTGGCATGCCATGCCGCTCATAGCAGCATTTTTATAATTTTATATACGAGTAGGATATGATTGCTGCATGTGTGTGCTTGGGCCTCTGAAATATTTAAGTGACATTTTACTGCAAAAATTTTCCCCAAAAAAATATTTCATGTTTCACACATGTTGTATGTTTACACGCTCCTATATGTGTCTATGAATGTACATATTTGTAAATATGTAAGTTGCATATTGTGTTTAAACGAGAATTCCTTAAACGAAAGAGCTTATGCAACGGCAGTGAGGGGATGTGTGTTCACGTAACTTGAATTTTTTTTTTTATGTACATAATGCTACAATTTGATTGTTTGTTTGTATTTCTTGTGCAAATATTTTTAATTTTTGTGAATTTATGTATGTATGTGTGATATATAGGTATGTTTTGGTGTATGCAAAAGTGCTAATGTAAAATATTGTATCATGGAAGATGTTATTGTGTTTTACAACATGTATGTAGGTCTTACTACTTCTAAATATCTATATTCGATGTAATAATTACCCTTGTGGTAAAAAAATAAACATTTGTAAGTAAAACTTTGTGGATGGCACGGTGGGCTAGTAATATTACTAATGCAGGGGATGTGGATGCAAAATTATAAAATTCCCAGTATTGGAGAAATAATGTCCACCCACACAGAGCTTCATATGCGCAGTTAAGTCGGCCGAAAGATTAAAAAGCTGGAGGCCGGCAGGAATCCACAGTTCGCTCGACTTAACAAGATCTAACTAGGAGCCTGCTATCAGTAAGGAGGTATAAGTCGAACTACTGACTTGGTGCGATTACCAGCTGATGACTCAATTGACTACTAGGTAGTGTGCTACGGTTTTGAGTTTGGTGCTCTACAAACAATTTACTACAACGTTGTCAGAAAGGCCAAAAAATACATGGATATAATCTGAGTAACTTAAGGTGGTTACCTGCGTCAGTGACAGGTCATAGAAACTTCAAGTATCTTCCGGACAAGATGAAAATCGTAAAATACGATAATTGTAGACAATTCGTGGAAGGGACTGAAATGGTAGCAGAGAGTTTGTTTTTGAACGAATATTAAGCAGACACATAATAAATAATTTGGATTTGAATAAGGTCGACAGTTACTAGTCGCTAGTCTGAAATTACTACAGTCCATATTAAAGTCTAGTCACAGCAAGACTTAATGACAGTAAAGTAATCATAAAATGTCTGATCTGGTCCAAAAATCAGGACCACATCTAGGGAACACTTCATACAACGTTTTGTAGTTAAAAAAAAAAAATATCGTTGTTTATATTTCGATTTTAAACAATGCTTTAATTATTGTATAAAATGCTAAAGAAAAAAAAAATCACGCCAAAGTTAAATATATTAATTAAGTTTAATGTAAATCCATTTATTCCACAAAATAACACAGAAAGTTTAATTTTACATCGCAATAAGATAAAATGCGAAAATAAACTAGTCGTACAAAATCTTTAAGATTTTCTTCTAAAGCAAACAACTTACATGAGTAAAATCTTATATAAACTGAAAAAAAAGTAGAAAATGAAAGAAAATCTAAATTGGAAAACAAATGAACTCTGGCATAAACTCATAAAACAATTGAACCAGTCATTTGTAGTTGCACAGTGTGTAGAAGCTTTAGCCAGCATTTTAAATGCCAACTGCAATCAGGGTTGTCGAAATAACTTTTTAATTTTAACTCACTGACAATTTATAAAAATATCAAAGACACCAATGCGCCTTGTAAATTTAAACAAAAAGGAACAAGTTTGGTTATTACTATACATTTATAAGCTGTTTGTTCAAAAAACAAGATGTTCTCAAATTTTGTGAAGAAAGAAAGTCTGTTTAAATGAGATCTGCAGCGAAACATAATTTGTCAGAATCGTTTTGCAAACTAAGTTGCCTGAGTCCTGAGTCTTTAAATATATTAGACGGTATCTAATATATGTATCGTGGCTTCTTCTTAAGAAAATTTAATACGCAAAAGTATACTAATCGAAGGCTTGTCAGAGTTTTTGCGATCTGCACGGTTAGCTCTGTTTGCAATAGTCTCGAAATGTAGAACCATATTAAGGTCAAGAAACACGATAAAATGTTTCTTATTAAAATTGAAGTAGTAGATTGTAATTGAAATAATCTCGAAGATCGCACAATGTTTCGTTTTTTAAACCATAAAATTTTGTTTATAGAGCCAGTACCGAACCAGCCGCTAATTATTGCGATCAATACGAATTAATCATATGTTCTAATAATTTTGTAAGACTCTTACTAACTGTGTGACAAATAGGTGACAGAGCAGGGCCAAATTACGGCATTCGATATTTATCAAAATTCCCATTTATATTCTATTAAAATGTTGATCGATATAGAATGTCGTAATTTGCACCCAGTGTCCAGTAGCATTTTCAACATCTTTTGAATTATTTTAGGTTTTATTTTGCAGGCAAACTAAAGTAATAATATTTTCAAATGTTAAAAGTATTGTTATATCGAAAATAAAAATAGGGCTTATACCAATATAGCGATATTGGGCTGGAATGCATCGCAAATAATTGATTCATCTTTGGGATCGTTATAGGCAGAAGCTTGAAATTTACTGATGGAGTTGATTCTATGCTCGTTAGTATAAAAATATTAAGAACATCAAATTAAAACTAATGGGTGGCATATATGTATAAGAGATTATTTACACTAAGTGCCGCTATAGCGAAAATTTAAAAGCTCAATTGAAAATTAAGGTTATATACTCGTATTTGTCTTTCTTACCTTAAGACATTTTTTTATGTTGCTTTTTCTTATTTGTGCCCGCAGAATTCAGTCATTTCTGAACCGATTTTGATTTTATTTCGTTATTATAATTTTAAAGATTAAAAGATACCCCCTTACAATATATATGATTTTTACTTCAAATTTTAAAAAAGTACATAACGCTCTAGATCCCAATAAAAAAATAATAATAAAAATACTATACCTAAAAATTGAAAGTGATGTAATTTTACTCTTTTGGACGGTTATGTAAAAACACATAAAAATAAGACAGAATTCCGTTGCTATGTCCATTATATGAACAAGTATAAATAAGAAATCAAAGGCTATCCTAATAATTGATTTAGTTTGATGGATATTGCTGAAATTTTGAACAGACAGACGTTTGACATCTACATAGAACCTATATTGTGAAGTCCGCTATAACAGCAGGTAAAGAATTGAATTTTGAAATAAAAGTGTGTACCCATATAATTTATATAGTTTATCCTATATGGCCCTATATTTAGCACCGTTATGGACAAAAAACTAAAAATTACACAGAATTTCGACTATGTCCGGTATAATAACAAATATAAATATTTAGAATTAAAAGGTATCCCAATAGTTCAGGTAATATGAGGTATATGACCATACTTTTGAAACGTTATAGGCAGTTAAAATTTCAAAAGAGTCTGGATAAGTCCTCTATAATAACAAGTGTTTGATTTAAATTGGGAAATTTAAGGGTTACCCAATGGCGTGATTTGGTTGTGTTATATTGTTACCTATGTAGCCCCATCTAGCGAGACGATTGAACTTTATACGAATTGTAGTTTGCTGTGTCAGCAGAGTGTCCTCATATCTAACGTAATTTGTAGTGTATAGCCTTATCTCTTTAACTGTTATAGACATGATGGTTACACAGAAGATATATTATTGTGTCCCCTAAATCAAGTTAGAAATATAAGTGTGTGCCTCTAGTCAATGATATTTGATATATATGACCTTATCTTTTAAACCCTATAGATAAGCATTTAAAATTTTAATAAATCGAATATTAATACGTCTAAAATTAGAAGTACAAATTAGTTGACGTAATTTAACCTATATGGCCTTATCTTTCGAACCGTTATTGGCGCATACTTGATATTTATACAGAACGTGTATTATTTTGTTAAGAGATATAAAATTGGAAATGATAGTAGATAATGGATAGTTATTGAAATTTGATGTATGCCTTATCTTTTGATATTACCATGTCAACATTAACTGATACAAAAACATTATAGAGTGTCCCTTTAGAGTTGTAATTTATGTATATGACCTTAGTTTTTAAACCATTTTAGACAAACACCTGGAATGTATACAGAGTATTTATTGATAAGTCCATAATAAAGAGAATATGGGCAAGGAGTGATATAGATAAAGGCAATTTATTTACTACACATTTAAAAAACGTATTTATGCCAAATATACCTTATAATTTAGCTGAGTTGCCACCTGTAGATGTTGAAACAGAAATCCCCCTTAGATTTAACTTTCTAGACGTTGAAAAGGCAATTGCTGGTTTAAACCCAAAAAGGCCTATGGTTTTGACAAAGTAAGTAACAAGATGGTAATGTAACTTTGTTAGTTAGAATAGTTATATTTATTTTCAATGCCATTCTACGCCTTGAGTATTTTCCTGACTGGAAGGCTTTTCTTATTACTATGATACCTAAGCCAGGAAAAGATCACACAAAGGAAGAATCATACAGGCCAATAAATCTGTTGTCAAAAATGTCAAAACTATTTGAGAAAATATTTGTAAGCTGAAGCCTATATTAAGCAAAAAGCTAAAATTCCGTTTTAGTGCAAGCAGTACAAATAAATTGGCTCATTGGCAGAAACTCAACCCTAAGCTTAGATTGAAAGCTTCTACTTTATATTTCGAATCTTAAAGCAATATGGTGTTATGGCTCTCAGCTATGGGGTACTGCCTTAACTTTAAATTTAAAAAAAATTCAAAGGCGGCAAAACAAGATTTTACTTATAATTACAGTCGCACAAATATCTAAACGTGCCACTAGTTAAGGCAGTAATAGTGAAACATGCAGCAACATATCTAAAGAAGCTTGAAACGCATCCAAATCCGCTGGCCCGCAACATCCTAAATGATCGTTGCTGCGATCGACTAAGAATGAGGAATATGCTTCTCTTTGCCGAACATCAGAGAGGTGACCAATAAATGATAACAAAAACAACAGTTGTTGGCTAGCACTGGCTAGTATATACATTTTCAATTTTTTTAATTTCACTTTTATTCCTAAGGTTTGAGCACTTATTGTTAGTTCATATATTTTGAAGATAAAACAAATAAAATGCCAAAAAACATATGTATGTGATGTACCGATATTTTAAACCGTTATAGATAGCATACATGGGACTAATTAACTAGATTGAGTAATTAATTGATAATTTCATTAGCATTGAATATTAAATAATGCTAATCAATTTTTTTCATTACCATTGTTTTCATTAATGCTAATGGTTTTTAATAAAAAAGTTTCATTAATAATTATTAAAAAAAAAAAAATCATTACCATTAATCAATGATTAAATTATAAAAAAGCATTAGCATTATTGGCCACATTTGCAATTAACCTTTTGCAGTTTTTAAAGAAGTCCCACCTCCATTCTCTGCGCTCCTATTATTGGCATTTTTTCATATAAAAACAAACAAAAATCAGAAGAAGAATAAAAAAAAAACCCTTTTAAAATCAAATTTTTAACCTGTTGGAGATTTCATAGTACAGATTTTCAAAATTAGAGTGAATGTAAAGATATTAAAACCTACAGCAATAATAAATTTGTGTTTAATAAAAACAATGACTTTTTCATCAATTATAATTATTAATTATACAATTTCATTGCATTTCCATTACCATTAATAAAAAAAATTGTAATTAAAAATAAATCAGTAGCATTAAATAGTAGTTACAATTTTTTTCATTGTAATTATTTGAAATAATGCCAATGAAAAAATCCCAAGTATGATAGATAGACATTTTATTTGTATTACTACGGCCATAATAAAAATTATATAAAAAATAAAAGTGTTTAATTTACACAGAGTCCGTATTACCATATTCGCAATAACAAAAACATTTATGTTAAAGGTTATCTCCATAGCTGATATATAGATAGGCAATTGAAAATTACATAGTATGTGTATAGTATGCTGTTATTGCTATGCTATAACATAAAGTTTTAGAATTAAATGGTGTACCCATAATAGAGAGATTTTGGTGCAAATAGCTGACCTTTTGAACAGTAATGGGGAGGTAAACAAAACATATAGTATACGTAACAAAACAGAGTAAACGTAACTCTTGCGTATTATATTTAACTTTCATTTGTTTTGAATAGTAGTTCTTACAAATTATTTTTTTTAATTTTTTTTTTTTAATTTAAATTTAATGCCCATCTATCTTTTGTGAAGTCGGGTTTTTCCAAGGATTATTTGATTGTCTAGTTTTCCTAAACTAGACAATCAGTTTATATTTTGTACAAAATTGTATATGAATTTTATTTGAACTATTTTTAAATGAATAAATTAATTATTTAGGCTTAAGTTCCTAATTATAAAGAGATAAAGAAAAGACTAAACACTAGCAGAGTGGAATGCATTTTCTAGACAGCTACATCCGTCATCAGCACTCTTCGTATATATCTACTAGATAGTTTCAATTGTTATTAATTTTCTATTTAAACAAACTTATCAAAGAAATAGGATATGAGAAATTTTAATTTGTATATTATATATATAGAAAAAAGTTGGCTTGTAGTATAATATAAATATGTTTAAAAGTGTAAAACAATTTCAAAAAGCTCCTATCTCCTATGAAATATAATATACAAATTAAAATTTAATTAAAGCTAAATTAGTTTTTAATATATGTTTTCTTTGTATTTTCTATTAATAAGCATTCTTTCTGATTTTACCATTTATTGTTAAAATCTTGCAAATTATCTTATCTCTTTTTTAGAATTACTAATGTAACAGACATTAGTATTATAAACTTTTAAAGAACTATACCAATCTTTTTTCATTTACGATACTTAAACACATTTAATTCAATATTATGTAAATTTGGCAACTTTGTCAACAGCAGAAACACAATGTGCATTTCTTATGTGTCAGTGTACGCGAAAGTCTCCTGAAACGCATTTTATGTAAATTCCTTATTTGTGAACGTGAACTAAAAAACAACCTAAACAATTTTCTCTAACCCACATCCATACAAACACTCTGGAAAAAATGATATAAAATCCGCAAATTGTCAGCACTAAACTAGAACAATTCAATAACTGGGATGTGCAAAAGAGCATTTCAAAAGCGTGGCATGTTAAAAAAAACTTAAGAAAGTTGTATTGGTAAATCCGATATATCGAGCTGACACTCTACATCAGGTGTTAGTGCATAATACATAAAGTATGCAAATTTTTATTTTTTTTTATCTCAATTTGTTGATACCATTTATTGTAGTTTCAATGTGTTTAAACTAACAGTAAGCACTAATGGGTGCTGTTATAAATAGAGGATCATCATGTCCTAAATACAGGGATGCCAACTTTTTAAGAAGATCAAACTTGTCGACCCAGCGCTCGAAAAGAGATAAAAAGCGACAATTTGAAAAAGAACGATTTCTCTTTTCTCAGTATACTTTTCAGATTTACAAAAAGTTCACTAAGGTTTTAAAAACATAAACCAATATATCTATATATACCTATTTAAATTATAATCACCCCTGTTCTGTAAACCGAATCAGACCTTTTCCGATTATGACACGAATTCACTATTCCTAATGTTCTGTGAACCGAAATCCATTATTATCTCATTTCGATTTACTTTTAAGTGTCGAAAGCAAATCTAGTAGAATATTTATTTGTTTCATTAACTTTTGAATACATAATTGATTTACAGCGACAATTTTAAAACTTTGTATTCCATTTTTCTAGATAAATTAGGGGATGCTGATTACGAATTTTTTTTCATTTCTGCCATTGACAAGATGTTGGTTCACGGATGTTTTTCAATGTAAAAATGCTCTAGTAAAAAGGAAGACACTAACTAGCATTTAAATTTAACATCAAATAGATATAAAAATAAATAAAATATAAATCTGTGGAAATAAGGATAAAGTGCTTACATAAATCTGATTTTTAAGTAGGAGATCAAGTTTAAAATTTGAAATTAATTTAAAAAAAAAGATTATTTTTAAAAACATCTTATATCTACGAAAAACACTCAGGCAATTAATAAGTTTTTATGATTTGGAAAAAGAGCTTGTATTTTCTTGACCTTTTTTCCAAATGCGATTAGATATTGAAAAAAGATAAGCAGATAGTAATTTTGCTATAACTTCGACTTAAGCACTAATTCCTTCTTGCTACAGAAATAAAGGATTTTATAGAAATAAATGCTAGTATTTTCTTTTTTATTAGAGTACTTTTATTCGGCCCATTGAGTCTGGAATTTTTTTAACCAAATATGGAAATTGAAAAGTCAAAAAAAAAATTATTATACGACCATATATTTGTTTACCTTTAATACCTTTAATATATTTTGTTACTACAGTCAACTTAAAATAAATAACTAAGAACTAAATATGTTGCTACTATTTCTGTTCTAACTAATCCCATTTTTAGATCAATGTTAATTTTTCAGTTTTTAATACATCAGGGCTCCCTGATTGTGATTATATAAGTACATTTTTTTCCAAGCAAATTTCCGAACTAAGTTTTATTGTCCATTTAATATCAGGATGCTACTTGGAGGATTTCATGAATGTTTGCAATATAGGTTTGTATCTGAACTACACGACAAATTTAAAACGACCCAAAAATACTATTTTCGAAGAAATACCGTTAAATTGTAATCAATGTTATCATTACCTTGGTATTTTTGGAAAGTGACTTATGCCACTTTCAAAACAAACCGCTTATATTTAAAAAAGGGTAAGAGTAAGAAAAAACGACGAGCTTTAAGCAAATCGTATTTTATACAATCAAAAAGTGTTGGTATAGTTATTTTACCATAACAACCAGCTGCTGCCACAAGCAGTGATACACAAATGTTTTAGTGGTGCAACAGAAGAAGGCATTGAGTAACTTTTATGCTCTTGGCAGCAAACCCAGCAAAGATCTGTATCTGTCAGGGTGTATTTCTTTATTTTAATGTAATATCGAAGCACACAACTTCCTCAACGTGTCCCTTTTCGACACTCTTCCGCGCTCTATGATTATAGACAACCGAAATGTAATTACGGTAACCTTACCCTCATAGAGTCACGTGCTATAAACTGCCTTTGTTCTTGACTTAAGTGATTTCAGACTGTCGACTGGTAACTCTCGGCCTTCTTTCTCAGCATGCGGTCCCTGGTAATTGTTAGCATATGTTCAAGGCTCAGGTGCCCCATGCCATCCACATTTAAAAAGCTTCTACTAGTGGTACTAAGTCTTATGCTAGCGAGTGCCGGACATTCACACAAAATATGCGCTACCGTCTCAGCCTCCTCCAGCCACAGTTTGCAAGTATCATCTTCTTCGATTTTCATCTTAGCTAGATGATACTTGAAGTTTGCATGACCTGTCAGTAATGCAGTATTCCACCATTTCAGCCTGCCTAGTCTCCTTCGACCGTTTCATGTTTAATGAGTCCTCCCATTCTATGACCTTAGGTCGCATTATGTCATTACCCAGCGCTAATCTGGGTTCTGATCTAGAGAATTTTACAGCATATCCCACTTTTGCTAGTTGATCTGCTGCTTCCTTCCCAGCTGTACCTATGTGTTCCTTAACCTACATCAATGTTACCTCATTAACCGAGACATATTTGTTAAGTTTTAAAACACACTCCAGCACTAGTTTGGAGTACACATTCGCTTTATAACCGACTGGTTGCCAAGTGCAATGAGAACCTTTCTCCCCTGCACTCGATATTCCAGCAGGTGATCAAACGTATGTACCCAAGTAATTCCGCGTGGTAAACGAGACGTACTCCCCCAAACGCAGACTACAGGACAAGTTAAGTTCAGCTGAGTATACACCTGCTCCTGCTCTACCGTGCCACAATGAGTGTCCGATTCAGTTTTTCGAATCTTTACTAACCAGGGTGTATCTCTGATAAAGATATAAATACCAGGCAGATAAACGAACAAAGTAAGCCAATCGAAGCGTTGTAGGAGTATAACAGTTCCTGCTATACTTATTTCAAGTAACAGCTAGAAGATTTCGAACAATTCAATACAAATTAAGGACTGGCAGCATTGATTTCAGACCATACAGAATTGTTTACTCGGTATAGTTTCTTGTAAGGGAATATTGGTCTTTAATGCCAAATACACCCTCACGCTACACAGCTAAAAAATCGAAGACTTTACTTTTATAATCCAGAGCTGACTATCACAAAGCTTTTCTCCATGTTATAAGAATTCTACCGAGAGAAGACTAGTAAAAATCTCATAATGAACTCACCATACTCAATCATAAAGCCTCCAACATATATAACTACTTTAATTTTAGAATTTGATTACGGCGAAAATCTACCACTCCTAGGATTGACGGCAATATCATTATTATTTTACAAGCGTCAACTTTGGTGTTAACCTCTTTTTTTTTGCATTTTTAACATGAGAAGAAAGCAACTGGTTCAATGAAGGATAAATCAAAGGAACTTCCAGGTACACTCGTTAAACAAGCCGAAGAACTGGACCCGAGCTATGAAAATATCTTGAAATAAGAACTTCTTAAATAAACAGACATTAACTCTTTAAGCATTAAACACATAGACGACAGCAGGATACCGATTACAACCTGTCGAAATTAAAATACACACGTTTATATGAAGACGATTATTTTGACGACATCATAGCTACATGGCTACACGACCACCGTTGTGGCTGTAGCTAACTTAGACTAATTTCTATTTTTCTTTCGACAATTATATTTTATTCAACAAAAGAAAACGTCACAAAATTAAAAACACAAATTCATTTACAATTAAAAGGTTTTGAGCAAATACATATATTTATTTGATTTGAAATGATAAAAGTATTTTTTGAAAAAGTTTTTTTTTTTGTAAAGGCAAAATTTTCATAGTTTTGAAAATGTTTTGAAGCTTTCGTCTTCAATATAATTGATTAGCTGACTACACGGCGACGATTATAGCCAACGTCATTTGTAGTCGTGTAGCTGTGTAGCCGCTGTTGTCTATGTGGTTAATGGATTATAATAAAACTTATATGTGTGCAACATTATAATATACGAGTATTCCATTTAATGAGTTTTAATCAACTTAATCATTTTAAATCAACTTAATTTTTATTAAAATTTATATACGATTTATTCATATAAACTAATTGTTTTCATATAAACAGAATTTTTTTTGTCAAAAACATATTTCAATAAAGCTTGAAAAAAACTAGTACAAATTCAAATAAAATTCTGTTTAATAAACAAAAAAATTTGTTAAAACATTAGTAAAACATTCGAAGAAAAACAACCCATTAAATTAGTTAAATTTACATCCCTAAAAGAAGTTAATATGACTAATTTGGCGGTTGATTTGAAAAATTTTTCGTTTATATTACTAAGTTTTTTAAAATTTATTTTTGAAGAAAATTGAATATATGAGCCATGTTCTTTGAAAGTGGTGTAAGTCTATTTTGACAAAAAATTAGTTAATGATAAAAGTGAATACAATTTACTATGAACTTTTTATTTATAAACTTTTTCCAAAAAATTCGTTGAAAATTTCGTTGTTTTTATCATTATAAATTTTCGTAGTTAATGAAGCTACAAATATAATTACTTTGAAAATGGTGTAAGTCCACTATCCTCAAAGATATATTACTATTTAATTCAAAATTGTACTACATAATTTCTTTAGTGTTTTTTCAAATGTGTGGCAACATTGTAAATGACATACAAATTTTTATAGTTTTCAGGAATTTCGCCTTTTCCCCGTTTAAATTACATATAATAAATACAAAACAAGATGCAATTCTAAGAATAGGAAAATATATCAATGGTAAAAAAGTAAATTGGTTGAAGATATGTTGGTTAATGGTTATGAAAAGCAAACTACATACAATGTTCTATAAAACTTCATTTAGTGATAATGAGGATTTTAAATCACTAAATTTATAGTTCCACAGGGAAAACCATACAACTTTAGAAATATAGTACACACACGTTTATATCATCATTGGAAAAAATGACAGATATTACCATATATCACTCTAATATAATATCATGACTATTTTCATGACTTGATCATAATGAAAAAGGTTAAAATATATTAATAATACGAGTATAAATAATGTTGGTTGAATGGTAAATGTTAAAACAAGCCCTTTTTAATGCGTTATTTTTTATTTATTTTTATTGTTGAAGTATGTATTTAGTAAAAATTTCATAAAAAGAAATCGATTTGTTTCAATTGAGATGCCGTAGTTAATATTTTGTAAATGTAAGATTTTTACTTTTTGCTGATTTTGAAAGTGGTTTAAGTCCTTTTGAAGTCATTAAAAGTATAAATTTTTGTTAATCAAACTTAAAATATGATTACATTATAAATTTAAATCAAATTAATATTTAAGAATTACATTGCACTAGAATAACCTACTACATATGTATATCATTTATTTACATATATTTATTTATATATTTTTCAAATTATTCAAATGCAAAACCTTGAATGTCTCCATATTAAATATAATACACTTGCACCACCTTCAAAGAAAACGGCTCATATATAAACGAAAAAAGAGCTGTAAAACAGAAGAAATTTCGTTAAATTTAACTTCAGGAAAATTATTTGACTTGACATATAAAATAGAAAATTTTTCAATTTGTGTATATTTTTGTATTTTAAATATTTCATATCAAATGCTCGCATAGACATAAACTAAAATCTTAATTCGTTTATTCTTCTTAAAAGAAAAAGCATTGTTTTCATGTTATCATTAGATAAAAATATGCTACATGATCGCATATTTTTATCTAATGATGAAAAGATATTAAAAAGAATAAAATTTTGTAAAAAATTAACTAAAAATTTTAGTTAATTTACCTCATTTTTTATCATATTTACACCCCGCTAAATAATTCTTGCAAAAAAACCGACTTCAAAACAGATAGAAGGGCATCAATTCTAAAATAAAAATGTAAGAAGTAATCTGTAAGAATTAGATTTAAACCAAATAAACGATACGCCAAAATTAGAGGGGAAAAAATAAAGACTATTTGAATGTCAAGCCTCTCCCTATTACTGTTCAAAAGTTAAGCTATTTTCACCAGCATCCGTCTTTTATGGGGACACCATTCAAGCCTCTGTCTATAACGGCTTCAAAGGTAGGGGCACACAGATCAAATAACATCACCTATTCGGACACCCTTTAATTTACAATGTTAAATTAAAGACCTGTTGTTATAGAGGACTTGGCCACAAAGATTCTTTGTAAATTTCAACTATCTGTCTATAACGGTTAAAAAGTTTAACCGTATATATCAAATTACATGAACTATTGGGACACCCTTTACATTAATTCCAAATATTTATACTTGTTATCATACCAGAGAAAGTAGTGGACATTCTGCCTAATTTTTAAGTGTTTGTGTTTAACGGTTCAAAAGATAGGGTCATATAGATAAAATTACGTAATTTATGGGGACACCCTTTAATTTCTAAATTCAAATTGTATACTTGCTATAGTGGACTTTGCACTACAGGTTGCTTGTAAATTTCAGCTGTCTGTCTCTAACAGTTCAAAAGTTTGGCCACATACATAGAATTACATTAACTAGTGGGACACCCTTTTAGTACCAAATTCAAATTTTATACGTTTTGTTATAGCTGACTTAGCACTACAGGTTCTTTGTAAATTTCAACGGTCTGTGTACAACTTTTCAAAAGTATGGCCATATACATCAAATTAAATGAATTATTGGAGCACCCTTTAATTTAAAATTTTGAATATTTATACATTTTATTATAACGGTTATAGTAATTGACATTCTGTCAAATTTTCAAGGTTTAGTCTATAAGGATTCAAAAGATAGACCCAAATAGGTCATATTATGTCACCTATGGGGACACCCTTTAAATTTTAAATTACTTTTTTTATTCATTTCTGCTGTTGGGAGCTATAGCGCCACGCAATTTTTTAAAATTTTAATTTGGTGCCCTTTACGGTTCTTAATACACGTAAAAAACATGTATGTTGTATGGTGACGCCCTTTAATTTTTAATATAATGAACTGTTTTTAAAATGGGACCAACCTGAAAACATAAACTTTCAAATAAAGTAAAAAATTTTAAAATCGGTTCAGAAATGGCTGAGTTCATTCAGACGAATAGATAACCTCCTTCTTTTTTGAAGTCGGTTAATAACAAAAAGAAAGAGTCATATTGAAGAAATTTCTTCAATATAAAGAATTTAAAAAAAATATTTTTTTTTTACGAAAATAATATTTAGATTTGACTAAAAAGTTTGTTAGCTGTATAACAACCTACTTTTCTTCAATTCTACACCCCATTTTAAAGAATTTAGTTAAATTTTCGGTTCAGTGTATGTAAAGGCAAAAAGTCATACAATTTTAAAATAATCTATAAAACTTAAGGTTAACTTTCAAAACCGATTATCTCAAAACGAGTTTTTTAAACTGATGTCGGTTTTCCACCAACCTCGTCATGCATTAAATTAAGCTATACTAATGTCTATTATTGTGATTTAAAAAAAAAAAAATATTTTAATTAATGACAGTGGGGTAAGAAAACACAGTGGTTGTGGCTAGCTTTATATAAAAATTTTATGAAACTTTTTATAAAGTATGGGGTTTTCTTTGCAGGTGATATAATAAATCGATTACCACTAAAATTAGGTTTCGTATGGTATACAAAGTTGATACGTTACGTTACCACCAATTGAAAGACAAATTTAATATTTCTATATTTTTTCTTTGCTGTTGGGTAAAATCATGCACTCAGTCAAGACTTCAACACAATTGCATCCTACTGGCAGAATGCAGAGAATGCATTCAACCAAACATTCATACAGATTATAAGCTTTCGAAGTATTCAGAAAAGTGTGTAAAGTATTTACCACTACTTACCACTTTTTTGTACTCTTCCTGTTTTTGTTTCGTGGAGCATTGGGAAAACATGCTTTTCGCTTTTTTGTTCTTTTGAATTTCATAAATTTTAAAGGTGGTGGCGGATGTTGTTTGGCATTCAGTCGGAGTATTTAGGTGGGTGGTTTGGTTGGGTTCGGTAGGCGAATAGAATTAATAAAAAAAAAAATCATGGCTACCTGCCAATATGGGTCGCAATATTTTACACAAGAGCAAAGTCGTTGCGTTCTGTGGTAAGTTTAAGCCGCCAGTTGAATAATTGCTTGCAAAAGCGCGCAAATTGAGCGCACAAAAGCTGTATGGCTTAAGTTTTTTATTCGCTTTCTCTTTGATGCAAAAGATGAAGAAAAATGAAAAATAACAAATATAATATAAAAAATTAAATAAACTTCGTTCTGCCACACAGACTGGAGTAGTGCACATAACAAGTTAAAATACTTTGTGGAAAATAATAAAGAACAACTTTTTTATTTTTCAAATACAAACAAACACTACCAAAGGCCAATCAAAGAGAGTAGCGTTAAAAGAAATTTTCAAAAATCCCAGGAAATATTTATATGAATGTGTGCGAGTGCGTAAATACATTAAAAGCAAAATGAAAACCGAAAGATATAAATGCATTTTGTACCACTGATTTAAATCAGACAATGCTTTGATGTAGATTTTCTTTAATCTTGGATTATATTCCATTAAAACATTGAAAGCATTTAATTCTTTGTAGCAAAAGGATTCATAGAAAAGTTGTGTGTGAAGAAAATCATTGCTTTCAAGTATTTGGTTTGTTTTCATCAAGTTTAGACATTTAGAAAATAGATTATTTTGTTGTTGTGCGTTGGATACCACCAGAACAAGGAACACACGCATGCTAACTGACAACTAGTGTTATAGTTTCTGCGGTTGGGGACAATCTTAAGTTTGGAATACTTTCTTTATTTCTAAGAAAACATTTTTTTTACGTTCGCATGTATTGACTCTGTAAGGACTGCTGTCGACTTGATTTATGTCTTGTTATGTTGATACCAGGCTCTTGGAGTTTTTAAGGTTTCAAACCTTTCTTGTTGGTTATATCAGTATGACCAATTTTTTTTTTCTAAATAATCCCAAATGTTCTCAAAAGAATTTATTTTCGTCCATTGAATGGGTTCAACTGCTTTGGTGCGTTTTAAGGAAACCAAACTCAATAATTGTATTCTATTCGATCCATAATTCTATCTTCTTCAACTATTGCCTTTGGTTCAAGCACAAAATATTTGGACAATATAATGCGATTTTTGGATCTGGATTATTAAGGTTAACAATGTGTTTCAAAAAGTGGTCGAAATTGGACGTAGAAGTTTCTTCAGTTCTTTCTCCGAGCAACGTGTACGACCTTGACCTTTCAGTTTCACTCAGACTTCCCGATACCCGCACCGTGTTTCAGGCGGAAATATATGCTTTATTGGTAGCCGCAAAGAGAATTAGGGAACTCACAACGGAGGCAACGGCTACTGATATTTTTGTTGACAGCCTAGCAACCATAAAGGGTCTTGATTTGAAAGTAGTCAAGTTGAGATGCGTGTTGTCGTGCATTCAATATCTGGCCCTACTTGGACGATATCGCATAAGGATAGTGTGGGTTCCAGGTCAGGAAGGCATTCGAGGAAACGAGAAGGCCGATCAGTGTGCCAGGAACGGTTCGAGCATGGACGTGGTAAGTGCCGAGAGAGATATTGATACTCCCTCGGCCGACATTTTTAACACGCTTCGATTATCTAGAATTCTTTGGCTCTCAATTGAGAGAAAAAGGACGAAGGCAATACTGGCCCTCGGGAAAAATTCGATATCGCTTCTTGTAGGCATTACGGGGCAGTGTTTGATTGGAAGTATGTTGGACCGTATGGGAATCTCTCGTGGTGAGTGTTGCAGAAGTTGTATGGATGAGGAGGAATAGGAATCAGTTCAATACCTTCTCTGCGATTGCCCGGCTCTTTAGGATCGCAGGCTCAAATTTTTGGGCCAACGATTTTCCCAAGACCTGAGCCGTATCAGGGATGCGATACTGAGTAACTTGCTAGGTTTCGTGAGAAGTTCCAGATGGTTCGCACGCACTGAAGGTAATGGAATTCTATAGGAAAAAGTGTGGACGTATAGTCGTCGGGGCAACACAATGGGCCTAAAAGGTCTTCGAGTGAACTAGTCTTTATACGGGCGGCCCGTTTAACCTAACCTAACGTGGGCGCGTATTAAAAAATTAATCAGGTATGTGATGGAAAACGATCCATTTTAAAACGATCATTTTCAAAGATTGTGATGAATTTCGATTGGTTTTGAGAATTATTTTTGAACCCATCTCTAAACCAGAAGATAAAAATCAAAAAATAATGAGGAATTTACACAAAAATATTAAAAAAATGAAAACTAATTTTTATACAAAGTAACAAAATCATTTTTAAATCGTTTAGTTTTCAAAATCGCTTTTCATTACACACCTTAATGACATAAAGTTATCCTTTTGCTTAAAACTATATAATTTAAATCCAAGGTTATATACCTCAGACATATACAGTGGTGGTCCTATAATTATTTCGTTAGAACAGTAATTTATTGTTTTCCTAGAGTTTTTACAAGTTTTTGAAATTTTTTCCTTTAACCTTTTTTCCTCTTCATTCCACAAGTTCTCAAATGGATTGAGGACTTAGATGACCGTAAAATGTGTTTTGGATCGTTGTCGTGCAAAGAATTCCACAATAGCGTTAAATTTTTTTATAATTTTGTCTTCCCTTATAGTTGTTTTTTGCTGTTTGGAATATTTTTTGTTCCTCTGGAGTCACCAATAAAATCAGAAATTTGTATAACAGTCTTATCGGAGTTTCTCAGTTTATGAATAAGCGTCTTCCGAACAAATTGGTGCTTTACCCACATCATTTCGTAATACTTACAAGCAATTTTTGTTTGTGATAATACCAAATAATCGAATAATAATAAATGACTAATAATATTTTAATCTTTAAGGTCAACGGCTGACCTACGATACATTTTAAGTATGGACATTTAATATCGTCTTTGGATCATTTTTTTTACAAATTGTTGTCGTATAAACATTATAGTATTTTCACTTACCCTAAAATTTGCTTAGTTTTAAGAAATTCTATAATTACAACTATAAGTATATAAACCAAATTCATTATAAAACGCGTTACACAGCTCTACGGAATTTCAGGTTTGATCTTTTTGGCTTTATTTCTACAAAACTAAAATTCATCATGTGTTCGTTTGTAGAAAAAAATCATGTAGTCGTGTTTTTAAAATTTTATTGTAAGAAGAAATGAAATGAAAAAAAATATAATTTTAAAAGTGTTAAAACACATGAAGAGTCATAAATTCCGTTACCAAACAATTGCCTGAATATTAATTTTTATTTTCGTTGAAGGTAAAAGGTCTACAATTTTTATTTTTACATCCCTGTAAAATTCAAAAATTGGCCTGAAAATTTTCAAACCAGAATTTCAGGTTGTTATGGGAAACTGAAATTCAGTCGAGCTGCGTACCGGGCTTCAACAAGAAAACAGTAAGGAACAAACAGAAATAGAATAAAGACATTAATCATTGTTTATCTTTTATTTTTAAATGAAGAAAGTTCAGCCGTGAACGCCGAACACTACAAATTTTACTGTATTTGGGTATATGTATGGCTTAGCCTGGAACTAAAGTGGTCTGTGATACAAAATACACATTTTGAGAAAACAAACGAAACGCTTTTCAAGTCACATGGGCTTTTGAATGTATGTTATATTGATAATAGGTATTTTAAATGTTATATTGATAATAGGTATTTTTATCGTGGCTAAGTAAATAACTTAAGTATGTAAATTAGACAGTTATTATCCCCCCGAGGGATAATAACTGTCTGTGCTGAAGCTCTGCAAAAGCTCTGACAAAGTGCTCTCGGGGCATATGGAGAGAAGACAAAACTCTCTTAGGACAGTTTCGCAGGACAGCTGCTTTCGATGCACAGTTTTGCTGCCCTATGAAGCTAGTTCTATAAGTCTAGAAGCTAGTTCTATGGTCAAGGGGGTGCTTGGCTCTTAGTATGCGAACTCTGGATACCGGTCGACCTCCACGCATACGGGGCTCTGTGTGGGTGGACCTTATAAATCCCCATAATTCGTGGGAATCAAAATTAAAAATAAAAATAACAAAAACACGACCGTGGGGATCCGAAATTGACAAGCCTGGAAGCCTCGCAAGATGCTGAAGGGCTGGTCACTCAGGAAACTCCGGTCTTAACTGGCCTAAGGGGGACCTCAGAAGAGATGAACAGGAACGCCCCGCAAGGTTAATCTCTGAAGAGTTTCCTGCGCCGTTCAACCGGTATATTCCGATAGGGATGGGCAATGAAGCCTCGTTAGAGGTGGAGTGATTAATCTCTTTAGGAGTTCCGGTTGTCACTGGCCAATGGAGGTTATCGGAAGAAATTGAAAAAGAAACCCTGCAAGGGGTGGACGGGTCAGTTTGTGAAGATACTACTATGGCTATGGAGGTGAATGCGGATGAGCCGGACGCACCTGATCCTATGGGTATAGGTTAATCCTTATCGGAAGCAGCACCTCAAAACGATCCTTCTTCGTCGAATCGGAGCAGATGCAGCTCATGTCTAAAAATGAGTGGCAAAGGCAGAAGAGGAGACGGAGGAAGGATAGGAAGGCTATCGAGAAGGTGACAAGTCGGATCGATAGTCTTTTAAGTGAGGAGACGACTCCGGAAGCTAAGAGGCTTAAGAGAAGAAGATCCGACAGCAGAAGGAGAAGAAACCTCACAAAGAGCCCATTAAGCAACCGTAAAAGGTTGTATTGAATGAGGCTAACAAGGGCACCAACCAGAAGCCGAGCGGAAGTCGTAAGACTAAAGCGAAGCCCCAAGGTTGGTGCTGAAATGAGAAGGCCTCAAGTTGCAAATAAAGACCTCATTTTGGGTATCACTGACACATCAGTGGGAGGTCCCTTAGAGGAAGCACATGTGAATGTCTTTAAAGCTTCGCTGTTGTGTGCTCTAGACAACCTGAATGATGATGCTGGTGATATAGTTAGGTTTCGTAGGAAACGCCAAACTTGTCGATGGGTTCATTGTACTTACGTGCAAGAACCAATGGACAAAGAGCTGGTTGATCGGATTAGCGACATCCCTGACCAATCTTTGGGAGGGGGCTAAGCTAAGAATCGATAGCCTTCAGGCGCTGGGAAACGAGGTCAGGATGATTGTCATTGCCTACGGTTCTAAGCGATGGTCAGATGACGTAGACTGTGGGTGAGACATTGCAGTTGCTTATGTTCTATTTTCCTAGAAGCTTCAGGTCTAATGAATCACGGACTCCCGTTATTATGGGGCAAGTGAGAGAAAAAGGGCTGAAGCTGAAAGGATAATTACTCTAAATGGTGTAAGAAGTGCAATACTATCGTTTGCACCATTTAAAGCGGCTGGAATGGATGGAATTTTACCTGCTCTATTTCAGTGGGGTGTTAACACCCTGCTTGAGTGGATTAGGGAAATTTTCATAGCCTGTCTAGCGACGGGATATATTCCGGTAGGTTGGAGGGAAACAAATGTGGTTTTTCTTCCCAAACTGGGTAAAAGGGAATCTAAGTCCTTCCTGTTAAAGACAATGGAGAGGGTGTTGGCTGACTTTCTGCAGAACCACACGCTAACGGATAGGCCCTTGAGTAGATACCAACATGCATACCGAGCAGGTAGGTCTACTGACACCGGTCTGCATGAACTTGTCGGAGTGGCGGAAAGAGAAATTTTCAATGGCGACGCTGCTTTGTCCGTTTTTATGGATATTGAGGGTGCCTTTGATAAAATCTCTTTCTCTAAGTTGAGAGGTGCTCTTAACGAGTGTGGGGTTGAGCCCACACAAAATGGATAAACGCTATGCTAAGGTCTAGAGCTGTGAACCTCAAAAATAGGCGTTCTAGAATCCGGGGGAGGGTAGTCAGGGGTTGCCTACAGGGAGGAGTTTTACCACCTCTTTTGTGGAACATTACTGTTGATGGCCTTATTTGGAAACTGGACTCAATGGGCGTCCATACAGTTGCGTATGCCGACGATCTGGCACTTATAGTTGGTGGAAAGTTCATCGATACCATCCAAGGATGTATGAGACAGGCTCTCATAACAAGCGAGGCATGGTTTAGAGAACAAGGGCTAACCATAAATGCCAGCAAATCAGATGCTATGCTCTTCACTCGCAAAAGGAAGGGCATACAGATTGGGTCCCTAATGCTTTTCAGGTCGGAAATCAGTTTGTCAAGGAAGGTGAATTATCTAGGCGTTATTCTGGCTAAGAAACTTGCCTGGAACGAACATATTGAGATGAAGACACGGAAGGCAAAAAGGATCATGCATCGGTGTAAACGAGTGTGTGGTCGTAAGTGGGTAGTCTCGCCAATCGCTGCATACTGGATTTACACAATGATGGTGCGACCCATAATAACTTATGCTTCAGTGGTTTGGTGGCCTAAAGCCTCTCAGACAACAATAAAGCGCAAGTAGGATGGGGTTCAAAGAATTGCTTGTATGAGCATATATGGCGCAATGCACTCGGCTCCAACATATGCAATTGAGGCAATACTGGGATTGCTGCCGCTGGACTTATTTACTAGACCAACGGCTGCTATGTCTGCTTTGCGTATGAAGAGTGATGACATT
This sequence comes from Phasia obesa, assembly GCA_949628195.1. Taxonomy (NCBI): domain Eukaryota; kingdom Metazoa; phylum Arthropoda; class Insecta; order Diptera; family Tachinidae; genus Phasia; species Phasia obesa. Next base: position 40,264,113 of record OX451219.1, read on the forward strand.
TGGCATCGCTTTGGGCCGAACATCGGTCATAATGGAATCCTGGACCTTATTAGTAAGGAGGTTAGGGAAGCTCAAATGCCGATGGAACGCATCAGTAGAAGAAAGGTAGTCGAAAGACTGCATCGGACACTAATTGCGGACAGCGTTATACACAATGAGTGTATGGAGAATGACATCAGCATTTTCACTGATGGTTCTCTTATGGACGGTAGAGCAGGAGTTAGTGTACACTCAGTTGAGCTAAACTTGTCCTGTAGTCTCCGTTTTGGGGAGTACGTCTTCCTTTACCAGGCAGAATTGCTTGGGCTGCTACATTCGTTGGATCACCTGCTGGAATGTCAAGTGCAGGGAAGAAAAGTTCTCATTGCGCTTGACAACCAATCGTTTATAAAACGCATGAAGCAGGTGAACGTGTACTCCAAACTAGTGCTGGAATGTGTTTTAAAGCTAACAGATGCTCCTCGGTTAACGAGGTAACATTGATGTGTGTTAAAGGACCCATTGGCGCTGCTGGAAATGAAGCAGCAGATCAACTAGCAAAACGGGGATCTGCTGAGAATTTCTGTGGACCAGAACCCAGAGTATCACTGGAAAATGGCCAAATACGAGCAAAAGTCCTACAATGGCTGAACTCACTAAACCTGAAAAGGTGGAGGGAGGCTACTTCATGTAGACAGGCTCGAATGGTGCTCAAAGAGCCGCTTGGCAGGAGAGCCAGCAAGGTTCTTAGATACAATGGAAGTACCTTAAGCTGGATAACTGCGTTAATAACAGGTCATAGAAACTTCAAGTATCATCTATCCAAGATGAAAATCGAAGCAGATGATACTTGCAGACTATGCCTGGAAGACGCTGAGACGGTAGCTCACATTGTGTGTGAATGTCCAGCACTGGCTAGCTTAAGACTTAGAACCACGGGCAGAAGCTTGTTAAATGTGGATGCCATGGGGGAAATAAGCCTTAGACAAATGCTAGCAATTACTAAAGACACCGTGATGAGAAAGAGACTCAACGATAGTAAGATTGCCGCAAGTTATGTTATTGAGGACGTAGTCTGGGCGAAAAGGGACCCATTTAGTAGTGGTCTGCTTCGTTATTCCCCCTACATTAATAATAATGTAATTTTAGTGATACATTACATAGCAAACACAAAAAAAAAATGTAAACAATAGTGCAATTATTTTACGAGTATAGACCACTTTGTAATTATTGTAATTTAGAAAACTTTACATTGCATTAGGGGTATATTAAACACTTTAATCAAATAAACGTAAGGTCTAAACACAACCATGTTATATTAACACCAAAGATATTATTTTTTTAGGAATAAGAACCGTCATTATTTGGCAAATATGAATATATGGCCCGTACAAAGGTAGTGAAATTATATTTCTCTAATGTTACCATAATAATTAAAAAAATATGATAATCTAGTTATGGGTTTGCTTGCCGCAACAGTCGCATAGTCAAGAAGATGGTTCTTAAAGTAGAAATACAAACAAGATATGCCTTCTTGCGAACCTTTTGCGACTGTGGTCTCATACCTCAAGTTCATTAAAATTAATTTAAAAATCATGTTAGTAAGCATCCATGTAAGATTGAATTGCCTCAAGTTATACTTAGTTGTTTTTTGTAGGGGGATACAGAAGCAGACCACCAACTCTATGGGTACCTTTTCGACCTCCTTCGTTTCTCAATGATTTCTGGTATCCGACTGAAAATTTACGAATATCTTACTTTCATTGAGGATCTTGCTCTCAGACTGGCGACTGATACATATCGACATTCTTTCTTATCACAGAATCTATGGTATTTGCTAACATTTACTTAAGGCTAGGTCTCCACAGCATCTCCATATAATATGTGTTTGCCCGTGATCATTTAGCCTTTTTTCAAGCACAATCTGTAAGTATCGTCTTAAAGCAATTTTTAACTTGGCCAGATAATACTTGAGAGTCCGTGACCTGTACTAACGCAGTTAAGCATAGGTGGGTGGGTGGTTGGCTGTGTATGCCACTATTTTTGTGGAGTTTGTACAGTTCATACCTTTTGACATATCAAAATGAAATTTAGTATGTGCCTATGGTATATGGAGATGAAGAGCTGCATAATTGGGAGAGGACAAGGGGTAGTTTTCTTACCCCCAAATTTTGTGAACGGTCTACAGGTCATACCGTATGACATATTAAAACGATATTCATTTGGTTTATGGAGATGAAGAGCTGTATAAATTTGGGGCATAATCGGGATGGGGCAAGGGGTAGTTTACTTACTCCCAAAGTTTGTAAACGCCCTACAGGTCATACTGTATGACATATCAAAATAAAATTCAATATGTGCCTTTGCTTTATGTAGATGAAGAGCTGTATAAATTTTGGGCGTAATAGGGAAGGGGCAAAGGGTAGTTTACTTAACACCCCAAACCGAAAATCATAAATTTTCGATTCGAATATTCCTTGAACTTTTATTCTTTATGTAATATATCCATCGAATAATCTTTGATCTTTTATTCTTTATGTAATATATCCATAAAAATATCTGTTTCCATTGGGTATGGTAAAGTTGAGTGTAGGCCACTCCATTTTGTTTTGTTAGAATTTACCTGATCAATAAATACAAGATCATTTTGCATCAAAACTAAGTATACAAATATGACTATTATTTCGAACATGGAAAATGCTTCACCCTACAAAATTCACGAAACATTATTCTTAAAAACTTTTATTCTGAAACAAATAGATTTTTTTTAAGAAGTAAATGTTTTTCTTGTTAAAAAATACCTTTGTAAACGATTTTTTGTTTTTTGTATAGGAACTTTCTTTTGCAAAACTAAATATGAGATTCCTACTGTTAATTGTTTCAAAACATAATTTTTGGCCATATAGCCGCCAAATTGTTAAAATTTATTACAAGAATTACAGTTTTTTCGTGTTACCATTTTATTGCACTGCTTTTTTACAAGACGAAAACGTAAAATTAATGTTCTGCATGAAATAAAGTATCGAAGTTCTACTTGTAGAGATGGTACACAAAAACGCATTTATTAGTGCGATAAGAGAAACAAGCAACCTAAAAATACAAAAACATACACACTCAACCATACATTAAGAAGGTTATTCCAACTAAAATTCCAGCCAAATTTTAGTAAAAATTCTTCATGCAATATAATTTTATAAATCGCAAAATTCTACAAAAAGCAGGAGACAACGACGCTAGTAGAAAGCAAAAACATTTTCTACTGCCTGCAAAGAAAATTGAAAGCCAAAAAAAAAAAAAAAATATATAAAGGCGAGTGCAAAATAACTTTATACCCAAAGTAGCTTCCCAAAGTGTTTCAAAACAAGTAGCTTATAAACAATAAGAAAAAACTTTCAGAGGAAGGGAAAAATGACTGAACAAAGTGCTATGGAGGATACTTGAGCGTCGCAAAGTCTGTGAAATTGTATTTATTGGCCAACATTAACGAGATATGAGAAGAGTATTCAAACGCAAAAACCTGCTTATACATTGGAGATGCATTATTTTTTTGTAATTTTCGATTCACCAGAGAGCATATACATACTTATCCTTAAAAGATTTTTCATAAATATTTTAAAGCGAATGCTAAAACACGCATTACATCTATCAATCACTCATGATGCGCATACACAAGTATCGATTGCGAATATCCTTGTAATACTTAAAAAAAAACTGTTGTTATCCTCATAATAAGCTGCTGTGTAATAGTATTGTAATCGTATAATAAATTGCATTACTGACAGTAACTAAAACAACAATGACGATGGTGTCAGCAAGTCCTTTGTGTCAATGCCTTCAGGTGTTGAACTATTTCTTTTTTTATTGCAAAATCCTTTGTAGCCTAAGGTCTTGAAAATGAATAATATCAAATGTTAAAGTTTAAAGAATATAATTTATGCAGTTTAATATAAGAACTAAAGTCAAATGACTTGTGTTTACCAGGACGGTAACATTTATTAAACTTTTAATAAAAAAAGCCGAGTAAAAGAATTATATTATTATGGGTGGTTTTTATAACCTTCCATTGGCAAAGGATACGGTGTTATCGAATACATTTTCAGGATTTGGTTATTATAAGTGCAAGTAATTGGGAGCAACAAGCAACATGCTGCGACCCATGCCCACTAACGTACGGTTAAGACATTCTGCCGTTTTATTACGGTGTATACGGCACAAATAAATGGCCTTTATTTTCTTTCCTGTTTCACGCTCTACTCAGACTTAAATATTTTGAATTTTTTTTTCGAGCACTTCACTTTTTTGCTTAATAAAGTATACCCAAATTTTTCTGATAAAATCATCGACGAAGGACACAAAATAATTAGCGCCATTGATGGAAGTTGTGCGGATACGCACTAATTTTTCTTATTAAACAATTTTTTTTGTGCATAATTTATTTATTGTATCTTCAATATTTTTAAACTAACAATAATTACTCGTATCTTAAGTCTAAAATAAAAATATATAAATATAAGTCTAGCCAATGCTAGATAAAAATAATGTTTGTTTCACGGATTTTGCAATCATTTGCAATCATTTCCCTCTAATGTACTGCCAAGAAAAGCAGTATCTCTTCTTTTTAGTCGAATGTAACCAGGTTCATTCAGCATGTTACGCGCCAAAGGGTTTGGATGAGATTCGAGCCTCTTTAGATATGTGACTGCGTGTTTCGCTATTTCTGCTTTAACTGATGACATTTTTAGGTCTTTGTGAATCTTCGAATTTTTTATATACCAGGGAGGAGATATAATCATAAGTAGTACCTTATTTTGGCGCCTTTGAATTTTTTCTACATTGCTAGCTAACGCAGTGCCCCATAATTGAATCCCATAATACCAAATTGGTTTGAGGATCGATTTGTACAGTAGAAGTATACAATCTAAGCTCAGGTTGGAGTTTCTGCCAATAAGTCAATTTAGTTGTACTGCTTTTAGTTTCATTTGTGTTAACTTGAAGTCAATGTGGCTTTTCCAAGTAAGGCGACGCACTGTGGTCAATATTTTGAGATAGCGGCCAAAACTCCTTTTGGTTTTTGTTCTCCGATTTTAAAGTTATTAGACTCATATGAAAGTAGACAGTAGTAAACCTCTGGAGCCAAAAAATTAGAACTCTATTTCAACTATTTCACTGAGAACAGGGTGGTCCAAAATGGGCTTTTTCAGAATTTAGTAAATTTATGATATTTTTAGTTAATTTTTAAAGTTTAAATGATCATAACTTTTTTGTTTTTCAAGATTTTTGGACAAAATAAATTTTGTGTTGCAACTTAACTTATTTCATATTACTGGTAAAAAAAATTTAAGCTCTACTGTTTTCAGAACAATTTAAATATTTTTTTTAAAAAATGTCAAATTTCTCGGAAATCTCCTACTTCATAGAGCACAACTCCTGTGAGTCAAGCTGAGTCAAAACACAAATTTACTATTTTGTAGTCCTAACTCTCCCCTACATACCTATATATACATGTCCATGCATCGGGACTGCACTTTTTGAGCTACATCAATTTTTCTGACCTAAGGTAAGATATTTGGTACAAATGCACGTCATATTTTTTGAGAAGTTATTTGTATGTGAAAGTGGCTATTATGCATATATTTTTATGAAAATTTGTACAAGAGTTCTTATTGACTCAAAAAATAATTCTGTGGAATTAGGAGAAGTTGACCTAGTCCACATCGAAGGGTGTATCAAAATATTGACAAAAATGACAATAGAACTCTCAAATTATGTGGTATTTGGCAATTCATTTGGAAAAGGTAAAAAATGATTTTATTGCCATCTAATATTACATAACTTAAATACCTGAAAATTGCAAATAAATTTAAAACCAATGGAAATAACTGGTAAAACCCAGTATCTCTTATATTATGTTTCAAATAGGTAAAAAAGATCATGTTGAAACTTCGAGCAATAGTATATTAATCCATGCATTCATTTTTTTCTTCATTATTGTTTAAACAATGGCTAAATTCAGTTATAGTGTTCTATCTGATATATATTTTGAACGGAAAGATGAAAACGACATTATTTTACATACAATGAATAATCCATTCTTCAAAATATGCGACAAAAAAGAAATTAAAATTCATAACTTAAAAATAAAAAACTTTTTAAATACTTTAAGAAAACGGTACAATCAATGTTCCAGAAACAAGAAATCGTTTTACTCACGCAATCAAGAATGGCTAAGAAATAAACTTATTTTTAAAAACCCATCAGTAACTACCACGGAAACTGGAAAAGGTGGTCGACCAGCAAAGCCAATTGATAATTGTAGTGAAAGATCACGAAGACGCAAGCTTAAACATATCAATGAAGAAGTTTCTTGTAGCATCATAAAGGATTCATTTCTGCATCAAATTCAACCATCGAAAACTAAAAAGAGTAAAATTGCTATCATTGAAAAAATAGTGGAAGCAAGCCCCAGACGCACAAAAAGGATTTTAGAAAGTATGCCGACACCAACTGAAGAAAATAAATTTACTCCAGAAGAAGCATTTGCACTATTTTTGGATTTGAAAATGACTAAAAACCAATATACAGAATTGCGGAAGCGAACCAATGAAAAAAATTGTGGAATTTTTCCATCATATCGAGATATAGTTTCTGCCAAAAAAGATTGGTTAACTTCACCAACTGCTATTAGAGTAACTTCAAGTTCAGCAGAAATAAAATTGCAGGATCTTCTTGAACACACTGCAGAACGATTATTAAAGACATTTGATGCTGACTATTTAAAGAAGTTTAAAAATTGCAGCATGACTTTAATTTCTAAATGGGGATGTGATGGGTCCTCTGGCCAGAAACAATACAAACAATGTAATACGGAAAATTCATCAGATGCCAATTTATTCATGATTTCTTTCGTTCCATTACGTTTAACAAAAACTTATATTGGTTCAGAGCCGTCAACTAGTAGAGCTGCAGAGATAGATAGATGGAAGAATGAAATTCCCTCGTCAACAAAATTTTGTAGACCAATAAAGTTTGCTTACAAAAAAGAAACTAAAGATGTCATAACTGAAGAAGTTGGCAAAATAAGAGTTGAAATTAAAGAACTTCAACCAGTGATATTTGAATTTAATGACCAATGCATCGAAGTTAATTTTAAAATGTCACTTACAATGATCGATGGAAAAGTTGCACAAGCTTTAACCGATACAAAGTCTTCGTCAAGCTGCACCATATGCCAAAAAACATCAAGCCAATTGAGCCAACCACCAACACAAGACGATAGTTTTAATGAAGCATATGAATTTGGAATGTCACCTCTTCATGCTAGAATTCGTTTTATGGAGCATATTCTTAAATTGGGATACGATTTGGAATTTGGCCCGTTAGGCGAAACAGTGAGAAACAACAAAGAAAGCAAAAAAAAAGATATTCAAGAAAAATACCGTGAGATAGGCCTTAGACCAGCCAAAGCAAGGAGAAGGAAATTCTAATGATGGAAACACAGCAAGGAGATTTTTTTTCCGATCCAGAAACTGCAGCTTCTATAACTGGAGTAGATTATGATTTAATACGACGATTCCAAATCATATTAGAAGTTATAACATGTAGCAAAAAGATAGATGCAAAAAAATTTGGCCAGTATGCTAATGAGACAGCAACCCTTTATAACCAAAAATATTCTTGGAGACATATGCCAACCACAGTTCACAAAATTTTGTTCCATTGGGAACAAATAATTCAGCACAATATGCTTCCAATTGGAGATCTCTCAACAGAAGCGCAAGAAAAAAGGAACAAAGACTACAGATTCTTTCGCGAGCACAATACAAGAAAAATTTCCAGATATTGTACTAATGAAGATCTTATTAATATTTTGTTGTGCACATCAGACCCATATATGTCCAGTATTCGACAAAAATGGAAATCAACCTCATTAGAGTTAGATGAAGAAGCTAAACAACTACTTCAAAATTAAAATCAAAGCTATATGGAAGAAATTTTTACTAATATTGTTTAATTAATACTAGTTTAAAGATTATAATTTGTTTCTAATTTTAGTATAAATTTTTTTTAATACATTTAAATCAAATATATGTGAACTTTAAATCAATAGTAAAAGTTTACTTAAAATTTTATCGATGTTGTGTTCTGTATATAATATACCCAAATGGTATTGATATTGTTGGGAATTTCAGTGTTATTTTTCAGTTTAATCCTCACAAGAATTAGCTTTCTTCCAAAAAAACCAACCTTTGGCCCCTGTGAATATTGAGACTAAATAAATGTCAGGGGCCAAATGTTGGCATTTTCTGACCAAAATTAAGTTTAGGAATAATAAATAAGTATTGGTAGTAAAATACGGTTGAAGTAAATAAGAAATTATAAAAAAATACCTATTTAAAATGTCAAAATATTCAACTTTTACATGGAAACTCCACAAAAAATTAAAATGCATTTTTAACTCCACATTACTTACGTTCCTATCAGTCGATTTTTACGCTTGAACACGCAAATTGAAGCTTAAAGTCCCTCCTATTGAACAAAACAAATTGCGTAAAAAAATACCAATCCGGTCAAAAGTTATAGAGTTTTGACCGCTATCTCGCGAAATTGACCACTGTGCGACGGTCAAGATGTATACCCAGGTATTTAACGTCTGAAAGCTGTGGTATCATTTGGTTATTTATGCGAATAGGAGGGCATAAGTGTCTACGGAGTGTGAAAGTTATGTGAGTACATTTTTGTTCATTCACTTTTATTCTCCATTTTTCCAAATTGAGTATGTGGTCTTGTAAAAGTTGAGATGTTACTTGGTTACTTTCATGAATACTCAAAAAGGCTGTGTCATCTGCAAATGTTGATATGTGGACTAGGGTGCTAATTGGCATATCTGATGTGTACAGTAAATATAAAATTGGTCCCAAAATACTACCTTGGGGAACTGCGGCTTCAATGAGCTGTGGCGAGCTTAAAAAATCACCTCCTTTTAGTAAAAACTTGCGATTCGTTAAATAAACTTTTAAGAGCTTATAAACGTTTTCGGGCAAGTTCAGCTTTAACTTAAATATTAGGCCTTCGTGCCGAACCTTATCGAATGCTTGAGAAACCTCAAAAAAAGGCGCAGAACAGTATTTTTTTTTCTTCAAATGTCTTTTTAATTATATTTACTAATCTGTGTGTTTGTTGGATCGTACTATGTTGTTTTCTAAAGCCGAATTGATGGTTTGGAATACATCCTTTCGCGCTAAGAATTGGATTCAGCTTAGTTATTAAAATTCTTTCAACAACTTAGACATGTTTGATAAAAGGCTTATAGGTCTGTATGATTCTACTTTTGTGTGGTCTTTTCCTGGTTTAAGAATCATAGTAATCAAAGAGATCTTCCACTCTGTGGGAAAGTACTCAAGAGTATAAGATGGCATTAAAAACAAAAAGAATAATTCTGCGACCTATACGGGGCATCTCATATAACATCTTGTTACTTGTTTTATCAACGCAAGGGACCTTTTTGATGTTTAAATCTGTTATTACCCTTTCAATATCGCTAAATTCAAATCCTAGGAGTACTTCTGCACTAGCCTCTACTATTGGCAACTCAACTATATCAGAGCATATTTTTGAAGTGAAAATCTTCTTCAAATGTCCAACAAATAAATTGCCTTTTTCTGTATCATTTCTTGCCCTATCTCCACAAGAAGTTCGCAAGGCAGGCTTACCTACGACCGGTCTTTTAAGGTTTCTACATGCACGCCATAATGAATAATCTGATTATGCAGTTGCGTCGAGGTCTTCCATGTAATTTTCAGAGATGCTACTCTTCGAGACTCTAGTAGCTCTCTTAGCCGTTTCGTGCAATCTTTAAGTCTAGATTTGAGGAGATCTGTGTGATTGCATAGATGAGAACATTTATTTAGACTATGTGCGTTAGGTCTAGGTATTACAAAATTGTCTCTGGAATTGAATTCTAAGTTTTTGAGATACATAAATATCCCAAATCTCATCCCTAGTGTAGCTCACTTCTTTGAAGTGATTTAGTTACTTAATGTGTATCCCAGTCTTTCCTCTATCATTCTTGTCTATTTAAACTTTCCCCTCTATCAAATATTTTCTCTCTTTCTCTTTTTCTTTCGATTTTTTCTCTTTCGCAGTAAACCATATTGCGCTCAGTTGAGCTGTCTGCTAAACCATTATAAAGGCCGGGGCACATAGAATCCGTCATACGCTATACTTTACCGTATTCAACTGTGTATAAAGTACCGGCGGCAGAGGTTGACACAATGTGTACTTGTTGATGGATATTAAATCAGGAAAAAAAAACTTTTGAAAAACTTTGCAATCAAAACAAAGAAAAACCAATTGGAAAAGTTGCTCTGCTTTCATACTTTGCGAAGACGTACACTTACTAATTTTAATAACGTTCATTAGAAATTCTAAATTTCAATTTTCTTAATGTTGCTCGGCCTTAACTTAGACAAATGCAAATTAAAATTCAAACTTAAAAAAATTATTATCTTTATTACTTTTATTTATTCTATCTTTGTTGAATATGGTTTCGGTGTAAAAACATGTGTTACTAATTTTCTTTCTTAACTAAACAAAATTTATTTTTATGGTAAGTCAAAAGCCTGTAAGGATTTATATTCACATTTCATTAGAACTTAAATCTAAGTAGTATTCAAATTTTCAAATGCGATTTTCCTTATTGTCATAATAAAATTAACCAACAATATCTATGCAAAGAGGTTGCTTGAATGTAATAATTAGTATAATTAAGTTAAATCTGATTCTCAGTTTTTGCTACTGCTGAAGTACTTGTAGCTACGGCTCATGCTGTTATTTAAGTTTATTAGGTTGTATTTAAGACATAAACTAATGATGATGGTTTTTAGCAGTGACTTCTTCCGGCAATTAGTGTTGTAAATTTGTATGTCCATACTTATATACAATACAAATGACCACTGTCACCACTTAAATATATCCCTAAGATGTCCTTACATTTCTAACAACTTCTCTGTTCGTTTTTCTCTTATTTTATTTAGATTGTTAAGTGTAATACGAAAAACAAAGATTTTAAGTGTTGCTATTGCTGCTTTTGCGTATTTGCTATTGTTTAATCTTTTTGTTAAAAGGAGAAGTTTAAGCTTAAATAATTATCCTTTAAGACATTAGTAACAGTATGGGTATGATTATGTATGCATTAACTTAGTCATCAGCATTTACACAGACAGAGAGTATAGAGTACATTATGAGATGGTTAAAATGTTTCTGGTAACCTCGAGCCTTCATAAACAACATGTTGCTGCAGCACAGCAGTAATTATTATGTGCGAGTAGTTGTAAAAATAACCGCAAACTAATTTCGAGTGGACTAAGAAACTAATACTTATATTTTCTTACAACTTGCTTAATGCCAGTGGTTCCGTACTTATTATAATGTACCAGAAACTTAATTAACTTAATTTAAAAAAAATATTTAACTTTAGATTCAGAATTCCGCAAATTGTCCAAATTTGTCTATTAATTTTGAAGGCAGTTAAGAACACTTATTTTAAATTTAGGAATCAATAGGAATAAGTCTTTCCTACCCAGGCAGGAAATGATTTTTTGCATTTTGTACTATCTAACCACAGAACTCGTAAACAACGAATTTGAATAGTCAAAATGGTTAAAATTGGAATCTTTCTCTTCGTTAAAGTTCGAGCAGCTGTTCGAGAAATCAGGCTCTTCCGGAGACCACTGTGCCACATAAAAGATCTCATAAATCCATCAAACCAGCTCGAAGCGCTCATTTATTTTACACAGGCACAAACAAACTTTAGGCATCAAATTTTTTACTACAAGACACTTCTCATATACTTGATTATTCGGATATAAATAAAATAAATATAAAGATAATATTCTATGCAAAAATTAAAAGCCTAAATCCTGTTACCAGCAACCATAGCAAGCTGAATACATCGGTTCTCATCAGACCACCGAATTTAAACAGCGTTAAGTTTAGTTAGTACTAAGATTGAATATCGCTTGGGAATAAGCGGTAACATACAAAAACAGTTCTCTTAACAAAATTAAAAAAGTTAAAGGGTGTTCCCATACTGACGTTGCTTGCACGTATATGACCTATTTTTTTTTGTTAAGCATCTGGCGAATTTTTTATATAAAAAACTAATCTGTGAAAAAATTAAATTCATTGCTTCAATGCACTTAAAATGTTGACATACCAGGCTTTGCTGAGTCCACTTTAACAAAAAAATCTCTACACAGAAGGTCTATGTGATGCTTATAAAGTCGAGTTTATAATCACGTAGTGCCTCGTTATTTCTTGCCAGAAAACTTTAAATAAAGAATATTAACAATAAAAAAACATAATAAATATTTTACACAGATAAACGTAGTGGTTTGGTACAAAACAATATTGTTATCCTACCTCGAGCAACGTATTCAACGAAGTTGCGCCTACTGATTCTCTCTTGAAATATATTTAAAATTATGGATCCTTATTAGACACTTAATGACTTCAGCATTGTTCCATACAATGTGCGGATGGCTTTTATTGAATAATGCTAGAACATAACTAATAATTACATCCATTGCAAGGCAAGGCTCCCTCTAGATTTGCAGTTGCCCCTCCCAGAAACCTTAAAGATTTTAGTCTATATTTATTGTCACAATATTATCTATACATATAATATATGTAAATAGTAATTTATTTCCGTCTGTTTGTCTGTCTACTTCTCATTTGCGTTCGCATCACGTAAAAGCTACTAAATGGATATTAACAAAATTTTACGAGGAGGTACCTAAGTATCCTGATCCTAATATAGGATACTTTTTTTAAGAGAAAGTGGAAAAAAAACAGTGAAAGTACGCTTTCTGGTATAAAAGTACTGCTTAGTAAGGTACCTTTAATTTTTGAAGTGGGATATTTGAAATACCGATGGCGCTGTGTTAACTGACAGCGCTGACAAAATATGAATTACTTACTTCCAAATTGAATAAAATTTGTATTTCATTTGCATTTTTACTTTATGGTATTACAATGTTGCAAAAACTTAATAGAAACGAGCGGTTTTTTGCCTTAGTTGTTGTTATAGAATTTTCTTAAGTAGATCATATACATACACAGGTTGTGTTTATTTGAACCTGTACGGCGATTTGTATAGAGGTTAGAAAGTGTCAATAATTGTTATTTATACAAAGCTGAATAAAGTGTCTTTAACACTAGAAAGACGGGAGAATTGACATACCTTAAAAGACGGGTAAGGGTCATTTGACTACCTTTAACTTTAAGTTGCAAAATTTTACATTTGAATTTAAAAATTTGGTTTAAAAATTGTTTATTTATGCAAATTTAACTATAAATTTTCACATATGGTGAAACATCCCTTTGTGGACTGTCTCAACGAGAGTTGTTCGTTTGGAGAGCAAATTCTCTGCCAACGATACTGAGATAAAAAAATTTTAGGTAGTCAGATTTCTTCCTTTATTTATGTAAAGTTCCATTAAATGCTAAGCGTAATCTCTTCCCAAATGGGAAACCGTTGAACAGTTATTTCAATTTTACATATACGCAAAGCCATCACTTTATACCAAATTTGTCAGTTTTATTCGTCATCGACATGTATTGTGTAAATTTGCGTGTTGCTTTTGTAGGAAAGAATTGTTCGTCTATAGCGATGTTTTCACCTGGTCTGTGACATAATGGAAAAGTCTGTTACGTACAGGCTATGTTTAGGATGTTCAACCAAAACGTTATGAGCAGCAAGACGATCTGGTGCGAAGCGGTTTTGAGAAAAAGTCTTCCAAGGATTCCACCTGCTGACCGCATATCGTGTTCATTTTCTACTATTGATGGAATTTGAAAAGTGATTATAACAGCACATTTCTTTTACGTAAATAAGAAAAGCAATGTTGTATCATCGATCGAATTATTATTAGAACTTATTTCTGGATCGTAACTGTCACTATTTTCTACTTATACTAGTAATTAATTTTCGCTTTCATCGGCTGGTTGCAAGATCTCTGTCACGGAGGGATCTGGAAGAAAGTAATAAATATAAAAAAACTGCGAATGGGGTATTGGCTGACAGTACATTGAAATTGGCATACTAAAGTTAACAAAAAACAACGGCATTTTGATAAGTCAAAAAATTAAATATGCGTCTTTGTTTTTTTTGCAATTATTTTATGAATTAAAAAGTGAGAAAAGTAATTGATAAAATGATTAGTGCCAGTCATATATGCAAATGGTCAGATGACCCCTATCCATCTTTATAGGTAGTTGCTGTAATAATTTGAATTTGAAATATAATAATTTGAAAATATAATAATTTAAAATATTACTTTTAAATAAAATTTAAAATTTATAAAGTTGGATTTGCAAATGGGCCAAATGATCTCAGTCCGTCTTTCTAGTGTTAAATCAAAATAATTATTTGCCTATTTAATTTTGAAAGATCCCATGGTTGAATAAATAAAACGTAAACAATTTTTAAGTTGCGTACGTGTTGTGTATTTTGTGAAATACATACTTAGGTAATTATGTGTTTACATTATTTTTGTTATTTAGTGCCGAATTACATTATGCAACTTTTGTCGCTGCAATTTTTCTCGTTTCTTGTTTAATATTGCATTTGTGTTTATATCTACCAATTTTTATTGCAGCTATTTGTATGGATGTACATTTGTGTACATTTTAAACTTCCAAATTAAAACTACGAATGAGAGGACAAATAGAATTTCAGGAGTACATGCATTTACTCGTATGTACCCTTTTAAATTCCTCTCTCCCCTCTCAACAACTAATAAGGAAAAATTGGATAATGTAACTCGGGACTTAGCGTTAATTTTTAAAATTTAGTAAGAATACTACGACTTGAGTGTGGCTATAAAATTCTGTTACTGTTAGTTTCTTCACAGTTTAGTTTCATCCTTCTTTTATAGGTGCCAGTTTATAAAAGTAAGAGCCTTTCAATTGGTGTGGAATACTATCAACGCAAAATCGAGAAAAAATATTGTCGGGACGCCCAAAACGTGGCTGGCACAGCTAGTTCTCCAATAAAAATGGTTTTGCCCTCCTATGCTTATGAATACATTGCATTAACAACTGATTGTTCATAACCAATTGGGAACATCTGACATATCATGCTCATACTAATTTTCATATTCATGTGAAAAATATGTATGTAGCAATCATGCGAGCACAGTTAATAATGTTATTAGAAATTAACTTTAAATTTTATGATTTCAGTTGAACTTGTATAACACTTAAGTAGTCTAGATAATAATGTTGTCAGCATCCTTAGTAACTAAAACACTGGCTTTAATGGCGAATGATAATGATAATTACAAGATTTCTAAAGAAGCTGCAGTTTTGTGTTGTAATTTATTTTTGTGCACATGCACTATTAATGACCATTCAGTATAATAATGAAGTCTTAAATTTTATTTCAACTTGAACATTTTATTGGTTTTAAATTGTTGAACTTAGTAAAATACTGCATTACTGCATTCAAAATAACGAAGAAAGCACAAGTTAAAAAATTATATTTTAAAGCTGCTGGTGTTATTTATTATTTTGTAGGGGGATACCGCCGGAGTAAATGATTTCTGGTATCCGACTGGATATTTTACGAATACCTTACTTTCATTGAGTCTGGTGCTGTCACTAGCCTTTCACTCTCGACTGTAGGCATTTCATACTGACGACTGATACATGTCGTTATTCTTCCTCATCACAGAGTCTATAGTAACTGCAAAAATTTACTTAAGGCTAGGCCTCCACAGCATCTCCATATAATATGTGTCTGCCCGTGGTTTTTATGTTGTCCTTTTTTCAAGCACAGAATGCAAGTATCATCTTACCTCAATATTAACTTGTCCAGATAATACTTGAGAGTTCGTGACCTGCCACTAATGCAGTTAACGACTTGTAGGCACCCAGATCACATCCAAGCTCCTTCTTAGCCTTCCTGCCAACTTGTAGTGTAAAATTCGAGACTCTGTGGTGGGAATCGAAATCACAAACCTGACCTAATGGACGAGCACACTAACTACTAGCCCTCCGAGGCACCTAAGCTGCTGGTGTTAAATTGTGATTTTCAAAAAAATCTCAAAGCAAATTGTTTCGTGTTCTTCAATTAACCTTGCACAATATTTTATTCGCTTTCAGATTTATTTTATAGATTTTTCCGTTTTTCCCAATTTGTATTTAAAATTCGAATTGAAATTCACAAGTTGCATTTAACTTTCTTCCTTTGATTTGATTACCCCATCAATTATACCAATATTCCCAAAATCATTCAACAAACAATCTGTAGATATTGACAAGATGATGACGCTCATGAATTTAACAAAACCCGTCAAAATGCTAACACTTTCAACAAATAGTGCAAAATCAGAGCAAACAATAGAAACACAATGTTAGGACACAACTACACGCAATTATTTACCAAAGATTTCTCAGCATGAATTTAAACTTCAAAGCATGTACATATCTAACAGTAGATGGATTGTTGCACCCATTAAATACAGTGAAGAAAAAAGCTTTAATGGAAATAAGATGTTAATAAATATACACTTTAATATAATAAATATAAACTTTAACAGTAAAACTCTTTATTTCTAAGAAATTTTTTCAATGATTGGGACATTAAATTTCATGTTCCGGAAGATTCAATTCAAAAATACAAAAATCTTGAGTTATGCATCAAACTCTTATCTTTCAGTATTCGCTCAGTGGTAAAACCACCGAGAGGTTTGGGCCTACACGGCC
Source organism: Phasia obesa (assembly GCA_949628195.1). NCBI lineage: Eukaryota > Metazoa > Arthropoda > Insecta > Diptera > Tachinidae > Phasia > Phasia obesa. Next base: position 40,280,859 of record OX451219.1, read on the forward strand.
AGGTACTGACGTAAATCTGTATCGCGAGTATTTGGAATACTATAACGTACTACGGCACAATCGATTTAAAATATAAGAAACAATCGTATGTTAAATAAATTTCAATGTTAAGCTTTTTAAATGTATTTCAAGGATGCTTTTTGATGCTAATTCGTAAATATTATCGGTTAATATACATAAAAAAAATCTGAAGGGAAATATGTAATATGTACTCAACTTTTTGGTAATATAAAATATGAATCAAGGCAAATTCATACCAAATAAACTCAATGGCAAATTCGACATCATATGGTTTTTCTTGAGTGTCAAAATTATATTCGCCTTATTCCTAATCAATGCATATTATAAAGGTAGACTCCTTAGTACAGCAACTACAACCTTACGCATTTTGTTTGTGTAAATAAAATCCTGTGTGTCATAAAGTTTAAAGTTTATGACAAAAACAAAATATTAACCCCTTCAGGGCCATTGGCACATATGTGTAAATGTACACACGCTTTTTTTTATTTAAATTATTTTAAGAGGAATTAGCAAAAAGTTTTATCACGTTATTGCACTCCAATTTTGCAATACCTATTGCAATTTCGAATTCTTGCATTCTTTTTAACTATGCTAAAGAAAAAAAGATGTCTCTTCTTGAGTTTAAAGCCTCATTGGCCAGCTCACTAATACAGATAGATAAAAGTAACGAAAAAACAAGCTATACCCTGTACAATTGCTGAACCATCTAAAACGTCGGAAGCATGAAATTAGACTAGACTCTATAGGACACTATCCTTTAAAATTTGAGCATAAAAAACCCCACATTTCCATTTTCCATCCAAAAATCACAAAAATAAACAATACGAATTAAGAAATTTTATACAATTTTTGACAGATACAAATTGATCTAATATTTAAGTGTTCATTTATTTCTTTCTCTGGACATAAGAGGGTTATACACAAACTCAAGCTATTTACGACAAAAGAAATTAAGTTTTTTGTTAAGGAAATTTTAATATATTTATGGAAAAACCTATTGTGAGAATAATAAAAAAACATATGGAAAAGTCGTACGTTCGCGACCGGCACTTAAGCCAATTAAACGAAAACCAATAGATATATTTTAAATTGTAAATACTGGATAGAGACCTACATTACTTAACTTTTAAAATATATTAATCACTTTTAAATATTCCATTCCATTTCGCAGATTTTTATATTTCACTACTGTCAGCCAAAGTTGACTTCTATTTTGCTTACGTTCGTGACCAAATGTTTATAACTATCATTATGAAAACTTAAAGCCGATGAAATCTATATTTTGCACTAAACAAAGAGCTATCAAAATGCTATCGAATCGCAAAAAATATAGAAAACGTTACGTTCTTGACCCCAGGAATTTAACTGTTAAAATCTTGTATTTTTAAGAAAAGATTTTTTTAGTTTTTAAATTACTTTAAATTAGTTCGAATAAAAAAATGTGTTTAATGTGTTTACAAATTAAACGAAAAAATATAAAAAAAATCAGAGTGTATTAAAAAAAACATTTTCTGAACAAATTTTCTTCCAAAGGAGATAACCCAGAAATATACGCACATTTTTTGTAAATATTTTCAAGGACTATAGAAATATAAAAAATCTTAACATTTGCGGTTTAAATAAACTTTATATCATTGCGATTGTATTTTTGCAACTCTACTCAAAAACACCTGTGCTTTGTCCCTGTACAATTTCATTAAGATATAATTAGTATTTCATGATCTACTGGATTATTTTCAAAATAAAACGTTTTTAAACCACTATTCACCGTTAAACTAATTAACGACGTTTCTTTGCACAGTTTCCCGTATGTTTACGTGCATTGGCATAGAAAAGCCATTCCATGGAATCACTTCCATTCGAATTCTCACTAAATGTTACCCCGATTATAAAGACGTAGAAAGGTCATTCCATGGAACCACTTCCATTCGATTTCACACTAAATGTTACCCCGATTATAAAAACGGTAACCGTTTAAACCGGTTCACTGAAAGACTTTAAAGTTTTCAAAAGCTTTTGAAAAGTTTTATGATTTTTTTCGGTACTCGACTTTCATACAAGCAGAAAAAAAATTTTGAATCGAAATCGGCTCCCACTCCAGTAAATTTTAACCTAATTAAAAAGGTGGGTGAACATTCCCTTACGTCCTTTTCTCTGTGCGCAGTCACATATGTATTAATTCTCATGTCCAATATCTCAATATCAACCTACGCTACTGACCTCGCGAAGAATAGTTTGATTTTAAGATTGGAATATTAGATTTTAATTTAATAAAATTTCGGGATCGGAGGCATATATTACAATTTTATTATTCGTCGCTTTGTGGAGCCTTATTAGAAAAGGAAAAAGGTTAAGAAGACTATAAAAATATGAAATAGTAGTGTTTCATGTGATGATTCCGTAAAACTACTTTAAGTCGTACATAAATTATTTTTCTGCCAAATATTTGTTTAAGTGTGATTATCATGTTAGTCTCAAATGCGTGACGCACATTCCACTTGAGTATATGTATGCGTTTTACTGTAAGACGATAAAATAATTTTAACAATTTAAATTTCTTTTTCTCTAGTCATTCAAATCTGCAGATATTTTAAAGCCAATGGTGTATCTGTGTGTCAAGTTCGTAATACATAGCATATGTATGTACGTAGTGGTAATAACTGTGTATCATGAATATGTATGGAAATGTACGACAACAACAGGATACAATCGGTGAATACTACATTTTCTCATTCATAAAAAGTCAATTTTAACCATCGTTGAACAACAAATTAAATTGTGAAGTCTTTTAAAGTTGTTGTTGTTGTGATTGTTGCTGTTGTTGATATTGCAAGTGTCTTTACTCTTGATCCCATAGCTGTGTTGTTGTGAAATATTTGCCTGATTCAATGGATGGGTAGATGAATGAATGGTTATTTGGTTAATTCGCTGTTCTTGAATCGGTTGTAGATGGGGTTTCTCGTCTGCCATCAACTGCTATCTGTTGAATTTGCAAAAGCGCAGCATAAAATCCTTTTTGATTTCCTTAACAGTTGGTCTAGCAAATTTGTGTTGATGTTGTTTTTAATATTTTCATTCGATGTTGATGCTGAAGTTACTACTGCTACTACCAACGAAGATAATGCTGATGCTATTTTGGATGTGAATGCCAATTGTGACGATAATGGTGTCGAAAGTGAATTTGTTGTATTGCTTGATATACAGACCAGAAGGTCTGGCAAGCATACTTTTCACATGTCTTCCTTTCATTTTAATTTTATAGTTATGAAACACTTATTTGTTTGACTAACGAAATATTTTTTACACGTGCTGACATTGGTGTACGCAAATCTTAATAATAATTGACAAACCATTCACATTTGCATTATCACATTGTTTTATTGTGCCATTTATCGCAGTAGTTGTTTGTCTTTACGTCTGCTCATGTTGCTATTTGTTGTTTATTGTTCGTTGGTTTTTATTTGAGTTGCAAGAAGTTAAAATGTCATTGCTACGCGTACGCATATATGTACATATAAAGATGCACTATTTCTGCTACAAAAATATACATCAGTCCATAGCAATTCATTACGGTAAATTGTGATTTTTATTTTCTTTTTGCCTTTAGGCTTTTTGCAGTCGTCATCGTCTTTTATGCCATCAAACAGTGGGATCACATTGGTTTGGTTTCCGATACTAAAGAGATCATATCATCATATTTGATGTTCACATCAGACTACGACATTTTAGTTCATTATGATTATAGCTGCCAGATTTTATATATTTTTGGGAAAAATCGTCATTATAGCTTACTGAAATTGTCATAAAAACGCCAAACGCTTTTTTACCAATAAAGAATTTTTAATTAAGGCAAAACATATCAGAAAACTTTTAAATCAACAAATATTAGGTCTAATAATTTTAATTGCCTGGGCTCAGTTTCTAGCTCTTGCCTATCACTGTCTTCAACAAAATAGGATTTTTTATATTTTCTGAAAACCAACTTTTTTCTTCTTTAATAATATTAAATAGATTAATTTGGTGTAGAACTTTAATTTTCAAAATCAAGTCTTGATAATATCTGATCACATAGCTGTAGGGTAAAAACATATGAAATCAACCAATGAGTTGACCGCACCGATTTCGAATTGGATGAAATTTGGTACGAAGGGAAAGTTAACCATAATAATAGCGTTTGCCAACTTTCAGTGCCCTAGCTCACGTACTTTCAGAATTATGGCCATTCCAAGTTGGCAAAAATCAATAAAAATGCACTCAGATGCCTTAACACAATTTTTAATATCTCGAAAAGTATTCACTGTACGTTAATAATGAAGGGCTCATTTTACAGATAAAAACATGCGCCATTCAAAAAAATTTTTTTTGGAATTTTCGATCAAGGATAATGTAAATAAAAAAAGGACTAAAATTTCCAAAGGATATATCTCGAAAATCAATATTTTTAAAAATCTAAAAAAATGTATGTTAATTCTTACTATGTTTTGTACAAGTCTGCCAAATTTCAATGTGGAGTCTTTATTACAACATGAGTTATTAAGAAAAAAGCAGGCGAAGGTTTATGTTTTGAAATAATAAAATTGAAAGAATACAAAAAAGTCGTGCACAATTCATTCGGTATTTAAATAAAAAATATGCCATTTAATTCAACATTTTGCTGTAATCCTTTTAAAAAATCCGGTCACACTGGGTGCAATAAAAGTTTAAGACAAGTCCAAGAATGGATGCTACAGTATACTAAGGATAAAAACATTACGATCTCAAATAAAATTTGTGGGACATGTAGAATAAAATTTTCGCATCTGAAAAAATCGAATAAATCTAATTTGGAAGAAAGTTCAGACATAAACGAAAATGTAGATACTTTCGATGACATTGCGTCAGGCAAGGAATAAGTTGCTATTTCAAAATTAAACAATCTCCGATAAAAAAGAAGAAGTTACATCAAAAATGGTACAGAGATGCAAAATGTAGGAAAATAACTGATTCGATTCAAGACAAAATTTTCCACCGTTCAGCACAATCAACTTCGCATATGTGCCCACAATCCGAAATAATAGAACAATTAAAAGAAAAGTTTAAAACATTAACAAAAAATAGTGAGAAAATCCAACTGCTAAAAATTTTACCAAAAAGCTGGACAATACATAAAATTGAGGAAGAATTCCTGGTTACAAACTATATCGCGCGAAAAGTTAAGCATTTGGTTGAAACAAAGGGTGTGATGAGTACGCCTAACCCAAAACTGGGAAGTCCAATTTCGCCAGTGACAAGCAGTTTAGTAACATCCTTTTATGAATCCGATGACGTCAGCAGGTGTATGCCCGGACAGAAAGATTTCGTGTCTGTTTTTGAAAATGGTACTAAACTGAGGAAAAATAAAAGACTTTTGCTTGGAAACTTAAGAGAAATGTACGCCTTATTCAAGGAACGACATGATGGAATAAAAATAGGTATTTCCAAGTTTTGCCAACTTCGTCCGAGGAATATAATTCTAGCAAATGCGAGTGGATCTCATAACGTGTGTGTTTGTACAAAGCATCAAAATGTGAAGCTAATGGTTGATGCTATAAATTTAAAAAAATTAACTGCTGGTGTTCCGAATTATCAGCTTGAATGTTACAAAGATTGTTTGAAACAATTGCTATTTATTTTAAATCAGATGGAAAAACACAAAATACAAACTTCATAATAATATCTGATTGTCTTGTACACGATTCTGTAGCTGTTCACCTGTTCCATCGCTACCTGAATGTATTTTTGAGAAAAAAGTTTAAAACAACCCCGAAAAAATCACGTATTTTTCAGACGGTTGTGCTGCCCAGTTTAAAAATAAAAAGAACTTTATCAATTTATGTTATCATATGGAAGATTTTGGATGTAATGCTGAGTGGCATTTTTTTGCAACAAGCCATGGAAAAGGCCCAAGTAACGGTCTTGGAGGTACCGTAAAGAGAGAGGCACGTCGAGCTAGTTTACAGCGTCCATTACAAGGTCAAATAACTACTCCAATACAATTATATGAATGGTGATTGCAAAATCTTTTGAACTGTAATTTCGAGTTTTTAACTCTAAAAGACCATGAAGAAGAAGCACGGTTCCTTCAAATTCGTTTTAAAGATTTGCGTACTATTCCTGGAACCCAAAAGCTGCATTCTATTGAACCTGTAGATAAAAAAAAATAAAGTCAAGCGTTACTCGGCAGATGCAGATTTTGTAATTGAAATCCTTCAGAAATAATAAATATGCTGCAATAAAGTGTTTAATAATGATAATACATTATGCTGTACTTTTTATTAAAGGTTTAGCAATGGAGGAAAAGAGTTTAAGCAAAGAAAATTCGAAAAAGTTCCGTTACATTTGATTTGTTCTTCTTTTTGTAGTTTGTCACCTTTTTGTATTTTGGTACATTTTATGAAATACATAAACCTTCGCCTGCTTTTTTCTTAATAACTCATGTTGTAATAAAGACTCCATATTGAAATTTGGCAAACTTGTACAAAACATAATAAGAATTAACATGTATTTTTTTGAGATTTTTAAAAATATTGATTTTCGAGATATATCCTTTGGAAATTTTAGTCCTTTTTTTATTTACATTATCGTTGATCGAAAATTCCAAAAAAAATTTTTTTTGAATGGCGCATGTTTTTGTCTGTAAAATGAGCCCTTAATTATTAAAGTGCAATGAATACTTTTCGAGATATTAAAAATTGTGCTGAGGCATCTGAGTGCATTTTTATTGATTTTTGCCAATTTGGAATGGCCATAATTCTGAAAGTTGGAAGGCTATATGTCTGAAAGTTGGCAAATATTATTGTGCCGATCCATAGATCATGTGTACAAAATCTTATCAAATTTGGATGTGATGAGGTCAGAAATGTTAATATTTTCGGTTGATTTCATATGTTTTAACTCTGTATATAAAATAACTAGCTGTGAGGTGCTCAGGCTTTATATAAAATTCTAAAATTAAAAACAAGGTGCTGTCAAGTTTGAATAAAATTCTAAAAATTGCTGTTTTGATTTCCATTTCCATTTCGATTACTAACTGCACCAGCAACAAATATTTCAAAAAATATTTTATGTACAGAAATGTACCTGTTACAGTTTTATTATATGTATAATTTTTCTGTTTTTCTGTGTTTCTGACAATACGTCTCTGGTATATAAGTATTCCTAAACAAATATCTTCAAAATCTAAAAAAATGTGTTTGTTTTTATAATCAATTAAAAGTTTTCAGTTTTAAGCAAACTAGTTTTTGCTCATTACAATTACATAAATTTTAATTTTATATAAATTTTGATTTTCTGTACTCACGCTTTGTTAATAATTCATAAAATATATTTTTGAAAATTTAGGTATATTTTATTTATGGAATTTATATAACTCAAAATCAATCAATATTATCAATATTTGATGCAAATAAAAAATCTTTGCTGACTTTAATGGTTCGTACACCCCTTTAACCCCAACAACATAAGTTTCTAGGAATTACCTATGCGTCTGACAATAGTTTTTTGGTTTTATATCTAATAGACTTAGGTCCATTATTATAACTTGCCTTTAGCTAAAGTTAGGTTTTTGTTGGAGTGATAAGTAGTTTTTCGTTTTAATAATGAGGATAATGCTCATTGCTATAACTTGTCCTTATAGTACGTGATAGTTAAAAGTGTTTTTTAGCTTACTTTTAATAACGAACAACTATTTATCGCTCCAACAAAATCCTAACTTTAGCTAAAGGCAAGTTATAACAATGGGCCTTAAAATATTATCAAATTTCTGGGACCTCCTCTTCAAAGTTTCCACAGACAAGCGTAAAAAGAACACAACGCCAAAGAATGACAGACACATTTTATTATTAACAAGTTATTGTTGTCATTTTTCAAGAGCAGTGCTGAATTTAAGGTTGCTTTAGCGGTATAAATTATGGTGCTCGAACTCGATGAGGCCACGGGTATACTGAATCGTTCAGAGATTAAAATTTCACAAACAACTGGGTATAAAAACTCTAAAAACAAGATGTTCGCCGCATTAGCTCCTCTTATTAAGAAAAACGGTATTATTGAAGTAGTTTTTTCCAGAAGGGGCTTTCAAACACTGACAGTTAATAACGTCCATATTGTTGATTATATTAAGTATGTATATCTCTCGTTTTGGTTGTTTATTCTATAATCCACATTGGACTGATATAGTGTTCAATAAAGCTGAATTCACCTATTTTGTCCGGACAAAATTATTGTGAGAACAAATATTTTTTTCTGAGAGTTTTCTACAGCACGATTCACCCATTTCGAAAAATTTGCCCGGTCAAACAAAGCTGCTAATATGAGTACATAAGTAAACAAGTGATATTAATTTTACAACGTGGCAACAAAGCAGCAAGTGATTAAAAATAAAATCTTGGTGTGAAATTGCATATTTTTTATTATTTTAATATTTTGCTTTTTAAAACATGTATTATTAAAGAAAATTGCTGCTATTAATGACTGTTAAAATAACAAATGCAAAAAAGAATTGCAGTACAAGAAATATTAAAGCAAAGAACAGCAATAGGCTACTATCATGCATTGGTTCCTGAGATGTGCTTAAATGATGTAAAATCATTTGTTAATTTTCATCGCATGGACTTCACTACGTTTGCTTCTATTGGCGTTAGGTTTTGTGGTACAAATGCTTTGCTTTGCAGGATTATTTTTTTATAAGCTCTTCCTCATGTCGTACATGCATTCTCTTCTGGGCTTTTTCATTTTCATTATAAGCAAGAGCCACCACGCAAACCCTTAAGGGTCTGTGAGCACATACACAATCTCAACCAGAATCTCACCAAGAGAACAAAACATGTAAAAATTTTAAATCAAGGGCATACAAGCTTTCAACAATGTTGGTTTGTGTCGCTTTGCTAAATATTTAGCAAACCAATGCATTTTCATTTTAACCACTTTTTTTGGTTGGGGGCCTTTGATTATAAGCTTAAGGGCAATTGCTTCAATCAACTCCATTTTCATAAAATAATTTTTTACTGAAAAATATTTCTTTGTTGATAATCAATACAAACAAAACAAATGCCACAATTTCATACAATGCAAACACTATCTATATAATGGAAACTCAATTCAGCTATTTCTAAAAAAAAATTTAGTGGCAACTCATTTCAATTTTTTCGGGACAAAAATTAATATTAAACCAAATCAAACTAACACAGTCGTAAAGCAGCTCCGGTTTAATAAACAACTCTCACGTCATCGTCATTATTTTGTAAGGGCGATTAGGCGTGATTCTGTTTAATTCACCTCGAGAGTTTTGCGTCTCACTCTCGCATTGGCTAATGGTTAGCCTCTGATAACAGTATCGAACTACGTGGTTTTTTCCATTAACCACATGCTTTCGTCGATAATTGTCAACTGTACATTTATGTAATTGTACTTTTGTTTTAAGATGTGAAACTGTTAAAATAACAGGATGTATGTATAAATATTTCAACAATTGGAAGGAAAAAACTTAAGAGAAAGGAAGAAAGAGACACAAGATTTTACTAGAGGAAAAACGTTTTAAAAAAAAGTGGATAAAGGAACCTTGTGGAGACCGAAAATACAACTCAAAATTATTTGATATAAAGTAGTAAATACATAATTGGATGATAGAACCTGGTGGACGACCAATTTAAACTCACAAGCCAGGATTGTAACCTCACTTTTTGTCGTGGTATAGTACCAATAAAAATAACTAAGATTGATACTGGTGGAGACCTATTGGTCTCCACTCCTAGAGTATTATTATACTCTAGGTGTGGACACTGGCGAGCCTAGTTCCTGTGCAAAGGTACAGGTTGGCTGGATTTTCCGGAAAAAACTCCTACATGTTTTCAGACCCTGGCAATATAACTTATTAGTGTTGGCCATTTAATTTAAAACTTAAAAAAAAAATAAAGCTAAGAGTTGTCTGGATAAAATCACTTCTCTCACTCTCTGAGAGAAATGTGAAACTACGTATAAAAAAATATTGTCGAACAAAAATTTTGTCCAGACAAAATGGGTGAATCCAGCTTAACTTGTGCAAATAATAAAACTGTTCTATCGAAATGGGTGTTCGGTTCGAGAAACGTTGCGCGATTCAATAATTTTATGGTTGTCATAACCGCCCTACATAGTGGACTATTCGAAGTGTGGTGTGGTCATAACTTTGGCCTACATTCGCATAACATTCAACAGATAGAGCTTAATGGGCACTATAACAATTATGAAACTAAATCAATAAATTATTTTCCAACAATGACGCTTTGGTCCCAAATAATTTTCTTCAGAACAATGTTTTTTCTCTACTTATAACACAGTTTTTAAAATTTATTAATTGCAATTCTATTTATTTAGACCCACTGCCTATCGTATCGACTTAAATATTACACAACACATGTTTTTTTAAAAATGTGACACATTAAAAGTCTTTATTCAGCCTCTAGCCTTTCGTGTTTAATTGCATTTTGCAATGATTGTTGTAAAGATGATGATGGAGTTGATGTTGAGAACTTTATGGTAATTTAAAACGGCGAAAAATAACTTAAGGCATTGCACTTTCAGGAAGCAAATGAATTCATGAATCAGTGCATACTTGTACCAACTATAACAACGTAATAATGATGTTAATCGTGGCGATGATGATATCGATTAACGCTGCTGTATATGGCGTCATGTAATTGCCATGATAAAGTACCACATTGTGAAAGGGTAGCAAGCAGTAGATGTTGTCTTGTGACACTTGTAGATATAAATGGCCCTATTGCCATTAATAGCATTGATTACTGCAGTAACCCATTCAAAAAGAACAAAACAATTATGAAATACGAAACATATTTAAGGGAACTACGCTGATAACAGTATGAAATTTTAAAGATTTATGACATTGTTTACCTATATTTTTAAAATTTAAAAACTCCGTATACTTGAGAGCGTATTTTGTATGTCTTAAAGTTCTGTTATTTTAACTACAATAATATATTTATAATTAAAGTTCTTCCAAACATACAGGTACCAGTGTGACCATGTCTAAAAATATTCTGCAGCTTTATATCTTATTTAAAACAATGCCAAAAAAGGATTCAAAATCCTAAAATTTTAAATTTATATTTTAATTAATATATCCTTTATAAAGGGTGTTTAAATTTTAAGGGCCGATGTTAATTTTTTAATAAAACACAAATTATTTAGGAAATTATTGTCATTTCTTTTTATATTGATGGTATTGGTATAGTTCAATTATGTACGGAACAAAATATCGGTTAAATGGCCGCCGCGACCTCGGCTCAAAATTTTCGATGACGCTGACGAATAATTGAGGTTCTATGCCATTAATGTGCCGAATTATCTCATCCTTTAGCACTTGAATTGTTTCTGGCTTATCGACATACACCTTTTCTTTCAAATAACCCCAAAGAAAGAAGTGCAACGGTGAGATAACACGGCCATTGAATTTGTTGCGCAAAAGAGCCATCGTTTCGTTAGCTGTGTGGCAAGTGGCCCCGTCGTGTTAAAACCACATGTTGACCACATCCAAATCTTCCAATTCGACACATAAAAAGTTCTTTGTCATCTCACGATAGCGAACACCATTCACAGTGACTGCCTGACCGGCCTCATAAAAAATACGGCCAGCTCATAAACCGCACCAAACAGGCACTCTTTGTGGGTGCATCGATTTTTCGACAATCACTCTTGGATTATCATTCGCCCAAATGCAGCAATTCTGCTTATCATCATCATTGAAGATGATTTTCTTCGAAAGTTGATCATCCAACGTTGCCATTTCTTGCCACCATTCTGAACATTGCTCGATTGTATCTTTCCATGGTTCAAATTCAGTTAGTCTGAAATTGAGAAAAGTCAAATTATATGCAGAAAAAACCTGAGGTTTAGATGTGCTTCACATTTAACATCGGCCCTTAAAATTAAACCTCCCGATATATCATACAAAACTGATTTAAAGACAATAGCAATACAAAATTTATTTAACATAAATATTTTATAACTATAAAACAATTATATTTCACTCCTTAAATCCTAATATGTACATTATACCATCCATATATGCAAAGATGTTATTTTTTAGCTTCTCATCACATTTTTGATAAATTGGGAGTAAAATATACGATGTACATAAAAATTTCGTTTCCTGAAGCCTTGCCAGCATAAGCATAAGCTGGCCGGGCTTTATTTATCATTAAATCTTAAACTAAAAGATTTTCATGATTTAGTTATAAAAACGTTTTTTGTATATAAGGACCACTTAAAACTTTTAACCCACAATAGATCTTTATCAGTTTTTTTTTAGCAGTTTAATGCAAAGTTTACCTTAAAACCTGGCTTTGAGTGGCTCTCATTCAATTCTCAAGGCTTGTAAATAATCATCATGCAATAGAAAATTTAACGCTGATTTAATTTCATTTAATATAATTTAGTTTAATATATAATCTAAAAGCAACATATTATAATTGAATTATGTATATAGTTGTAGTCAAACCATATTATTATTAACATAATAATATTGTTATATTAGAACCATAGTATTTTCTATATTTTATTATGAAAGAAATTAAATAAATATAGTGGTATACATATATTTATACAATCATACTCTATTTGTTTATATCAATGTACCTTATAGTCAAGCACACAATTATTCAGTTTATTTTTTAAGTATTCGATATAAGAAATAACTTAATTCATAAATTATTACGGTTGTCGTACTTCTACAACGACCCGTAAAATTAGATTCAAATCATTTTAAAACACAGAACTTCAAAAAATCAGCATTATTTGTTTGTGGTTACATACAAGCAAACTTATCACAATTTGTTTACTTATAATATATCATGATTACAATATTGTTTTGCAATTATAATAAAACTTTCTTTGTAGTTTAAAAATTATATAGTTCAAATCAACCATGTTGCTGCTTTGGGTGTAGTAACCATTTAATGATAAAATAATAAAACAGTATTGTTTATTATAATAGTAATTATTAAGTTGACATACCACAACCAAAGTTTTTCTCTGCGTGCAGTTATGGTTTATGTAATTACTTTATATAGAGGTACCCATCCCTGGGTAATTACGCACGAACAGAGGCTTTATATAATATTCTGAAATCTACATAATATTGTAAAATTATTGTAGAGTTCCGTAAATAGTTTTTAAAATATCGCGCTTTCAAAAATAAAAGGTGCTGTCAAGTTTGCAGTATATTATGTATATGCATGGTTTTATTATATTTATATAGATTTTTTATACTTAAACCCTAGAAAGTACTCAAATGGATTAGTTGCCATTTATAAGTGTTAGGCCTAATTTTTGACTTTGTGTTCAAATGTCATTTATCTTTGAGTTGCATTTAAATACAAAAAATCATACACTTAAATGCAACTGAAATGACCATTCATGTACATTAAAGTCTATTTAGGTTTTTCACATAACCATACATTTTTACCAACGTGTTTTTTCTTGATTAAAAAATTTGTGGTCACTGATAGCATTTTTTACTTTTTACATAAATGAAGTAAGATATTTATATTTACAGTTCGCATTAAAAAAATCAAAATTTATGTTTTATAAATAACTGTTTTCTGCAAACTTATCTGCAATTGTATTTATATTTTTTAATGCTACCATATTTTCATGACAACAAAATAAGAACGATTATATAGGACTGAAAATCTGAAACTCTATTTAAATATAACTTAAATTTATTTATTTAATTATTTATTTATTTATTAAATAAATAAATAAATAAATTTAACCGTTATCCTGTACTTCAGAAATAAAACGCATATGGCATTTATTAGTGGGTAAGTTTTGCCCAATATATCAAAATCAAATATTTTTAGTTCTTCTTATACGCTTTACACTTAGTACGCATTTAGGGATGAGTTTTACGAATAAGTTTATTATTCAACCGATTTGTAAATCGGTTGATATTTCTTCCAAATAAATACGCCGTTTATACATCTTATTTAGATTTCATTCCGAAAGAAACTTCTTAAAAACTACATATGCATTGTAGGCCGATATATCCGATTGTCTGGGGCCATGGATTAGGGAATTGGATCTTGACTTATACTTAATAAGTTCTTATAACTTGATCTAACATCTCGACTTTGGATTTGCTTCAATTGTAAAAGTCAGTGATTTCGGACTTTATTGTTTTAGTTATGATTTCCTTATTATAGTGTACCCTGCTCAGCAGAAACCAGAACGATGTTTCTTAGGTGCATATCCAAGCATTGTAGTCTTATTTTCTTTGTCAAAAACAAAGTGTGCATATATTTCTAATCTATTTTTTAGTCGCAAAATTGTTGGTGGTGGTACAAATGTTAAAGTAAAAAAATTATCACAGGTAATTTCACGTCTGTTATCAGATCTGGTTTCTTATTTATTGTTGCACATTCACCAGTATTAAACATTCTCCACAAATTTACTTCCTAATAAATCCGAAATTTATTAGCAAACTTAAAGCCAGCACGTCTTTCTATCGGACTTCTTGTCAAACCGCATCACTCGAGATATATTCTTCTAATAGTATTATTGTTTACAGGAATGCAATTATTGGCAAATTCTGTTTGAAGAATTTAAATTTTGACTCAAATCCAACAAACCCTGAATATTAGTCATATCAATAAATATTTTCATTATTGCATCCAGCAAGAATAGCATAATAGATGATTTTATACTGCCTGGTGGGCCGGGGGAAAGATTCAGAATTCCTGCCTAGAACACCTTCCAATCTTTATTATTGCGATGTTTCTGGTTATATATAATTTCTGCTTCGCCTTTATAAATTTCGCAGTCTTCTTCGTTAGAACTTGAGGATTGGTTGGGACCAAGAAGGGATCCAACTTCAGAAACGATATCTTCTACATTTTTTCTTGAGATATCTTCTTCCAAATCAGAGCAGAGCTCAATTTTCTTTGGGTTTCATTATTTCGAAATAATTACCGCTGTAATGTATTTATTACACAGCTCTGATCATTTATTACACATCTCTAATAATTTATCGTTGAATCAGCTGTTTCATATCTTTTTAGAATCAGCTGTGTTACTTATATTTATTATTAGTAAATAAACAATATTTTATGTATGTATGTGTAAGCATATAATTGCATGTAAATAGATAGAATAAGGATTAGATTTAAGTACCGTTATTTTAGTTTATAAGGAGACAAATTTTGTAATAAAGGATCATTCTAAATACAAAACTCAGCCGAGCAATTGGCTCTTTGTTTTTTTTGAATACAACATCCAGCACTCCAGTAGTGCTTTGCCTTGGCGCTTCTTAGTGCCGGCATAAACAATAGTGCCAGTGGCGTTTCAAACGCCGGCCATCAAAAATAATTATTCAGAAATAGGGACCATAATTTATATTCCTGTTTAAATGACCACCAGTCATTACACCGCAAATGGTAGAAAAATCAAAATAGAATATAAAAAACTTCTGCTTTTTTCATTTGTATATATATATATATATATATATATATATATATATTGATTTTATTGTATGGGGCACTGTTGGTCCACATATACAAAATGCGTAACTTTTTTTATACAGACATTACTAAAAGAGCTAGAAGCTTGGCATTCTATACTTTAGTACTTTTTAAAAATAAATAATTGTAAAAGAGTTTAAAATTTTCCATCGGTGAATCAGTTCGATAGATACTAAACATAATATTTAAAATTTAAATATCATATATTTATTCTACTAGTTTGTATGTTATTTTAAAATTAATTTAATATTTATCTTTTTGAAGAAGGTTTTATTTTAAGATTAATGGATCAAAAAGTAACTCTGGTCTAAAAAATTATCTATAAATTTGTAAGGCGTAAAGGGTTAGCTTTTAGAATAATGCAGTATGTCATTATTTGAATAATTGCAAAATCAAAAAGTTGACATAATTTGTAGTAATTCTGTATAATCGAAAATGTCGAAAAATAATGCCAAAAAATGCTAAATAAGTATTTGAAAATGCTGAGAAAATACATTTGAATCCGGTTAATCGCACAACGGTTAAAAGAAAAACTCGCTTTATTGAAATTAAAAATTCTTAACTTTTAAGTTCGTTGAATTTTTAAGCCTTTTAGTGCGTTTAAAGGGTAATTCGCTTAACTGAAAAATCGGTTAAGTGATACAAAATTTCTTTGCAAAGGCATTCATTTAAATGAAGCGAGCACCGCATCGATTTTAACTTTATAACATGCGTTGAATAAAAGTATGTACGCATTTTTGCAACCATTTTTATTGTTTTGTTTGCAAAAGTAATTAAAAATCATTTCTTTCAGTGCAAATTACATAATTTGTTTAGTGAAAATTGATTATTATTATTGTATTTGAGTTAATAAAATTAAACTGAATTGAAATGTAATATACACTTTTTTTGTAATCTCACTTCGTTTAAGAGGAACACGTTTTCATTTATCCATAATTCTTATAATTGAAAATTCCGGAAAAGTGAAAAATAAATCGTGCAATTTTTGTTTCCGCTTCAAATTCAAATGTACTAACGGCTAAATGAATAATTGGCTGCTTAACAGAAAAAAAATAATACTAAATTTAGCTGCAAAAATGCCAAAATGACCACACTGACAAGTATCTAAAACATATGGTTCACTTTTAAAGTTCATATAAACGAAAATACTGCGATTATGTGTGATTTACTGAATTATTAACTTAACCCGTTCCTTTAAACAAATTTTGGATTGTGTTTTAATAAAATATTTATTTAAAGTAGTATTTCTACAAAATTTTTAGGGTTATAAATATATCGGGTGGTTAAATTTTAAGGGCCGATGTTGAATGTGAACCACACCTAAACGTCAAGTTTTTTTCTGCATTTAATTTGACACTTCTCAATTTCAGACTAACTCAATTTGAACCATGGAAAAATATACAATCGAGCAATGGTCAGAATGGTGGCAAGAAATGGCAACGTTGGATGATCAATTTTCGAAGAAAATCATCTTCAGTCATGAGGCACATTTTTACCTCAGTGGATTCGTCAATAAACAGAATTGCCGCATTTGGGCGAATGATCATCCAAGAGTGATTGTCTAAAAACCAATGCACCCACAAAGAGTGTCTGTTTTGTGCGGTTTATGGGTTGGCGGCATCATCGGGCCGTATTTTTTTCAAAATGAGGCCGGTGAGGCAGTTACTGTGAATGGTGTTCGCTACCGTGAGATAATAACGAAATTTTTATGAAAGCTATGGATGTGGACGATATGTGGTTTCAAAAGGACGGTGCCACTTGCCACACAGCTAACGAAACAATGGCTCTTTTGGGCGACAAATTCAATGGCGTGTTATCTCAAGTGGTAGCGATGTCAATTGGCTGCCAAGATCATGTGATTTGACACCGTTGGAATTCTTTCTTTGGGTTTATTTAAAAGAAAAGGTGTATGTCGATAAGCCAGCAACAATTGAAGCGCTAAATGATGAGATAATTCGGCACAGTAACGGCATAGAACCTTAATTATGGCTCAGCGTCATCGAAAATTTGGAGCATCGGATGTAGGTGTGCCGTCGAGGTCGTGGCGACCATTTGGCCGATATTTTGATCATTATCATAAAAATTCAGTATTTTTTCATTCATAGTTTTGTTACGTATTTATTTTTATTTTCATCAAAAATTAAAAAAAAATTAGCTAAAACTTTGTTGGAGAGATAAGTAGTTTTGTTATAACAACGAGGATAATGCTCAATTCTATAACTTTTCCAAGTGAGCGAGAAAGTGAAGAATAACTTTTTTTTTGTTATTACAACTTCATGTAAAATAAAACTATTTTTTTTTTTTAAATATGTTAGTACAAGAAACACCGACTACTTATTATTGAACAGATAAAATTATTTATCTGTTTAATAAGCAAACTAAAATATTTTATATACAATAAATGAGATCTGTTTTCCATTTTTATTTTTCAAATGCAAAATTCAATCAACATAAATTTATTTTTCTTCATAGATTAGAAAATACGGCCTTTATAGATGACAAAACATGGCAACCAAAATAGGCATAAGCGCTACTTTAAATATATTATACTTGCATATATTAAATCATATTTTGTAGTTAAATTATCGAGCTTAGTAAGAAAGATGTTTACTCGTTACGGGGATACAACCAAAGTCTTTGGTGGGATTCGAACCCACAATCCCCAGACTGATAGACTAGCACACTACCTTCTAGGCCATCAATACGTTAAATCAGTTAAACATACTGTAATTTTATACTGCAGCTTTTGTTAATTTCTAGAATTCTCACAATTTGCTTTTATGGATTTCGCGCCTTATATTAAATTGTATAGTGTTCGGTCTATAAATCAGAGCTAATGCGAGAGCTGATAAGGTAGGACTAGTAGGCCTACCTTAAAAATAAAACTTATACCATTTTAGAATCAAACAAATTATCAAAATAGTGGTGTACCCTTTAATTTTCAAATTTAAGTAAAATTCGCGAAAATTGCATCTTTATTAGAACACCCTTTAAATTTTAGTAGTTGTTGTTATAGGGGCCATGGTAATACATCGAGAGAGGCCATGGAATATATAGAGAGTTTACCTATTATGATTAAAAAATAAGTCACTATACGTAGAAAACAATTCACTGGTAATTGGCATAGCGGCCGTGGCAACACATCCTCTGTACAAATTGGAAAAGTCTACCTATTACGGTTGAAAAAATAAGGCGTTATTCATGTAAATCAAGTCGCTGTCGGAAAACCCTTTAATTTTTACTGTTTTTTATAGGGGTTAAAGTAATACACCATTTGTGAAAATTTCAAGAGTCTATATATTATGGTTAAAAAATTAGGCCATATTCATGAAAATCACGTCACTGTCGGCACACCCTTTAATTTTTACTATTTATTATAGTGGCCATAGTAATACACCTCCTGTAAAAACTTCAAGAGTCTATCTATTACACAGGGCAACAGCAAAAATATGCTCGAGTAACTACTATATACATTTGATGTATCATGGCTACCTTAGTACAAAAATGGTAAAATTTTTAAATTCTATGGATAGATTTTTTTTAAAAAAATTTTTTTTTAAAATTGCAATTTTTTTGAGACGTTTCTTCAAATAATTAATGATAACTCAAAAACTACTAGTCCGATATTATTAAAATAAATTCAGAAAAATTAAGATTTGCATAGCCTTTAATTCGTCTATATATCGCGTTTCAATCGGATCAATAGTATCGGAGTTATAATAAAAAACTTAAGAAAAAAATATATTTTTTACGTAAAAATGGCAAAAATTTTCGTTTTAAAAAAATCATAAAAAATCGAAAACGGCAAAAAACTTCCAGATTCATTTTTTTATCGCATAGCGACATATAATAGCAACAAAATGAGATATCGACCATAAAAATCGATTGATTTTTTTCGAATTTATTCACATTTTAGTGAATTCGCTCATTTTCACAAAATTTTAGTTTTTTGCTTGATATACGCATTATAGCGGGTTTTCAAATGTGTGAAAAACATAAATTTTCCAATTTCAAGGGGTGCATGTCGGATTAATGTTAGATTTGATGAGAAACTTCCACCCACAAAATTTTAGTCGAATTCGACAACGTTAACACGTAGCGCATAGGCCCCAAATCTGAAAAAAAGCGTTTAAATCGAAAATAATTGACAAATTTTCAGTTTTTGCAAAATTAACGCTATTTATTTCCCCTTTTGCAAAAAAGTGGATCCTGGTCCTTAGGGCAAACACAATGAGATTTACAATAAGCTACATATCTTTTAAATCGGTTAAACAGTTTTCAAGTTACTTGCCGAAGGCAATTGACAAAAAAATGTAACTAAGTCAAATCGATGGAATAGATCGAAAATGCATTTCATTCAATCTTTACAGGTAGCCAGCGGAAAATCCAATTCGGCGTGCACGCAAATTTATGAACGTTTATTACTTTGCCGCCGCAATTGTCAAAATGAAGCAAGGGCGACAGGTAGCCAACAGAAAAGGAGCATTTCATCGTTTATCAGATTTCTACTGAAATCGTAAAAATTAAAAAACTTTTCCTTTATTGCTTACTTTTTTTAATTCTGAAAATCATAAAAATGCCATAAAGATCTGTTCCAAACAATTTTCTACATTCAATACTGTATTTCCACAGTAACACGTGTCCCACAGAAATACGTGTTTTGCCCAAAACAGTATTTCGCGTACTTGTTTTGCCATACATTTCTCATTCATCCAAAACACTTTGGCAGTACCTGGATATTGTATAGTGGTTTCAAAAGCATCTAATTTTTTTATTTTGTTGCGTTGTGTAATAGGAAGATATCAGTCAATTTTAGCGAAATTTTATATTTTATTGTTAAAAAAGAAAAAAATAAAAAATTTTAAAAGTAAAATGTTTTTGTAAATTGTCTTCGGCAAGTTCTCAAGGACATATAATGGCCAGTGAAAATTGTAACAACTCGAAAACTTAAAGACATGTAGCTTATTGTAAATCTCATTGTGTTTGCCCTAAGGACCAGGATCCACTTTTTTGCAAAAGGGAAAATAAATAGCGTTAATTTTGCAAAAACTGAAAATTTGTCAATTATTTTCGATTTAAACGCTTTTTTTCAGATTTGGGGCCTATGCGCTACGTGTTAACGTTGTCGAATTCGACTAAAATTTTGTGGGTGGAAGTTTCTCATCAAATCTAACATTAATCCGACATGCACCCCTTGAAATTGGAAAATTTATGTTTTTCACACATTTGAAAACCCGCTATAATGCGTATATCAAGCAAAAAACTAAAATTTTGTGAAAATGAGCGAATTCACTAAAATGTGAATAAATTCGAAAAAAATCAATCGATTTTTATGGTCGATATCTCATTTTGTTGCTATTATATGTCGCTATGCGATAAAAAAATGAATCTGGAAGTTTTTTGCCGTTTTCGATTTTTTATGATTTTTTTAAAACGAAAATTTTTGCCATTTTTACGTAAAAAATATATTTTTTTCTTAAGTTTTTTATTATAACTCCGATACTATTGATCCGATTGAAACGCGATATATAGACGAATTAAAGGCTATACAAATCTTAATTTTTCTGAATTTATTTTAATAATATCGGACTAGTAGTTTTTGAGTTATCATTAATTATTTGAAGAAACGTCTCAAAAAAATTGCAATTTTAAAAAAAAATTTTTTAAAAAAAAATCTATCCATAGATTTTAAAAATTTTACCATTTTTGTACAAAGGTAGTCATGATACATCAAAATTATATAGTGGTTTTAAGACCACATGAAATTTTTTTTATTTTGTTGTGCTGTGTTATTGTTCAAAACTTAGGCCATATACGGGCAAATCACTATCGGAACACACTTTATTTTTTGTTTTAATTTTATATACTTGCTTACAAAGCGTAAATGGTTTTAATCAGTTTTAGTTATTGTTGCATAGCGGCCACAGTTATGTGAAAATTTCAAGGCTCTACCTATTATGGTTCAACACTTAGGCCATATACATGTAAATCACGTCGCTATCGAAACATCCTTTATTTTTTTGGTTTCTTTTTCATATTTGTTTATATAGCGAACTAAGTTTTAATTACTGTTTGTAAATTTTTAGTGTATGCCCCCTAAAGTTCAAGAAATAAACACATATACGTGAATAACACGTCTCTATCGGAACACCTTATAAGTTTTCTTTTCTGTGAAAATTTCAAGTGTCTACCTGTTACGGTTGCAAAGATAAAAGGAGCTGACTGATGGACGGACAGACGGACAGACATTATAGCGAAAACAATATCGTTACGTTTTTACCGATCCCTAAAAATGGTTTTTAATTAAATGTATTATAAAATTATGATCGCTACTTCTTTTTGTATTATATAGGCTTCTTTCAGAGATGTATTTTTAGAGTCACTAGAAGGGATCTGTAGCGAGTGGTAATTACTCTAAAACATTTCCATTCGAAAAAAGTGTTGGTCTTATACGCAAAGTAAAATATGGCTATGGTAACCATTATCTAAGAGCAATATATTATGGTCAAATTGTATAGTCCAACCATATTATTATTTAACATAATAACAACACTGTTATGTTAGAACAATATTATTGTCAATCCTATGAAAGAAATTTTTAAAAATAACCAAAATTTGTTTAATTATAAAAATTTATTATATTATGATGAAATATAAACATTATATGGTCAAATTAAATGATTATAATTTGATAGAAAAACTATGTAAAGTCATATGGTATAGGCAAGTTTGTTTTAACATTCTTGATAACAAAACACACAATTATATATTATTTTATTCGTTAATGATTTCCTATAAAATATATGACGATTTCACTAAACATATATTAGTAAACAATAATTAACTCTTTATATTATAGATAATAAATAGATAATAATTAAAAATGTATATTATATCAAAAACAGTTGTTTGCCATTTTTTTAGGCCCAAACCAGTAAATTCCGATCATTCAAAAAAAATTTTGTTTTATTTGTTTGTTTGTTTGTTTTGGTTACATACGAATAACTTTAAAATATTTTATTGTTTTTGGTTAATATACTATCTTAGAATACTTAAAAACTTTTATTATAGTTTAAAGTATAACATGTATAACAGAGCATAACATTTTTTTCATATTTATTTATTGTATCTTCAATAAATTTTAACTAACAATAATTACTCATATCTTGTCAACAATAAAAAAAAATATTCTTAATAAGTCCAGCTAGTGCTAGACAAAAATAATGTATGTTTTATGGTTGCTGCTGTCATTGCGGGTCATCCCTCTGATGTTTGGACGAGAGAAGCAATGTCCCTCCTTCTTAGACGAATGTAACGACGTTGATTTAGTAAGTTTCGGGCCAGCGGATATGGATGTATTTCAAGCTTCTTGAAATACATTACTGCATATTTCGTTATTTCTGCTTTAACTGATGGCATCTGCTTTGTAGATGTTCAAGTTTTTTATATACCAGGGAGCAACTGTGATCATCCGTAGAATCTTATTCTCGCGCTTTTGAATTTCTTCTACATTGCTAGCTAGGCAGTGCCCCATAATTGAATGCCATAACACCAAATTGGTTTTAAAATTGACTTGGACAATAAAAGTTTGCAATCTAAAGCGGGAGTAGAATTTCTGCAAATAAGCCAGTTCAGTTGGACTGCTTCTAACTTCGTTTGTGTTAACTTTAATTCTATGTGCCGTTACATAAAAAAGCAGGGCCTCATGAAGATGTAAAAGAATGCTTTCCGTTTTGTTGTACAATTTTTATTTTCTATATTACACTTTCACAAAGATTATTTTGAAGTAGATTAATTCACCAGTATTATATCAAAATCTGGGAATTATAGATGGCAAGTATTTTTAGACACCTTTATGTTCTGACAGTTATCTTTTAAATCTTTTGCCAGCCCTTTCAATAGTGCTTACTAAATTTAATGTTATTTTATAACTTTTATATTCACAGAAAAATTTTGTTCACAAATTGAAGGTTTTAATTAGTTTTAAATTAAAGTTGAATTAATTTTTAAATTGATTTAAATATATATTTTTTTAAAACAGAACAAAAAAATTTCTAATTAAAGAAATAATTGAATCGATTAATTATTTAATTAAATTTTAAACTGATCCCAATTAAAAACTTTAAATATTTTTTTCTGTGTATTCTGTTTTCCTGAAAAATATTTTCATTTTCACCACAGAAAGTTTTATATAAATATCAGTATCAATGACAATTTTTAGGTGTATTACATATCTGCAGTTCCTCTAAAAGCAAAATGTTAAACAATATTAAAATATCAGGAAATATTTTGGCTTGTTTTCTTAACTTTTAATTTTCTGCTTGTACATCATCATAATCAATCCATTTCTTTATTTCTAAAATATGATATTTTAAGAGCTGGAATAAATATTTGACAAACCAAAAACCTTCTTAAGTTCTTACACGACCTTTCATAGGAATCTAGCGAAATATTTAATTTAAATCAGTTAAGTTGTTATTTTCGCGATTACATTGTTGCACATGTATTCCCTAATTATCAAATAACAACTGAGCATAAGGGAAATTTAAGTTATACTTTTTGTGGAGTTCAAATTATGAAAAATATTGACTATGAGATCTTAAAGTTGTAGAGTATAAAAACTAAATTAAAATACCGAGTGACACAGTATACACTATACAGCATGTAAAACCATTGATTGCAGTCAAGCCAAAAACATAAAGAAATTACACAGTTGCGTAAACTCGCAGCTAAAAGTGAGTAAGAAAAAATACCAGTGTAATAAATGTGGCAGCAAGAAGGAGTAAAATAAATGATACAACGAGAAAAAAACAAATATGCTAAAACATATCAAGCCACACTCAATAAGTGTCGTTACTGATGTTAGTGCAAAAGTAAATTAAGACAAAGTAAACCTGCTACACATGCACAACGGAAGCCATCTAATAACAAATTAACACACACACACACACATACAATACAATACAAAATTAAAACATAATGGCAAACAAACAACAACAAAAACATGAATAACAATACAAAAACATTTTAGTTATGTGTTGCAGATGCACTAAAATATTTGAAACACAAAAACAAACTAAAAACTGGAAACAAAAAAAAAAAAAAAAAAAAACTACAAGAAACAACAACCAGTAAAAGAAACACTTGAATTCTTAAACTCATAAGCAACTAACACAAACACACAGACACACTCATTTACACTTCAACTTTGATATGTTTAGTTATGTATGCTAGTGGATATGACTGTGTTTGACATAGTGTGATTGTCATAACAAACGGTAACCCAACAGGATATCTGCAATGCTAAGTGGGTCGATAGTGGCCAATGGCATGTGAAACTCAAAATACTTAAACTCATTTACTCATTCGCAGAAACACATGAGGATATACGAAAAAGTCGTTTAAAAATACTAGCTGCCTTAACTTCTTTCAGAAAAAGGTATTAAGATGCTTGTTTTTTCCGTTTTATAGAATTTGAGAATCCATTTATAATACATTTTCAATAACTTTTCATAAGTTTGTCTAAATATAAGATACCGATCTGCGTTTCGTATAAAAATCAACTCATCTTAGTTGTGAAAACTATCGATTTCCGATTTTAATATTTTATATGCGGAGAAATAAATTGATTTTCAACTTTCTTAACTAGAGAAGTGAGTCCTAGCACACGTGCGTTTCAAATAAATGATAAAAGCTGATATTACGAAATAAAGTTTTGAAAAAAGGATCCGTTGAATTATAAGCTGCTGTATACTGCATACGATTGGATTCTCGGCAAAGGATGCATACTGTGCACACCTGTGGTTTCAGAACCAAAAGCTTCTCGGAGTACACTTAAGTGTAAGTTGGATGGGGTTTAGAGAATTGGTTTTATGAATATATATGTTGCAATCCGCACGGCTCCAATACAGGCAATTGAGGCATTGTTGGTATTGCTTATTTATTAGGTCAGCTGAGCATATAAAAAGCTATGCCAAATGGCGACAGGCCATGGAAACTTCAAGTATCATCTAGCGAAGATGAAAATCGAAGAAGATGATGCTTGCATACAGTCCTTGGAAGAGGCTGAGGCGGTATTGCACATTGCGAATGTGTGTTCAGAACTGGCTAATATAGGACGTAGGACTACCTGCAGACAATGTTAAATGTGGATGCTAAGACTAGGACAAATGCTAACAATTACTAGAGACTTCGTGATGAGAAATTCAGTCTAAAATCACTAAAGTCAAGAGTAAAGGCTAATGAAAATAAAGTTGTGAAAGGGGGGTTAAAAAGAAAGCAGTCTGCTTCGATACTTCATCTACTTTAATAATAATTATAAGGAAAGATAAAAATAAAATTACGGAAGCCGACCATTAACTTTATTGGTAGTTTTCCGACCAGTTCTACGTTCTTTAATTATTTGGGGTTCCGATAGTTATCTTACGACTACCTACTACCTTTTATTATGTCAAACTGTCGACTTTTAACTGCCGACCACCGTCCTCATCCTAGATCCTTTCGTAATTGCTAAGATTTGTTTAATTCTACAACTTCTCATAGCATCTACATTTAATAGATGTCTGCCCGTAGTCCTATCTATATTTATTTATTAAATGTCACAGTGCAATCACATATATTCTTTATTGGTAATCGAATCTATAACCCTCAGATTTATAGGACTAATACTAGCCAGCACGGAATATTCCGGTTCAGCCTATTTTACTCCCACCGTCTCCTTCGGTTTTCATTTTGGCCAGATGATATTTGCAGTATCAGTAAACTCTCAGCTTGCAGTACCTCGACTTTTGTCCCAGAAGTGCCTTTATGCCTCTTGTTCATATCTTTTAGATTTCTTCATTGGGCCCCGTAAATCGGATCTCCTTTAAGACCTAACCTCTCGACCGCTTTTCCGATTATCGCAGTCCTTTTTCAAAATTTAAATTCATAAAATTCTCTGTAAAAGTGGTTTTACACGACGTGTATTTGTCATATATATAAATTCTAAACACGTCATGTGAACCCTTTCAAACAGAACATGTGTATTTTCCTTGTACAATACATATGACATTTTTCATTTAGAACGTGTTCTATTTTGATGTGACAAAACATCTGACATCCTGTAATGCCAACTTAATATTTTGCTATTTTAAGTTTTTTGTGGTACCAAAAGCACTAAAAGCGTGGCAAAAGCACTACGGTTGAATATTTGCATCAGCTGTGGTTGGCAATATAAAACTGTGTGGCGGAAAAATTATATATTATAGGTTATGTCAGATGTAATTACACATGTACGTTTGAAAGCAAAAAATTATAAACCGTATGTAAAATGCCTATTGGGACAAACAGATGAAATAACATATGGGTTATCAAACTGACAAGTCATATGACAAACACACGTGGTGTAAAACGACTTTAAGCTGGGAAATATGTCCACCCACATAGATATCTATGTGCGCGGGCCTCTAATAAAACTGAAGGTTGGCAGATACGCAGAGTTCGCTTGGCTTATGTTTGAACTTCTGATCTCAGTTACGGTAACTTCTAATCTCAGTTACGGTAAGCCAAAGTCTTGTGCCTTACTGTCGGAGGCCATGCATGCTGGTATAATTATACAAGTATACAAGGTTTTGAAGTGGATGAAGTGGATAAAGTTGTTTCAAGGTTGTTTGGGGAACTGAGTTCAGATTCTGCTTTAATAAACTGGTTGTACTTTATTATAACTAAATTAAAGGTAGTTGTAAAACAGGTAACACTAGTTTGTCCCTAACGTAAAAAAAAGATCAATTACTGTAAACATTGTTTTCGAATCTGCTTAAAACTTTCAGACATATCGAGGAAGCTGTGGAGCAGAAGAATAATTTTCATTGAAAATTTTAACATAGGCTTTTTTTGAAGTTCCCCAAAATTCATGTTTAAAAAATTGTGATATATATACAACCCTAACAGACATTCATTTTATGATACGGATTATGATAAAACAATGAGTTATGTGATGGAAGTCGATCAATTTTTGCGTCACAGATTTCGATCGGTTTCATGTTCCATTCTTTTTTGAAAACACAGTTTAGATTTATGAAAACAACTTCGTAAATAGGTATACTACAACTCAGATGTGTTTTTTGTGCTTTAATTTAATAATATATTTATTTATACTTTCAAAGTTTAAAATTATTTTTTCAAATAATAATTATTCCATTTCTCTTTTATACTTTATAAAAACAGTGGTTATATTAGTGATTAAATCTTCGATTTTATTATAAACTCGATGTATTTTGGATTCTACAAGATTAAATTTTTCGTTATTTTTCGTGAATATTCTAGCATTAAAAGACATACATATGTATATCTCCAGTAAAAATAACAATTGCAGGTGTATATGAATTTGTTAACATATATGAATGTATGTTTATATAGTTAATGATAAAAACTAAACAAAACAAAAATAATAGTAATTTATTATTTATTTAAAACATATTTTAAAAATCAATTCTTAAAATAAATAAAACACTATCAAATTCACAACATCCTATAGATTGTGCATTTTAAATTCCCTTAAAATTGTATTTATTTTAGGGTATATTTCCCATGAGGATTGAAAGCCACCAGAAACACCAGCTTTTTCCTTTTCCTTTCTAAAATTTGATATCAAAGAAATCATTAATTATTTACCATTTGTTTTGTTACTAAAACTTTTTACCTATAGCTTGTAGCCAGTTTGTATGTATATTTTTAACGCCCAAAGGTCACATAACATGGAATCCTCCTGACTGGACCATATATTTTTCTTCTTTGTTTTGCTTTTTCAAAATTAAACGCATTCATGAACTATTAAAAATAAAAACTATAATAAACAGCGGAATAACTTTTAATTCAATTTTGTTTCTTTATTACACTTGGCTTTTTTCAAACACAATAAATTAAAATTCAATTCAATTCAATTTATATACAAACCTATTTTGTATTTTGAAATATTTTTATTATATATTTTTAAATGACAAACAAAACTGCCACATTTTCGAATTTGTTAATCACCTTTCATGATTGACCCGGTGTTGCATTTGTAATTACAGAGGCTACACAGTGTTGCACATATAATTTTCGATATGATTTGGTGCAAATCAAGTCATATAAGGTGATTTGCTCATATGAAATATGAATGGGAAATCAAGTAGCAAAACACTTCATTTGAGCGAATCAAGTGTTTTGGCCAAAATCACATAAATGGAATCGCACTATTAACTGGATATAATTTTTAAAAATCGAACAAAGTCTAAAAAATATTTTGAGGCGCAATCTTTCCAACTTTGAACTACATATTGCCACCCCATATAAGCGAATGGTGCCCAGCGTCAAAATTTAAGCTTAAAAACTTCTCTGCTATCCGCATGTCAAATTTTGTACCATTCGGACTAGCCCTTTACAAATGGCTGAATTATTTCCCAAATATTTTGATTATACAACACTGTGCTATGTAAATCAATGTTTATTTTGTGTATTAAAAAAAAAAAAAAAACAAAAAAACCAAAAACACAAATTGGACACGAAATCGATGTCCCTCACATATATACCTGAATATGTTATTTTCCCGAAATATAGGGCCCCAATAACATAAGAAAACTTTAAGTTACTGTAGCCCAAAATATAACCATAATTTTTAAACTTTTATTTTTTATGACTTAATAATTAAAAATCAATACTATTTTTTTTTTAATTTGGTATAAGGCTTTTTAAAATACAAATCAATTTTCACCATTAAGATTTTTTAAGTTTTCGAGTTTGCCCTCATAAATCCACATGTATGTATGTTTTGTATATGTATGTGAATATGAATATATTCACTTTAGCTTATTTGTTCTTAGATTTTTTCTTTAAAAACTTACAATGGTCATACTTATTTGCACTCTCTCTGATACTTTTTAACAGCTTGAATCAAGTTTTCAAGTATTTGTTACATTGTTGCTCCTGTAGCTTAAAAAAAAGAAATATGGGAAACAAAAACAAAAAAAAAGAATAAAAAATATGATAACTTTAGTCATTCTCTTCCCTTAAATATTCTTCATGGCAAGTAGCAAGTTTACTTTTTATTATTTTTTCAAACTTTGTTGCATTTCTCAAGTACCAATTTAAAGCATTTGATTAAAATGTTGCCAGATTTCTTAGAAATTGATAAATAAGAAAATCTTTCGCAGCACCAGGACACTAAAAATTTAAAGTTATGAAAAATAGGTAGTCCAAATGTATGTATACAATAAAGTGAAAATCACCTTATTGTCTACTTTATTTGAACAATCGAAGGTAGAGTAGCTGCGGCTATCAGAATCTATAACAATTGCATGGTTACTAATTAGAATTCAAGAGCATTGAGAACGATTTTCAGACAAAGGTGCTGTACAAATTAAAAAAGTTTTAAATTTTAAAATAAAATATATTTTGTAATCAACTCGCTTGATTTATTTTTCGAAACTTGAACTGATTTGAAATTGTTTTTCAATTTTAAATTCTGAAGCTCTGAGATTATCTTTATTTAATCTTATTGTAAATTACACGTGGTAATTTTAATTTTTTTTATATTGCTATTTCTATGGTTATTTCTATAAAATTCATATAGTCCAAGAATATCTCAGACCCATAAACCAGATGGAAAACATTTTAGAATTTTGGCAATGATTTTAAGAAAACGTTAAAAACAACAAAAAGTTTCTTGCTACATATCAGAAGTTTCTCCTTGTTGTAGTAAATAACGCATATTTTTTGTCGAAAAAACCTTCCACATAATATTAAACCCTTATTTACTTTATTAGCTACTTTCATTTACGTAACTAACCCCAATATACCCTAATTCACTTTCCAATATTTACATGCTTTTTTTTTAATCTTTGTAGTTAACATAAAGTCCACCACTGTGCAGACCCACTCTGGAATTATAAATTAGCTATTGCAACTACCCTTTCCTAAATTGAGAAATAATGAATGAAATGGGTTACAAATACAGTTTTTTTAAATTAGAGTAACAGTTGGCATCTAAAATAGTCCGCAACATGGTATTGGTGTACCATTGTACTTTTTAGGTTCAAATTGTTAATAAAAATAGTACAATTGTACAAAAAATGGTACAAGCTATACCAACCCTGACTCAAATGTAAATTCACAATAATCCAAGAATCCTATCGAACTGCACGTACCTGATATTATTCTGCCATGGTCTATAACGGTTCAAAAATAAGGCCATATACGACAAATTTCATCACCCTTTAATTTTTTACACTTATTGTTGCTAGCACAGCGAATCACAATTTGATTAAATTTCAACCGTTTGTCGATAAAATTTCAAAAATTAAGTCCATGTACAACAAATAACATCACCTATTGGGGAACCCATTAATTTCCAACTTAATACTGTTGTCATACCTTTCGGTGAAGACCGTCGTCACTGGCTGTTGTTTTGGTACGTTTGGCGAGCGCTTTCGATGTAAAGACATCATTTTCAAGCCGTGTTTAAAATGGTACTGGAGAGTTAGTATTAACTGCTTTAGTATAAATAGTAATGGGCTTAGGTAATTGTTCATTCTGGTGGTGTTTATTTAAATGGTCTTGTACAGGTAGATTGCTTGCTAACTGATATGAGGTCAGTCGATAATTTAGTATTTACGTCTTTTATTGTTAGCTAGGTAAGTGTGTCCGTCTTCAGCTGTTTTTCGTTTGTTAGAATATTTTAGAAGTTTTAGTGGTGTGAAAATTGTATCTGAGGTTGTGTTACCTGTTCGTTAATAATATCTTCGTTAAAAGTTCGCGTTTTGTAGATTTCCATGTTTTCAAGAATCTCTAGTCTTCGTCCTTTTTTGCTAGGATGCAGCAATGTCATATATTCATCTATTTTCCTTGGTGTATGCTCGTGAGTTTCAAGGTGTAGTGCAAAGTTGGAGTCCTCTCCAATGAGACCTATCGTAAACTACAGACCTGCTCCAGCATATAAGTTAGCCAAACATCTCACGAACAGATAAACACAACTTTAAATACAATTTTCACACCACTACAACTTCTAAAACATTCTAAAAAAAATACTGAGAATTTGTAAATTTCAACTGACTATAACTATCAGCTGTTTGACTATAACAATCAACTATTGGGACACCCTTTGATTTCTATATTTAAATTAAACGAATTGATGATCTTATTCTTTTTTGAAATCGGTTAAAAATAAAAATAATGAAATTTGAATACAGATTCTTGCCTAGAATGTACAATATTACTATAATGTACTTTTAAAAAACTTTGGCAGCAGAAAAGCTAAACGGGAAGAATCGGAAACGATTTTAATAAATTTAAAAATTAATACAAGTGAAAAGGATGGATTTAAAATCCAAAATTTTACCATCTGGCAGTAAAGATGAACAAACATACGCATAAATAAATTGAAGTTTTCTGTATGATGTGCAGGAAAGTGTGTAAGAAAGATGCATTGTATTTAATGCCTGAGTGTTGAAAGTGTTGCCTGCTTCAAGTGAGACTTTGGCAATTATGAAAAACTTTGTTATTTTAGCGAAATTGAGCGTATTAACAAAGTTTTGTTATCTTTCCTTTCTTTCTTTTGTGCATAATCTCAATTGTTAGGTGTTGACAGCACTTAAGTAACCCAAAAAAAAAATGAGAAGAAAATCGTTATTTGTATGTCAAAATTTAAAGATTACTAAATGTATTCCTTCAATTTGCTTAAAAATATTTCGATAGCTTATTGAAATTTAAAAATCATGGAAAAAACAAATAACTCTTTAAAACAAACACATACATACCAAATATTATTTTATCACTAGCATTACCCGTCACGTAGTCAGCGTCCTTACAATATTTTGTTCGATTTTGATTTCAAAGTAAACTGCACCAAATTTTAAGGCCATTCTATAGAGCTTCAGATATGGTTTATGCTTTTTACTTTATATGGAGGTATCGATCCCTTGGTAATAACTCAGGCACAAAGACTTTAATTAATATTATTGTAGAGTTCTGTAATTAGTGTTAACAATATCCCGCTGACAAAAATAAGAGTTTTCAATAATTAAAATCGGTAAAATTTCATACTATCATTGTTTTATCTCTATTTTCTCCTGAAAATGTATACCACATTTTACGGAAATAAGTATCCTATATATAATTTTAAACCGATATACTAAGTACTTCCTAACAAAATTTTTTTTAATTGCATCTAGTAGTTTTTAGGCGATGCGAACACAGACAAACGTACAGACGGACAGACAGAAGTTCCTAGTATTGGTGTTTTCTTTTTTTTCGCAATTTTTGTTTATTGTATCTTCAATATAATTGAACTATCAATAATTACTCATATCTTAAGTCTAAAAATATAAATATACTTGTTAGGTCCAACTAGTGCTGGACAAAAAAATTTATGTTTCACTTTTACTGTAATTTTCGGGTTATTGCTTTGATGTACGGATGAGAGAAGCAGTGTCCCTCCTTCTTAGTCGAATGTAAACAGGTTCATTTGTGATGTAACGGGCAAATGGATTCGGATGAGTTTCAAGTTTCTTTAAATACCGTATGGCAAGTTTCGCTATTTCTGCTTTAACTGATGGCACGTTTAGATCTTTATGGATGTTCGAGTTTTTTATATACCAAGGAGCAGATGTAATTATACGAAGAATCTTATTTTGGCTCCTTTGAATTTTTTTCGATGTTGTTAGCTGAGGCAGTGCCCCATAATTGAATGCCATAACACCAAATTGGTTTTAGAATTGACTTGTACAATAAAAGTATGCAATCTAAAGCGAGAGTAGAATTTCTGCCAATAAGCCAGGTTAGTCGGACTACATTTATCTGCTGTTTTATCGGTTGGTTAATTATGTGAATAGGGGGGCACAATTTCTTAGGCAGCACAGTGGGGCAGAATCAAAATATTTTGGAAATAACCTAGTCATTTATAAACGGCTGGGCCTATTGATCCCAAATTGGACATAAACATAACAGAGGAGTATCTGAACTTAAGTTTTAAAGATGGGTAAAATACAACCTCAAGGGGTGGCGCGATGTGATCGCAAATTTGGGAACCCGCATCCAACCCTCGCAGCTTGCCATTTCTTCAGTTTTATTCTGATTTCTTAAAAATTTATGGTCTTAAAGGTCTTGTTAATACCTACAGAATGGTATTTAAATTTGCAAATAATAATTTAAAATGATTGAGCATTTTAAGAAATAAAATTCTACCCTGGTCCAGTTTTTTCAAAATGTTGGGTACAATTTTTACCAAATTTTTTTCAATTTTTTGTCGTACTTAGCGAGCCAAATTCCAAATATTTTTGATAAATTTTAAGATTGTATCTCTACTGGGTTAAAAACTAGATGATTTTCAATTAAAAAAGTCCAAAATTATTGTATTTTAGCCCAAAAAAGGCCGTTAACGTTTTTTTTTTTCTTAGAAAAAATTTTTTTAAGGATATTTGTTTTTTTTTTGGGAATTGTCTTGATATTGCAGATTATTTGCCAGCAGAGCGCAATGCACATTTTCTAGACAGCTACTGTCGTCATCAGCACTCTTCGTATCTATCAACTTTGGGTAGTGTTAGGTTGTAAGCATAATCTATTTAACAAACCAAACTCAGATAAAGAAATACGACAAAAATCGCATTCATCTATCGTCAGTTGGTGAGAACGAAGTCTTAGAGCGAATAAAACGAACTTAAGCTTGACTAAACTAATTTTATTCAAATCAACAGAATTTTTTTTGTCAATAAAACCTGTTGATTTAAAAAACAATTTTATAATTATCTTAATAAAATTCTGTTAAATTATCAAAAATTTAGTTAAAATAGTAGTAAAACTTTTTTTTGGAAAATTTTAATTATTATTAGTCGAACTATTTACATATGTATTACGTACTATGAAATTTATAGTCAAGCTTAAGTTCGTTTTTATTCTCTCTAAGAAAGAATTAATTAAATTACAGATTAGGTGATAATATTAAAGAAAAATTGGGAAAATTTAATTGTTTTTAGACACCAGCAGGAGCGGAATGCACATTTTCTAGACAGCCACGTCCGTCATCAGCACTCTTGTATCTAATCTACTTAGGGTAGTGTTTAGTTGTAAGCATCATCTATTTAACCAACCAAACCCAGATAAAGGAAGAAGTATAAGAAAAGTAACAGATAAAATAAGTTAAATTTACATCCCTAAAAAAAGTTAATGTGAATAATTTGTCCGTTGATTTGACAAATTTTTCGTTTATTTTTATTTCTATTTTTATTTTTATTTTTGTTTTTCCTTTTTTATTTTGATTTTATTTTTTAAATAAATTTCGTAAAATTTAAAATAAATTTAATTTACTAAAATAGAAGAAATTTCTTTGAATTTGATTATAGGCTTCATAAAAATTATTCAAGAATTGAAAAATTCGTGACAATGATTTAGAAATTTTTGCGGTTATTTCCTAAAATTTTATTTAAATAACTAAATTATTTCAAGCAACGCCTTAACAATGGACCGCAAGACACAGAAGCTTTTCCACATCATATGCCTAAAGCAAATTACCAAATTAATTTGAAAATGGCGTCAGAAGGAACTGAAAGCCTCATTCGTTTTAGGCTTTTTGTGTTGAGACAATAATATATGGTATTTTGCGATTATATTGAAGATTTTTATATAATAAAGAGATATATTTTTCTTTCTAATTTGTTACTTAATTTAAATAAAAATTAACTAAAACTATTAGCTAATTTAAATATTTATTTTATTTAATTGAACTAAATTTTCGTCATTTTTACACACTGTTCACGAAAATGACGAAAATGTAATATTCATATTGAAGGAATTTCTTCAACATAACTAATTTATCAAAATTATTGTTTTTACGAAAAACGTTGTTAAAATTGACTAATATGTTTGTTAGTTGTATAATAACCTACTTTTCATTAATTCTACACCTCATTTTACCGTATTTAAGTAAATATTTGGTTCAGTGTATAGATGAATTTATTTCATTATCTGTATTCTGAAACATGCTGAGTGTAACTCAAGTTAAATGCAAAGCTAACTTTGGTTGTTATGAGCTCAATTACATTATGCAACTTTCGTCGCTGCAATCTTTCTTTTCTTCTTTAAAATTTCATGTGTGTTTATACCGTGCAATTTTTATTGCTGCAATTCGTAAGGATTTACACATTTGTTTACCTTTTAAACTTCATTAAATGGTTTAAACCATTCACACTTACGGGTACGATGTGAATTCAACACACAAAGGGGAGTAAAACTTTTACTCACTCTATTACGCAATATATCAATACACTTTTCAAATATATGTATAAATAATTTCAAATTAGTAAACTCAAAATTTATTTACAATCTATTGTTTTTAACAAAAAATAAATATAATTTTTCTGACATTTGTTAGGTGAAATTTATTTCTTCATAGTATTTTTGTCTTTTAGGGGATGGAAATTTTCCATACAGAATAATAAATAATTAAAATTAGTATTTATTTCGACGTTTTTGGCACATAAATATATCAGCAAAAATACAAAATTCCTATTTTTATTTAAAAACATTCTTAGACTTTTGACAAAAGACTTAGGTTTTTGACATTTCTGTTGGCTATCTATATATAATCTATGCTTTTGACATGTTCAGTCTATTCTTAACACTAGCTAATGTTAGTGTATTTGTTTATCATTTTATGTCTAATGTTGACTGGGCGTGGTTTTTTTATTTTAGTTTCGCAGTTTTATTTTCAAACAGCGCCATCTGTTGCTCAACCGTACTATTACTATGATGTGCAATAAGTTTTCAAACAACATTGATGAAAAAAAAAAAAATATGTTGAAACAGAAAATGACATAAACAAGTATTCGCCAACTAAATATAACAACGTGAGCAGATCTTCTGTCGGCGTTATGTTTAGTCTTGTTAAAATCGATGACTAAGGATGAAGTTTATTGCTTCACGCACAGAAAAAATTGTTAACAATTTTTTTCTAAACAAGTAGTTGTTGATATTCTTTTTCATGTTTCTAAAACTTTTTTGTTTGGATCTAATAATACTTTTGTCAGTCTTTTGATTTGCTACTAACAGTGTTGCCTTAATAAAAATAATAGATACAATTTCAAGAACCTGTTAATCTTAAATAGCCTCTAGTTATATATAAATGGAATTTAATACCTTGAGCAACAGTGAAAATAATAAATCCGTCTATTAACTAGTTGGTTGTAGTGGAGGATTCATTATTTTCACTGTTCTTGCAAATTAATTATCTTGGCGTTCTCTTTTTTTTATCCTCAACTTTTGCTCAGTAGTTATTTAAATCAGTGGGTAAACCAAATCAAATCAACCAAAAAAAAATTGTTTTCAAATTTACCACTCCCGATTTTATTGAAACTTTTGTTGTTTATATTCTTTGACTTTGTGATGCCAAATATAATTTTAAAAAATATTCGAACTCTTACAGTTTTTTAGCTTTATAGTTATCAAAATAGGGTAATTTCGCATATCCGCTCGAGGATTAAATATATTCGTATTCCAGGTCTATAAGCCATAGGAAGCTAAGTAATAGCTCATTTTAAAGGGGATTTCATACACTTTAATTTGGCATAAATTATGAAAAAAACTAATTTTTTTAATGGAGGGATCAAAAGTTATGTTTAAAAGCCATATAACTTGCCTTTAAACAACGTACTACTACTTATTATTGCAGATAAGCGAGTAGATTCGGTGATCAATTTCTTGAAGTCATGTTTTTAATTTTTGTTTTTCTTAAGGAAGATTGTAAGATGCTTTAACGTGTCTCTCTATATTTATAATGAAACTGTAACTTATTTCCTGACTGTCTGTCCGTCTGACTGCGTTCGAATCACATTAAAACTAGTGGATAGACTTTAACAAAATTTTGTGAGGAGGTACCTAGGTGCCTACTCCAATATAGGATAGTTTTTTTTTTCCAAATATATCTTATTTCCAAGAAAAAGCAGTG
This sequence comes from Phasia obesa, assembly GCA_949628195.1. Taxonomy (NCBI): domain Eukaryota; kingdom Metazoa; phylum Arthropoda; class Insecta; order Diptera; family Tachinidae; genus Phasia; species Phasia obesa. The sequence continues at coordinate 40,318,362 of OX451219.1, forward strand.
AAAGTACGCAATTTTAACTATTTTAAGGTACTGCATACTTTAAGACACCTTTTATTTTTCAATGCGGGATATTTTAAACCCGGTTTCGTAACGGAGGCGCTGTATTAAAACACTGATAAAATATGAATTGAAAGCTAGATATTTTAAGTACGGTTGCGCAACAGATGGCTCTGTTTTAAAATTTGACAAAAAATGAATTACATACTGCCAAATAGCCAATTGAATAAAATTTGTATTTGAATTGTATTTTTAATTTGAGGAATACTTTGTTATTAAAATATTTTAAACATATTTTACAGAGCTGTACAATAATTTTGAAAATTTTAGAATTTTATATATATTTTACGGATTGGTATCTTTATATAAAGTAAATACGTATACGTGAAGCAGAGTAAGATTCTTGAAATTTGGTATATAATTCTTTCAAAGCAAAATCGACGAAAATATTGTCAGGACACACACAAAGTGAGTGGGCACAGCTAGTAGTTAAATAAAATAAATTAAAAATAAACAACAAAACTATATACTTTTTCGAGCAACAAGTTTTTGAATAGTTTAACGAAATACGTTTTCAATAAAGGAAAGTTAGATTTTACTACACGCCTGATTCAAAAATATTTAAAAACAAGTAAAAGTGATATATTCGGCCGTGCCGAATCTTCTATACCATTTACGACGGTGATTTTATTTATACAGACATGTTCAGCATTATCCATATTGTTGACTCTTTACATAAATTAAAATAAGTCGTATGAGAAAAAAATCATTATTCATGCTTTAAAGAAATAGAAGACAGCGGCGACTCCGCTAAATAAAAACAAATTTCGTTGGCTACAATTGTCGCCGTGTATTCAGCTACGTAATGAAAATCATTAAGCCGAAAAAAAATTAAAAAAAGTGAAAAAACGTAGGCGTGGTATTTAGCCTGCAGCCTCCAAAGTAATGATCCAATGTTGCTGAATTGTAATACGAAAAGTTTCGAAACTATGCCTGACAGATTGGTGTGCTTAAATTTTTTGTATATCATCTGGAGCCTTGGCAAATGACATTTCAACCCGAACATGGACAGATGGACATACGGATAGACGGACATCGCTTAATCAACTTCTCTATGTATAAGGATCCAGAATATATATACTTTATGGGGTCGGAAATGAATATTGTAGAAATTACAAACGGAATGACAAACTTATACATATATACCCTTTCCACCTGTGGTGAAGGGTATAAAAATATAGCTTAATTAGTTTAAATTATTCAGTAACATTATAAGTAAAACCAGGTGACATATTCTGTAATCCTTATAGTTAAGGATATCGTTAAAATACAAAAATTACGTGTGAGGACATAAAGTGAGCACTTAGAAATAAAAATGTCAAAATATGTAAGAATATGTACACGTAATTTATTATGCATTTTTTAAATTTTAGCTATAGCTTTAACTACGAGAATTACAGAATATGACACCAGTTTAACCTAATACAAATTAAGAAAAATAACAACAAAAATTTCAGAAACTACCAAGTTTCAAGCTTTTTATATAAACGAAAATAATCGCACTTTCGATCTAAACTGAACATTTTGACAGGCTTTAAAATGAATATGATATTACGGAGATTTAACAATAACTCCATTAAGTTATCAATCTATTGGGAAAAATACGCTTAGAAACAAGAACTTTTTCTGATACAGAATAAAAAAATAATAGAATGTAAAAAAATTTAACTTATACTTCTAAATATGTAAGTAATAACATTTGTATATTTTACAAAATTAAAGTACTTGTATAGTGATAATATTTATATAAATATACGTGTTGTATGTGTAAGTGCTTATAAATATACCTTTTTGATTTTAACAAATTGCCGTTTTTCAGTTATTTAGTTGTGTCATATTCTTGCCGCTATAGCTGCTGGCAGAATGGCAACATGTCTACTTGTAAAAGAGTTTTGAAAAATTCAATTTTCATTTAATGAGCGTCATTTCTCTTTAAACACCGCACCACCTGCCACGCATCCTTCTTTTCATGTGACATTTTAAATTACGACAAGAGGAGCTTTAAACAGTACTGAATGGTTGCTAGCAGAAAATAAAACTTCAACCCATTGTCCTTTTGTGGAAAAGAGTTAAATAAGGTTCCTAAAAACATTTCCCTACAAAATACGAATTGTGAGAGTTAGTGATAAATAGAGATTGTGTGTGTATGTGTTTGACACCATTAGTCTTTTGGCAATTAAAGTCACAAAATTTTTAGTAAAGCCAACACTTTATTTTAGTTTTTGCTTTTTAACATTAACAGACGTTTAGGGTTTCTCGCTGGAAAAATTGGTCTTTAATTCTAATACACCATTTTGATAAAGTGTGCCAATAAAAAATCAACCTGAAAATAATAAAAGTAAAGGGTTTCTTAACCGGATAACTGCATGAGCGAGAGGTTCCGACTATTATAAATTGTATAAATATATTAGGTCGCAAAGAAGAAAGGCTTATACTCTGTTTAATACTTAAATAGTTTTATACCCTAGATTATTTCTCAATACAAAAGTGTATTTATGAGTTTAAGGAAATCATAATCTATAAGAAGATTTATTTCTCATAAGTTTCATTTTTAAAAAAAAGTATGTTTTTATTATATGTTAACTATCTATACAAACTACAACATTTTTTAAAAAATTTTCCAAAATAATTCTTTTTCGTTTATATTTCTGACCACCCTTTTTTACTGTATCCGAAAATAGTTTTTTTTTAAATCAATGGCTATACATATATCAAATGACACTAAAGACCCCCGTGGCCGAGCATGTGGTGGTTCAGTAATACTAATAAAGGCTCGAATTAAACATTATTTACTGTGTGATTTTTGTGAGGACTACCTTCAAGCAACAAACATCTGCATTCAAGAATTTCATCAAAAGTTCGTTATTTCTTCGATTTATTCACCTCCTAGATTTCAAATATCTCGCAGAGAATGGCAATCACACCGATCTCCTCAACTTAAAACCAGACTTAAAGAATGCAACAACCGGCTAAGAGAGTTACTGGAATTCCGAAGAGGAGCATCCCTGATAAACTATTTAGAAGACCTTGACTCAACTTCTCAATCAGATTATTCATTATGGCGTGCGAATAGAAACCTTAAAAGGCCAGTTGTACATAAGCCTCCCTTGCGAACTTCGTCAGGTGGCTGGGCAAATAATGATACCGAAAAAGGCAATCTATTTGTTTGACATTTGAGAAAGTTTTTTACGCCAAATGTATTGATTGATGCAGTTGAGTTGACAATAGTCGAAGCTAGTGCTGCAGATTTAAATTTAGTGATATTGAAATAGCAATAATTGATTTAAACACCAGCAACAAGATGTTATTGGAGTTACCTCCTGTAGCTCGCAAAATTATTCTTTTTATTTTTGAGTATTTTTCTACAGATTGGAAGGTTTCGTTAATATTTATGAGTCCTAAGCCAGGAAAAGACCACACAAAAGTAGATTCATACAGGCCTATTAGTCGTTTATCAATACTGTCAAAGCTGTTTGAAAGGATGTTAATTACTAAGCTGAACCCCATTTTAGGCGACAAAGGATGTATTCCAAACCATCAATTCGGCTTCAGAAAAAAACATAGCACAATCGAACAAACTCACAGGTTAGTCAACGTAGTTAAGAAGATCTTTAAGGAAAGAAAATACTGCTCTCCACTTTTTATCGACGTTTCTCAAGCATTCGATAAGGTATGGCACGCTGGCCTAATACACAAGTTAAAACTGAATTTGCCCGAAAAATTATTTAAGCTGTTGGACAGTCATTTAACCGATCGAAAATTTATTGAAAGAAGGAAATTGTGTAAGCTCACCTGAGCCAATTGAAGCCAGAGTTCCCGAAGGTATTATATTGGGGCCCATTTTATATTTGTTGTATACTTCAGATTTGCCAACTAGTGACCGAGTCCATACATTGACTTTTGCTGACGACACGGCTTTATTAAGCGTTCACGAAAGTCCCGAAGTAGCATCACGATATTTACAAGACCACGTATTAAATTTAGAACAATGGTTGAAGAAATGGAGAATAAAAGTGAATGAACAAAAATGTACTCACATAACTTTCACACTGCGTAGGGATTTGTGCCCCCCTATTCGCATAAATAACCAAACGATACCACAGATTTCAGACCTGAAATATCTCGGCATACATCTTGACCGGCGCCGTACTTGGAAACACCACATAGAATCAAAGTTAACACAAATGAAGTTAAAGGCAGTCCAACTAAACTGGCATATTGGCAGAAATTCTACTCTCGCTCTAGATTGCAAGCTTTTATTGTACAAGTCAATTCTAAAACCAATTTGTTGTTATGGCATTCAATTATGGGGCACTGCCTCAGCTGGAATAGTAGAAAAAGTTCAAAGACGCCAAAATAAGATTCTATGAATGATCGCACTTGCTCCGTGGTATATAAAAAACTCAAACATCCACTAAGATCTAAACATACCATTAGTTAAAGCAGAAATAGCGAAATATTCAGTAACGTTATTGAAGAAGCTTGAAATATATCCAAATCCGCTGGCCCGAAACTTACTAAATGAACGTGGTTATATTCGTCTAAGATGGAGGGACATTGCTTCTCTCGTCCGAACAGCAGAGGAATGACTCGGAAATGATAGCAGCAACCGTGAAACATACAATTTTTTGTCTAGCATTGGCTGGGCGTAACAAGTATATTTATTGTTATTTTAGGCTTAAGATATGAGTAATTATTGTTAGTTCAAAAATATATTTGAAGATTCAATGAATAAAATATGAAAAAAAATATTAAAGTAAAAATAAAGAGCAACAAAGTCTCCTGCAGATACTTTATTCTCCATAAGCACTGAGCGGTTAGTTTGACAATAAATCACTAACGGGTGCACTATCCAGAAAAAAATTTGGTTTAGATTAGATGGACTAGGAAGTCAAGTTGCTTGAAATTCAATTGGTTTCTTTTTAAAGATAAGTAAATTTGCTGGTTTGTATTGTCGTGATTAGTACTTGCAGTTTTGTGGATTGTCACTAGCATATCTTTGTTTTTCTTTTATTAATATTTTTGATTTCATTTTTTTTACTTCTTATTGGTCTCAGTGCATCCAGTTTCTCGAAATCAAATGGTAATAGTTTCCTTTTAAAAAATATATAAAAATAATATAAAATCCTGTAAAATAATTTTAAGAGACGTAATAAAACCCTGTCCGAAGACTAATGGAAGCTTCTTAACATTTTTTGTTAAATTCGTTTATTTATTTCTTATTATAGTCATTGTTCTTGCTCTTCGGTTTTTTTTTTCCTTTTTGCTAAATTTTTGCTAAACTTGTGTTCTCATAATTCACTTAGGCTTTCTGCACTGTGGTTATATAACACTGATTGTTGGCTGCGTTGTCGCGCGTTATTAACGAGCAGTGACACGCAATTTTAATGTGTCGCGTTTTATCGTACCAAGGGTCGAGTAGGAGACATGTTAAAATGTTTCTTTATTTTCGTTTTCCTTTTGTTTTCTTTTTTATTCATTTGACTTTTTTTAAGAAAATTCCGCAAGTTCATAAATTGAGTTTTAAAGTTTGTTTAGTTTTCATGTTTAACTTGTTCATGCAAAAGTAATCGACTGAAAACTGAAAAGATAAAAGGGTGGCCTGATTATAACAACGATACAAAAAATTTCAATCATGACTGGGAGTCATAAAAAAAGCTGAAAAACTTCAAAAGTATTTTAGCCTCCTTCTTTTTGAAAGTATTTCGGTTCGTTTTTTTTTATTTTGATTCAACATGTTTTTTAATTGCAAAAAACTGCAGCAATTTTTACCACAATACAATGTAATTGAATATATTGTTCTGAAATTAGGAGCAAATTAAAGTCAAGTCAGGATATAAAACTGTGAAAATTTATAGAGGAAATGAAATAATGTTATTTTTATGACATTATTTTGTTGTTACGAAAACTTTGGGCTTTAAAGACATAAATATTGATTTGTTCAGTTATCGTTTCCGGCAAACAAATTGTTGATTACTGATACTAATTGTGGCTAATTATGGTAGCCATAACTTGTACACCTTGGGAAAAAGTTGTTAATTCATTTTTAATCATCATTTTTGGAATTACAATAGATTCTCTCAAAAATAGAATATGGTCTTTCTACTGCGAAATAGCAAAAATAGCCTTTATAATAAACTGATCGTAAAAATAGTAAAGAAACTTAAAATTTTTACTAATTTTCGTTTGAAACTTTTTTTATATTACGATTTTTTGTTATTCATATTTTTTTTTTTTTTTGTAAAGATTTGGGGCCATAGTTATATTTAAGTAATATTTTAATTAAATTTCTTATTTCTTAATAACATTGTTCTGTTGTGAAATACTCCTTAAAATTATTTAAATAGGAAGGACTTATATCATGAAAAAACATGGTTACCTTCAAAATCTAAGAGCAACATATTATGGTTAATTTATATGGTTGTGGTCAAACTATATTATTATTAAATATTATAATCTGAACATATTAAACGATTATAGTATGTTAAAAACTATAAAATGTCATATGGTAACGTTTTTTATTTTTATTTTTTTATATTACTAGCTATCACCGGTACGGTTCGCTACACCCATCCACAAAAAATACAATAAACACTTGGCGCAAAAGTATGGCCAACCTTTAACGCGGCTATTCTCAAGTCAAAAATGTTCACATCCAACCTGATTTTTGCTAATACGTATAGTATTAACAAGATAAGAATTTTTACTTTTAATGGGTATTCTTATCCAGTCTGTATTTTGCTAGACTATGCACATTAGTATGAGGGTAAGACTATACCTAGTGAAGTTCTCTAGGTACGCGATAATTTTTCACTTTGTATAGGAGGTACCACGCCCTCCATTCAAATTTAGTCTCTTTATATACACAATGTAGCTTAATATGGGGTTACTGATGCAAAATTCCAAGGCAGTTCTCTAGATACAGGATAATAATTTTTTAATTTGTATGGGGGTACCATGCTCACTGTCCCAATTCAGCCTATGTTTTTCTAGAGTATACGTATGGGTATGGCGTTCACTTGTACCCACTTGGAAGACCATACCTATTATAATTATCTATATACACATTAATAATTATTCACTTTGTATGGGAGGTACCACGCCCACGGTCCCAATTCATTCTGTATTTTGGAAGACTATGCTCCTGAGCACAAAGGCTACTCTTGCAAAGATTTAAGGCGCTATCTATTGCAGTTCGCCAGGAACACGATAATAATTTTTCACTTTGTATGGGCGTTACCACGCCACCTATTTCGGCTATAACTCATGTCATGAACCAATGCACATACAGAGACGTTTATTAATAAAAACCTTGGTATTGACGTCACCTTTCAAATAAACTATGCAGAAACAGAGAAGATCAATTACTAACACAATGCAACTTAATTTAATATATATAGATTTTGAAATATTCGTATGTATGTTGAGAACAAAAAAAATAGTTTTATTACAAATGGAATAAAACACAAGCTTTTTGGATGTTTCTTCTTTTTCTTATACAGGGTCAACCACGAAAAGTTAGCGACTTTAATAACCTAAAAACGTACACCGGTAATATCACCGACGTCCGAAGCCAGCTACTAAAAATTCATCGTTTTCTTCAATGGAGTTCAAGCTACCGCTACGAGGAACCAAAGCCGTGGTTAGTTTCCTGTTATTAATCAACTGCACTCTCACGTACTTACTGCTAGCAGAATTAGGTTGTTTGGCTTCAACACCAACTTTTTTAAGTACAAATCCTTTGGCATGGGAAGCACCACCAAAACGATTGGTCTTCCTTCTTATACCCAAATGAGCCTTTTTGTAGCCTTTGTCAGCCCAATGTTGATTACTACCGTGGTTGACGTGCTTATTAGTAGTGCGGAGACATTTTTTCTAACAAATTTTGTTTATTTATTATTATTATCAATGGATCAATCAATGTATCAATTAAATTGATAATTTAGTACTTAAGTATATTGTAAATAATCGTTAAATATATACTTACATATATAATTATGCAACAAAATTTGTTTAAACACATTTTTTACTATTTCATATTATTAAAAAAAAGAAATTTACATTCTATGAAATTTATAGTCAAGCTTAAGTTCGTTTTTATTCTCTCTAAGAAAGAATTAATTAAATTACAAATTAGGTGATAATATTAAAGAAAAATTGGGAAAATTTAATTTTACTCAACAAAATTTGGTTTGATACTAGATTAGTGTTAACTAAAAACGAATGTTGAAAGTAAAACAAATAAACAAAACGTAACTTTCATTGCTAACCGAAGGTTGGCTGAAGGAACAACAAAATATAAGGTGGTAAATATTAAAAGTAAAAATATTCAATAAGAGGGAAGCTTAAGGTAGTAGTAGACTTCTTTCTCACCAACTGACGATTGATAATTGAATACAAGTTTTCTCGTATTCCTTTATCTGGGTTTGGTTGGTTAAATAGATGATGCTTACAACTAAACACTACCCTAAGTAGATAGATACAAGAGTGCTGATGACGGACGTGGCTGTCTAGAAAATGTGCATTCCGCTCCTGCTGATGTCTAAAAATTAAATTTTCCCAATTTTTCTTTAATATTATAACCTAATTTTGTAATATAATTAAATATTTCTTAGAGAGAATAAAAACGAACTTGAGCTTGACTATAAATTTCATTGTATGTAATACATAAACAGTTCGACTAATAATAACACAGCACAACAAAATAAAAAAATTTCATGTGCTCTTAAAACCACTATATAATTTTGATGTATCATGACTACCTTAGTACAAAAATGGTAAAATTTTTAAATTCTATGGATAGATTTTTTTTTAAAAAATTTTTTTTTAAAATTGCAATTTTTTTGAGACGTTTCTTCAAATAATTAATGATAACTCAAAAACTACTAGTCCGATATTATTAAAATAAATTTAGAAAAATTAAGATTTGCATAGCCTTTAATTCGTCTATATATCGCGTTTCAATCGGATCAATAGTATCGGAGTTATAATAAAAAACTTAAGAAAAAATATATTTTTTACGTAAAAATGGCAAAAATTTTCGTTTTAAAAAAATCATAAAAAATCGAAAACGGCAAAAACTTCCAGATTCATTTTTTTATCGCATAGCGACATATAATAGCAACAAAATGAGATATCGACCATAAAAATCGATTGATTTTTTTCGAATTTATTCACAATTTAGTGAATTCGCTCATTTTCACAAAATTTTAGTTTTTTGCTTGATATACGCATTATAGCGGGTTTTCAAATGTGTGAAAAACATAAATTTTCCAATTTCAAGGGGTGCATGTCGGATTAATGTTAGATTTGATGAGAAACTTCCACCCACAAAATTTTAGTCGAATTCGACAACGTTAACACGTAGCGCATAGGCCCCAAATCTGAAAAAAAGCGTTTAAATCGAAAATAATTGACAAATTTTCAGTTTTTGCAAAATTAACGCTATTTATTTCCCCTTTTGCAAAAAAGTGGATCCTGGTCCTTAGAGCAAACACAATGAGATTTACAATAAGCTACATGTCTTTAAGTTTTCGAGTTATTACAATTTTCACTGGCCATTATATGTCCTTGAGAACTTGCCGAAGACAATTTACAAAAACATTTTACTTTTAAAATTTTTTATTTTTTTCTTTTTTAACAATAAAATATAAAATTTCGCTAAAATTGACTGATATCTTCCTATTACACAACGCAACAAAAAAAAAAAAATTAGATGCTTTTGAAACCACTATACAATATCCAGGTACTGCCAAAGTGTTTTGGATGAATGAGAAATGTATGGCAAAACAAGTACGCGAAATACTGTTTTGGGCAAAACACGTATTTCTGTGGGACACGTGTTACTGTGGAAATACAGTATTGAATGTAGAAAATTGTTTGGAACAGATCTTTATGGCATTTTTATGATTTTCAGAATTAAAAAAAGTAAGCAATAAAGGAAAAGTTTTTTAATTTTTACGATTTCAGTAGAAATCTGATAAACGATGAAATGCTCCTTTTCTGTTGGCTACCTGTCGCCCTTGCTTCATTTTGACAATTGCGGCGGCAAAGTAATAAACGTTCATAAATTTGCGTGCACGCCGAATTGGGATTTTCCGCTGGCTACCTGTAAAGATTGATTTTTTGCATAGCATTCCTTAATGTTTTTTACGATTCTTGGGAATAGGTAAAAAATAGGACCACATTAAGGGTTGTTCGAAATTTTAGTATCATTATTTATAAGAGCTCCTTGAGCCATTTCTATTCATTCAACAAGTGTTTGCGGTAACAGAAGCATAATTTTCAATCAGCCATGAGCAAGAAAACTAGAACATTTTTATGTAAAAACAATCCGGACTCATTTTGCTATGTGTGCGGCCAATATATTAACGAAAAAAAACGGAAATGCTTCTCAGCTTCATTTCAAAAGTCATATGAAGATTGCTTTAATATAAATCCGAAGAATTTTAACGAACATTGGACGCCGAGTACTATATGTACTTCATGTCGATTCAATTTAACTCTAAGCTCATCTAACAAAAAGTAAGTATAGGTTAATACATTTGGAATATTTTATAAAATTTTTAATTTTCTGTTATAAAAATTTTTCAGACCACACTGGGGAATTTCGAAGCCTATGCTATGGAGAGAAACAACGAATCATGAATCTGATTGCTATTTTTGTTTAACTACAAAAACCGGCTTTGGAAAACATTTGCGATGGTCTTACCCTACGAGGTCTGCTGATGGGTTTCAACTTGCAGTTCTACATTCACAGGAAATTATGGATGCACAAGATCAGGGACCAAGCTGTAGTCAAGTGCTTTCATCTTCACAAGGACACTCAACCTCAAGCATGTGTTCTCAATCAGGAAGTTCAGATCCAGAACTACCTATATCTGAAAATGACGAGTTCATCCCACACAAAAATATCTCACCGAGACCATGGAATCAAGACCAGCTAAATGATGTAATAAGAGAACTTGGATTGTCAAAAGCATCTTCGGAATTACTTGCATCCCGGATGAAGGAATCAAATCTCATAACGGAGGAAACTAAAGTTTCGTATTACCGTACCCGAGAAAAAGGCTTACTTCACTATTTTGCAGAAGAGGACGATTTTGTCTGCTGCACGGATATTCCTGGTTTGATGACTGCCATGGGCTTACATAGATATGATTCATTTATTTATTGACTCATCAAAACGCAGCTTGAAGTGTGTCCTTTTGCACAATGGAAATAAATTTCACTCCTTGCCAATCGCACATTCAACCAAGGTAAAAGAAGAATACTCTGTAATTGCATTGGTCATGAAGAAGATAAAGTATAATGAACATAACTGGGTAATTTGTGTTGATATTAAGATGGTAAATTTCCTATTAGGTCAACAAAGTGGCTATACCAAATACCCTTGTTTTTTATGTTTATGGGACAGCAGAGCGCTACGTGTTACCGTTGTCGAATTCGACTAAAATTTTGTGGGTGGAAGTTTCTCATCAAATCTAACATTAATCCGACATGCACCCCTTGAAATTGGAAAATTTATGTTTTTCACACATTTGAAAACCCGCTATAATGCGTATATCAAGCAAAAAACTAAAATTTTGTGAAAATGAGCGAATTCACTAAAATGTGAATAAATTCGAAAAAAATCAATCGATTTTTATGGTCGATATCTCATTTTGTTGCTATTATATGTCGCTATGCGATAAAAAATGAATCTGGAAGTTTTTTGCCGTTTTCGATTTTTTATGATTTTTTTAAAACGAAAATTTTTGCCATTTTTACGTAAAAAATATATTTTTTTCTTAAGTTTTTTATTATAACTCCGATACTATTGATCCGATTGAAACGCGATATATAGACGAATTAAAGGCTATGCAAATCTTAATTTTTCTAAATTTATTTTAATAATATCGGACTAGTAGTTTTTGAGTTATCATTAATTATTTGAAGAAACGTCTCAAAAAAATTGCAATTTTAAAAAAAAAATTTTTTAAAAAAAATCTATCCATAGAATTTAAAAATTTTACCATTTTTGTACTAAGGTAGCCATGATACATCAAATGTATATAGTAGTTACTCGAGCATATTTTTGCTGTTGCCCTGTGTAATTAAAATTAAAAAAGAAATTAAAAAAAAATTTTTTTCAAACACAATGAATAAAAATAAACATTATCTGGTTAGATATGAATAAACTCAATATATTTTGTTTATTATTAATTTATAATGGTTAAAAATAATATATATTCATTTTTAAGTTAATAATTATAGTTCGGCTAGTTAAAATTAAAATATTCAATATTTTTTGAATATTTAGAAAACTTTGGTTGTGGCTTGAAAGTTATATATGTAGTTCAAACCAACCATATTGCATTTTTGGGTGTAGTAACCATTTGATGATGAAATATTAACAACTAAAAATTTTTCATCGTAACCATACATTGCTATAGAGAGCATAATGTGTTTTCTGTGACCATACCATAACCATGTTTTTTATTTGTGTGTAGAATCTGCAGTTTAATTATATTTTATCGAGATTTTTTGAAGATGTTTGGCAAATTTTAGTCCATTAATCAAGCGTTCTCTTTAGTAAGTTTTGCCATAAATTTAAATAAGAACGGTTCATCCGTTAGTGATCTGTACCTAAGAAGAACAGAACAGACTGTGTCAATCCGACCAAACCTAAACTAAATAACTCAATATATCTGATAGTGGAAATTGAACATCCAGGCTAGAGCGTTGAAAGTCAATACGCCAATATTCGCATGCAAGAAAGCCATAAGCACGATTTGGGGCATTAACCCAAGGAATGTGAACTAGTTACTTGAAACGGTAATCAAACCGATACTTCGCTGTGCAGTCATTGTCTGGTGGTTGGTATTGGATACTAGACAAACATCTCTATTGTAGAGAAGGTATTACGGAGCCAACAGATCAAATCCAACTGGTTACCAGTAGACCAGGCCAGGAGGCTGGCACAAAGAAAAGCTGTTAGACTAAATGTTACAGGTGCATGGCTCTAGGAATCAGTAATGTTATTCAGGAACTCATAGACTATTGCAAGAAGGGTCTATCTTCATAAGGAGCGTTGATTTCACTCTGTGTTTTTACGGCTGGCTGTAAAAGGGCAGCAAACGTTGTGAGCGGGGTCTATATAGAGGAATTTGAATCAAGATGTGTTTCAGACTCCCAAATTATTGTGATGTCTTACAAGCAGAAATATCTGCAATTAAAAAAGTGGCGAACTGGTTTAAGTACCACAGAATATCGAATATAATGTCCCTTAAATGCGTCCGTAGCACACCATATCTTGTCCTAGAATGCCGCGCAACCTTAAATGCGATGGCGGAAAATACAACAGTCACCCATAAAAGGGTGCGGGGACATGGTACTAATCCTAACAACTATGTTGCGGATAAACTGGCAAAGAAGGGGACACTGCTTCATTTTAGTGCCATAGACATCTATTGTGGCATTCCCCTTTCATTCTGTGGGCAGCGAATAAGCTGTACTCTTTATGATCTGGCTCAGTTTAACGACAAGGATGATAAGGGCCATATTCTGTAATTCTCGTAGCTAAATCTATTGCTAAAATTCTAAAAATGCACCAACAAGTGACGAGTATTCTTACAACAACACTCATAATTTGTTTGTGCATTTTTAGAATTTTAGCGAAAGATTTAGGTACGAGAATTACAGTATATGGCATCTGGCCCTCAATAGATCAGAAGAAAACGGCTTCGTTACTTCGAATGCTGAAAAGGAAGCTACGTGACCTAATAGTGACGGTCACTGGGCATTGCTTATTTGGAACTCATGCGAGAAGGATGGGCCTCCCATACAACGACTATTATAGAAGTTGCCAAGATAAGGAAGAGGAGGAAACGGTCGAACACTTTTTTTCTTTACGCTGCACTGAAATACCGACTTCTTCAACAACTAGGATAATGATATTTTGGGTTTGAAGTCTCAACATTATAAGTAAGGAGGATGAATTCCTTTCTGAGGAGGTCCGCTCCAAGTTAACGAATCATAACTACTTCACTGATCGTTTGTCCCGGCCATCTAGCATACTGTGACAACTTTTCCTCCTCAGTTGTCTGTTATCTATGCTCCTCTGCTACTATTCTCTTCCACTACTTGGATCACATCTTTCTATTCAAACCTCTCCCTTTATCTTTCCTATTCTCTTTTATTTCTTTTCTCCACTAGTCCAAAGACAACACAAAGGGGCCAAGTGAGCTGTGTGTACAAATCTGCACAGATTTTGCTTAATTTTATGACTTCATTTTTTAACTTTTGGAACAAAAATTTTTTCTACACTAAGTGGTTGTGGTTATACCGAAATCCTTATCATAAAAAGTGAGTTCGTTTCTGATATATGTGCATAATCCAATTATTCTTAACATCAGATACCAACACTTAATTGTAAATAAAATCAAGATTAGTGCATGGATTTTGATGTAAGGTAGCCATTTATTTGTAATACATCCTTTTATATGAATAATGACAAAAATCTTTAAATTTTGTAGTTTAAAATTTTTTATATATTTATTTTTAATTTGGCATGAAAAAAATACCGCCACTAATTTTTAAATAATTCCAAAACTGTTGACTAGTTATTGTATTCAAAACACCAAAAAAATGTGTTAAAGTTCTGGTGTTTTACTAGTCTAAATCGGATAAACAGTTCTCGACCTATGATGAAACATACTAATGTATGTATATGTGGCAAAAACTGAATGCAGAGTACTTTTAAGCTTGTTATTCTTCCTATACAGTTAATTTTTTTAAGGAGGAATAATTTTTTTTTGCAGAACGGTGTAATTTATATTAAATTTTAGGTTTTTCAAGCAACAACTCACAAAAGACAACTACAACATGCGAAAACGGTAGGTTGCGGAAAATTAAGACATTCGCTGTTTATACTCAATTTCTATCACTTTTATACCGCTTGTGCAGATTAAAATATCTGACAGATCGGTATACTAAAAATTTCCGTATATTATCTGATTTTTTAAAAATTTTATTTTAACTTGTCGGCGTTCAGCAGCCAGACAGAAGTCGTTAAATCGACTTCCTTCCCTGCGAGGATTCAGAGTATATTTCCATTTAATTGAGTCGCCAATTAATATTGTAAAAATCAATAACATTACAATGATAACCTTATATACCCTGTCTAATCATAGTGAAACATTTTAAAAGAATCTTTATTTCATAACAGCATAGGTGGTCAGATCACCTAAAAAAATCGTCACTATTCTAACTTATTTGAAAATAAAAATTGAGATTTTCGAAATTTCAAGTTTTATATTTTATATTTATACTAGCTGTGCCCGCCACGTCTTTGGCAACCTGGCAAAATTTTGCTCGATTTTGCTTTGAAGGTCTTCCACACCAATTGTAAAACTCTTACTTTTATAGTGGTTCAGTTATGGTTTATATATTTACTTTATGAAAAGGTACCCATCCCTGGATAAAATTCTAAAATTTATAAAAAATTCTAAAAATTATTGTAAAGATCTGTAAACGCTGTTTAAAATATTTTAATAACGTTGTAATTCCGCAAAGTAAAAATCAAATACAAATTTAATTTAATTGGCGCCTAATGTTAAAATAGTGTTTAAAATATCTCAGTTTTAACCCAAAAACCTTTAAACTGGAAATTCCGCTTTTCACTGCTCTTTCTCCACTTTCTCTTGGAGTTTGATATATTCCAATATCGTATATTGGAATCAGTGTGCTAAGGAACCTTCTCACAAAATTTTGTTAAAATGCATCCAGTAGTTTTTACGTGATGCGAACACAAATGAAAAGCAGACGTACAGAGGAATATGACTTACTATATTATTATATATTATTACATGCAATGAAATTGATAGTCAATCTTAAGTTCGTTTTTATTCTCTCTAAGAAATATTTAATTATATTACAAATTAGGTTATAATATTAAAGAAAAAATGGGAAAATTTAATTTTTAGACACCAGCAGGAGCGGAATGCACATTTTCTAGACAGCCACGTCCGTCATCAGCACTCTTGTATCTATCTACTTAGGATAGTGTTTAGTTGTAAGCATCATCTATTTAACCAACCAAACCCATATAAAGGAATACGAGAAAACTTGTATTCAATTATCAATCGTCAGTTGGTGAGAACGAAGTCTACCACAACCTTAAGCTTCCCTCTTGTTGAATATTTTTACTTTTAATATTTACCACCTTATACTTATTTGTTGTTCCTTCAGCCAACCTTCGGTTAGCAATGAAAGTTACTATTTGTTTATTTGTTTTACTTCCAACATTCGTTTTTAGGTAACACTAATCTAGTATCAAACCAAACTTTGTTGAGTAAACATGATTGCGCGGTGCTTTGCGATTTTTAATTTTAAAATTTTTTAAATTATTATTACATACAATGAAATTTATAATCAAGCTTAAGTTCGTTTTTATTCTCTCTAAGAAAGAATTGATTAAATTACAAATTAGGTGATAATATTAAAGAAAAATTGGGAAAATTTAATTTTTAGACACCAGCAGGAGCGGAATGCACATTTTATAGACAGCCACGTCCGTCATCAGCACTCTTCGTATCTATCTACTTAGGGTAGTGTTTAGTTGTAAGCGTCATCTATTTAACCAACCAAACCCAAATAAAGGAATACGAGTAAACTTGTATTCAATTATTAATCGCCAGTTGGTGACGATTATTCATATTATTTCTTACTCTACAGTAATAAAGATGGATATCTTAAAAACAAAAAGCGGCATGATCGATTAAAATCTATGCAGAACTTTTAAGTTTATTCACATCTATTCTATTAGGGTTGAGGCCCTATGCTCCACTGGGATTTAGAGGAATTAAGAAGAAGAAGAATTCTATTAGGGTACCCCTCATAACAAATATACTTTATATAGAAGGGTGTGTCAATCTGTTAGTAATAGAGCCAATTCTCGTGGTAAACCTTAATACCACGAGAACAGGAGTGAATTAGAAATTAGAACGGCATCATCAAATATTTCCCTGTTAATTCCAAAAGACAACGGCAACGAAAGAGTGCGTTTTTTTCTTGTTTTGTTGTCATACAAATTTAAAGTCTATGAAAACTCGAAAATTTAAAACTGTATAAATAGTAAAACATTATTCATAATTTTAATTTGTTGATAAACCATTAAATATATGTACGTTTGAAGTATATAATTACTTTTACACTTTAACTTTTTGATAGTTTATTTTTTTTTAATTTTGTCTTGTATGTGTACATATTTGAACTGCATTATCATCTAATGCTATATTAAAAAATTAATTGCAAAATTTGTATGGAGGAAAACAGTATAAACATCAAACAGGGTTGTTAAAAAATATAAACAAAACTGTTGCTCGTGGCAAGCACTCTGTACATACAAGTATTTTGTTTGCCAATTTAACTAAAAATATGTATTTTATTTAATTTAAAATTAAAATAAAACAAAATTAAAACAATAATAAAAATTGTTTAAATGTAAATATGGTCATGATACTGCATGTGTTACCTGTCCATATTACAGAAAAGCGCTCCAAAAACTTAAACAAATAAAATGAGATCTCTGCAATTAAATCTGAACCAGGCTGCTCAAGATCTTCTCAAACAGACTATTCGAGAAGATAGAGTGGATCTAGCCTTATTTAGTGAACCATATCAATCTCAGTATTCATTAAAGTAGACATCGGAAGTTCTAAGACATCAGCAATCTGTTCAACTAGAGAATTAATGGTATACGCGACCCTGCCTCACAATGTCTTGCATTTTCTCGAGCTACAGTGAATGGCATATGCTTCTATATCTGATATATCCCCCGAGATATTCCATAAAGGAATTTGGACGAATTGCTCAAAAAATCTCGAATGATTCCAGTTCTAAAGGTTCTGTAGTTATTGCCGTAGAGTTCAATGCGTGGTCGATGAAATGGTGATGTCCAAGAACGGACTTCAAAGGATAAATGTTAATTGAAGCACTTTCAGAACGAGATGTGGTTGTGCTGAACAGGGGTAATGTAAACACCTTTCACAGAGGCCAATCTGGATCAATTATTGATGTGGCGTTTGCTAATATGGAGCTTAGCTTGATATATATACACATAACGTATATCCGGATGGTCTTGTACAGGTAGATTGCTTGCTACCTGCTATATTTATATGAGGTCAGTTGATAATTTAGTATTTTCGTCTTTTATTGTTAGCTAGGTAAGTGTGTCCGTCTGCACGTGTTTTTCGTTTGTTTGAATGTTTTAGAATTTGATGTGAAAATTGTATCTGAGGTTGTTTTTACCTGTTCGTTAATAATATCTCCGACAAAAGTTCGCGTTTTGTAGATTTCGATGTTTTCAAGAATATCTAGTCTTCGTCCTTTTTTGCTATGATGCAGCCATTCATCTATTTTCCTTGGTGTATGCTCGTAAGTTTCAAGGTGTAGTACAAAGTTGGAGTCCTCTCTTTTTCGTTTGTACGAGCGCATGTGTTCTGTATATCTTGTTTTTAGTGTTCGTCCCGTTTGTCCTATATATGTATGGTTGCAGGTGCAAGTAAGTCTGTATACTCCGCTATTGTTAAATTTGTTGGTTGTTTCTGTTGATGTCTTGAGATTATGTCATAGAATGTTGCTGGTTTTCAATGCTATAAGTAGGCCCTCCTTCTGTTAGAGGTTAGTTAACCTATATATTTCTGGTCCTGTGTAAGAAACAACAGACCATTTAAGTAAACACCACCATAATGAACAATTACCTAAACCCATTACTATTGTCTTCACATCGAAAGCGCTCGCAAAACGTACCAAAACAACAGCCAGTGACGACGGTCTTCACCGAAAGGTATGCCAACAGTTCCAATCATTTTAATAGCAAAAATATAATTTGCTCTTGTGTGTTTCTTTAACTCTCGTCTAATAACCATATGGTTGCAATGCTGTCTTCACAATTTATCCAAGAAAAGAAATTACAAGAAGTCTGAAAATTACAAGACATCTTAAAACAGTTCAAACGTTTTTTTGGTACTAAGACATCCAGACAATTTTCAAATATATATACAAGAAAGTATTTGCCTTTTCTTGATTGTGTGTTCAAATGGGTTTGTGCAGGACTCTAAATCTATACATTTGCTAAAATGTTTAAGAGTCTAGTTTGCAAGAGACTATTAGAGATCATTGATAGTCAGAGGGCTATCAAATAATCAATTTGGGTTCAGAAAAACAAGATCAATGTTAAGTGTGGTTGTTAATACAGCCTTGGAAGCGGGAAAAGGGTAAATATGGAAAAACGGATCTAAGCAATATTGCGTGGTAAAAAATGAGTTTAACTCAGCAAATTGGGAGATTATAGTGAATTCTCTCGAATATTTGGGTATCCCTATACAGATAAGGGTTTCTTTTAACAGATCAGAGGAGGATAAAATTACTGAATGGAAGAGAAGTTGGTCTTCATCAAGTAAAGGAAGGAGGACGCATTTGCTTATTCCAGACTTGGCTGCGTGGTATAAACAGACTCATGGGGGCCTAGATTACTACACTACGAGAACGCTAAGCGGATATGGTTACTTTAGGTCTTACCTGCACAGATTTGCACATGATACTAGTCCTCTTTGTCCTACTTGTGATGATAACGTGGAAGAGGATGCAAAACAAGTTTTGACATCTCGAAGAGATCATGGGCCACAGTGTTAACCAAATTAACATAATTCTAGCTATGTTGTCTTCTAGGCTGAATTGGGAGTATGTATGTCAATTTACAAAAGTAGTTCTTATGGAGCTAACTCTTCTATAGCAGCAAGAATAAAATTGTTGTTTGACGCAAATGATCTTATCTTTCGTACCGTTATGGACCGACGCTTAAAATTTTAACAAATTTTGCTTTGCTGTCTTAGCAATATTAAGGGGTACCCTCATAGCTGACGTAATATTTGCTATATGACCATAACATTTGAATCGTTATAGATAGATACTTTTTATATTTACACACAACGTGAGTATGTCCGCTATAATAACATTTATAAAATTGAAAATATGTATATGGGTGTACCTGTAGTTAATGAAATTGTATGTATTGTTCAAATTTGAAGCCAATCTCTCTGTTTTAAAGTCGATTTTTTGCAAGAATTACATTCATTATTGTTGGTCAATTCATTATTGTTGGCCTAACCCTGCAAAAACTTTTCCAAATTGTCCAGCTGTTTGCAAATGTTTTTTGTGATCTTGGAGTAACAGAGGATGTGAGTCATCAACCTTCCGATGTCACTATTTCCAATACTTTCGCAAATTTGGGTCTCAACGTTCGTTATTGAATGATACGCAACCAAATTCACCACAATAGGCCTTAATGAGGAGACTATTGTGGCTTTAGCAGAGACGATGTGGAAGCGTTATTCTTAGATTAAAGGCTTACAATAAGTATCTATCGCTACAATTTCGAATTTTATTCATAAATTAACAAAATTTCTGTCTCTTGATGAAATTCGAAAAGATTCTCGAATTAATCTACAGTTTTGGTGTAGCTTATGGAATGTTTATTCCGGATGAAACATGATATTGAAGCCAGGGATGGCAGTGAAACTAAAATCACGGTTTAGCAAGATGATGCTACGCCACATACAGCGTGGGAAACAATAACTTAATTGAGAAATCATTGCGATTAGTAGAGTTCCGGACCTACCACTTCGGCGCCTAGTTTGAAAAGTCAAAAGAAATCGTCTATGATCCAATTACGATTCCGCATTTGAAAGCCAACAATACCTGCATATTTCGCGAAAGAGTCCTTCTGAATGGACCACTTACAGCGTAGTCGAGGCCAATATTACAATACAATTATTTTTAAGAAGTAAATATAGAGATTGTTTTTTGTATCATAATTAATATGTCGGGTATCAAATCCTATTTGAAGTGTCCTATTTAACACTAAAAAAGGTCTCAAAAGATCACTCAATAAAATTTTATATTATCTATCCTGGCAGAAAAAAATAGTTAGCCCCTTTATTATAACTTGCGAATAGCTACAGTTAGGATTTTATCGGAGAGATAATTATTACATCGTTATTATAGGTAAGCTAAATATATCGTTTAACCAACACGTAATTTAAAGATAAGTTATAGTAACGAGCCTTACCCTCGTTATTACTTATCTCTCCTCTAATATCCTACCTTTAGCTATTGGCAAATTATAATATTGGGCCTTAGAAAAAGTATATTCAGACAAAATAAGATTTAATCGTGGACTTAATATTTTCTTATCTTTAATAACATAAATAGACACGCGAATAACTAGATCGACTAACATGTAAGTATGTTGTAGACGTACCTATGTTTGAATATTTTTGTGGTAATTAAAATTCACCAAAAGTGTTACATGAGCTACTATAGAGTTAAATATTGGTTTTTATAGACACAAAAACATATCAACGCAGAAGTACATACACATGTACACAAACGGCCAATGATAATATTTTTTTGGGCCACAACAAGCAGAGAAATCAGCCAAACAACCTTTAGTTTTAACTGCAATTGCTTTAATTGCCGCTCAGACATTCGTTAGTTCGTTCGTTCAGTTATTCGTTTGTTTGTCCCCATGTCGGACTATTTGTTTGTGTTTCGTTCATCTTTAATTTTTTTTTGCTTTCATTGTTATTTGGTTCAACGTTTTAATGATCCACTAACAAGCGTGCATGTGTGATTAAGCTTTGTGCTTTGAGCTGTCCTTTTGCCAGTTTCTAATGAAGTTTACCGTCGTCATTGTTTAACAAACGTGCTTTGGCTTGCGTTACAAGGCTTTTTGTGTCGTTTTTTTGACTCGTAGGGTGGCCCTTTGTTGCATAGCAAAATTAGTTCCCGTGTTAACCTAATACAAGTATATACTAGAATATCCATTGAATTAAGTTTTGATTTTATTCGAGCAATTAATTGATCGATTTTGCAATTTCAGTTTAAAAAAAAAATTCATTCAATGAGAAAAAGCCAACTATACAAAATTCATTAATAAATAATATGAACTGATTTCATAGCTTTTCATTAATATAAAATATGGATTAGCTGCCCCAGTAGGCTAGTAGTCTATGAGGCTGTGGGTTGTGGTTTTAATTTCTATAAAGTGTTTTAATTCAACGAGTGAAGGTCTTCATTCGTATGCTCGATAATTAAGTTAGAATATCATTTGAAATTATATTGTGACATTAAAACAAAAATATTAATTATTTAATAAATTGTTCGATTTTGTCGTTATGCGGAGAAGATAACGAACAAGTGTGAATATAAAATTTTTCATAAACAGCAAATATGTATTAATTGTTTAGTTTTGCACTTCAAACAGACTTATGTAAATGTTTTATATATATATGTTTTATATATATACTTATACTTTGATATATAAGGAATCGGAGGAGGAGGAATTCTGAAACAAACTTTAACCGATATTTAGACACACTAAGAAGATTTGATTTATCTAACATATAAATAGTAAAAACTTTAAAAGCACACGCTAATTATGATCATATTTTTTTTATTACGATGTTCATAAACTGAATAAAAAAATTTTGGGAAAAAGAAGTCATATGTATTTGATTTACGAAAAAATACATGGGTTATAGGTATTATTTTTTCTCTATATGTTTATGAGATATGTACGTCAAGTTCGAAATTATTGTTAAACGAACAAACAAGAAGGACAAATCAACAAAAAATGCAGATCTCAATGGAAATTAATTTTAATTAATTTGTCGATTTACCGATATAATTTCCTCGAGTTATTTTTCAATCAAAATTTGCAATTTTTCTTCTTCGAACAATTAATTGACTTAAAATTCTACGAATCGAGCGATGATTGATCGAGTGGATAGTCTAGTATATAAAAATTTTTAGGGAAATTGAAAAATTGTAAGGGCCAGTTTAAGACATTAAAAACATAAACGATTATAATTTTTTAAGTCTTTTTTTTTTTTTTGATATTGTGTAACCATACCGGAATGATGGGAATAATCTGGAATGTTCGTTAAAATCTTAGGTTACATATATTGTTACGTATTATTTGTTAGTCGGATTTTCAATCTAAAAGTGTGTAAACAACAGTTTTATAATCAAACTAATTTTTAGAAGGGAGAATCTTAATAGGAAAATTTAATCATGTTATGGGCCACCGTAATGACCCATCATTATTGTTTACATAATCGCGAGTATTACAAATGCAAACAAACTAACGAAAAAAAAAAAACCATAAAAATAAAAATAAAAACTGAATGTAGTCATATCATAAGATGAATAGATGGTATGAGTATTGGTACCAAAATAAGTTTCGCTCTCTCGTTCTCGGTGGTAAAATTATTTTAATAGAAATATTTACTATACAGCACAAAAACTTAAGGCTGGACTGTATTAAGAGGTTTACTTTCGTAATGTTATTAATTTTATCAATGTATGTAAGAAATTAAAAGGCTGAATATAATTTATTAAATAATAGTACTCGTATGTCTAAAATAATCTAAAATTTTAAATAAAATTGTATATTTGAAGTTTTATTAATCGAACTATTTATTCTAAATACAGATGAAATTTAAAATCTAACTAACTTTCATTTTATTCAGAATATAAAATTACAAATTAGGTGATTAATATTAAAGAAAAATTGGAAAAATATAATTTTAGACACTAGCAGAATGGAATGCATTTTGTGGTCAGCTACGTCCGTCATCAGCATTCCGCGTATCTATCAATTTAGGTTAGTGCTAAGTTGTAAACATAATCTTTTTTACCAACCAAACTCATATAAAGGAATACGAAAAAAAATAAAATTCAATCATCTATCATCAGTTGGTGAAAACGAAGTCTACCACTACCTTAAGCTTCCCTCTTGTTGAATATTTTTACATTAATATTTACCACCTTTTGGTTTGATACAAGATTATGATTAACTAAAAACGAATGTTGGAAGAAAACAAATAAACAAAAAGTAGCTTTCATTGCTAACCAAAAGCAGGGTTGTCAGATTTTTTTCACCTATTTTGTCAAAATCGATGTGAAAAATTTCCAAATAATTTATTTACAGATTTTTTATAATTGTCAAAGTATTTTTAATAAACTACAAAGAGAAGTTAAATCGAAATATCTAAAATTAGCCAAATATAGAAAAGAAATCGCAAACAGCATTTGCATGCATCTCAACAACAGCATCACATATCGGGTTCAACCAATCGAGGAAGTGATTAAGGAAACGTAAAGAAAAAAGTAACACATACCTATGATACAATGCAGGTGTATAGCAAGTGAAAAATCGAATGGTCAGCGCACAAATAAAATGACGACCGAAAAATGACTGAAAAGATTCAGCTCAGCATTCCAATTAGAAAGACTGAATATCATTATTGGTAACTTTTCAAGTGACAGCAAAAAATCATAATATGGAAAATTGAGGGCATTTTGTTGATATTTGTATGGGAATATATAGAAAAATATAAATGCCATATCTCTGGAACCACTGGGCCGATTTCGTGCAAACTTCACACAAACTATCTACAGACCATCCCCAATATACCCTGGCCGTTTTGGTCGACCCGTTTTCGCAGTTAGTGGTGACATCAAAGTGTACACTTCTTTTTATATATATAGATATTCATATAATAATTATAATTCACTTAATTGTAATATAATTCACAGTCGAGCTGTGGTTGAATTCATTATTGAAAGCGTTCTTTCTATGCAGGAATTACCAGCAAATGAAGTAAAATGTAAAGTATGTAAAATTCTTTGGAAGTTGGAATGTTATTGCTAAGTGATCTTAACAATTGACAAGAGGTTATATTTTGTTTGTGATGACGATGGAAAATGATCCTAAGCCTTAAATACATTCATCTTTTTAGGAAGATTATTTCTTAAATCTATTAAAATCGTCTTCTAATATGGAAATTGACCCCTATAGCTTCAATGAAGTCAACCTCTATTTTGACATTCCTTAAATTAATTTGAAATATTGACCAGATGTCAGCGAAAATCGCCAATTATTACAAAATACGCCAAAAAGTCGCCATGTCGCCAAATAAAAAATTAGATCGCCAAATAAGTTTAAAAATCACCATATCTGACAAACCTGACCGAAGATTTGCTGAAGTAACAACAAATATAAGGTGGTAAATATTAAAGTTAAAAGATTAAAGAAGAGGGAAGCTTGAGATAGTGCTAGACTTCGTTCTCACCAACTGACGATAGATGATGGAATGTTATTTTTCTCGTATTCCTTTATCTGAGATTTTTTCCTAAAATAAATGATTTTTACAAGTTAACACTACTCAAATTTGTTAGATACGACGAATGCTGATGACGGAAGTAGCTGTCCAGAAAATGCATCCAATCTGCTAGTGTCTAAAATTATATTTTTCCAATTTTTCTTTAATAATATCACCTAATTTGTAATTTAGTTTAGTCTTTCTTAGAGAGAATAAAACGAACTTAAGCTTGACTTCAAATTTCATCTTTTAACTATAATAAACTTTGAAACTATAAGAAAATAGCTTAAGTCATTTGCAAGATTTTAATGTGAGCTACAAGAGGCAATTCCAAGCTTATAGGTGGAATAACATTGTAAACACTTGCACAATTTGAAGTACATAGAATCATGTTGTTACACAAGTTTGTATTTTTTTTTATTATGTAATAATTTTTTTAAATGTAATTAACAAAAATTTATTCTTTTAATGACTTCAAAAAGATTTAAGCTACTTTCAAAGTCAGCTCATGTTTGAAATTTTTGTTCCCACTTTGTAATATGGCTAAATTTAATGTATTGACATCAAATAATTCTACACAATTAAGTAATAAAGTAAAATTGTAGAATTTCGCAGGATCTAGGGGACAAGTCTAAACAAAGGTCTTTGGGAAATATGGTAGTGATACTTTACTTTTCTATCATCCAATTTTGACGGGAAAACTGGGTTTTCACAGCCTAAGTTTAAAGGAGTTATGGTATGAGGAAAAGCTAAAGGGTGTTTTTTTATAAAGGTATAGAACTTTAAGTTGGCATTACTTTTCAAGATGGCGACCGATTTAACAGCTGTCAAGTGATTTATTCTCAGTTTGGTTTGGCAATTCATCATGAATAGACTCACGCCTGAACAACGCTTGCAAATAGTGCAAATAGGGCCTAAAACAAGATTACTGTTGTTCCCGATTTTCATAAGCGAATTTTGTTTAGCGATGAAGCGTACTTCTGGTTGAATGGCTACGTTAACAAACAAAACTGCCGCATTTGGAGTGAAGGTCATCCTCAAGTGTATGTCGAAAGACCGTTACATCCAGAAAAACTGACTATTGGGTGCGCTTTATGGGCTGGTGGAATATTGCTCCGTACTTTTTTAAAAACGATGGTGGCCAGAACGTTACAGTCAATGGTAATCGGAATAGAGCCATGATTACTAAGTTTTTCATTCCTGAATTTAATAACCATGATGTCCAGGAGATGTGATTTCAACAAGACGGCGCAACATGTCACACATATCGTGCCACAATAGATTTATTGAAAGACACGTTTGGTGACCGCCTAATTTCACGTTTTAGACATGTGAATTGGCCTCCAAGATCTTGTGATTTAACACCGCTAGACTACTTTCTGTGGGGCTATGTAAAGTCATTGGTCTATGCGGATAAGCCACAAACGCTTGACCATTTGGAAGACAACATTCGCCGTATTATTGCCGATATACCGCCACAAATGTTGGAAAAAGTCATCGAAAATTGGAAGTCCAGATTGGACTACATCCGCACCAGCCATGGCGGTCATGTCCATCGAATAATCCATCGTGGTTTTATTGCAACTTAAAGTTCTATATCTCTATAAAAACACCCTTTTATACATTCAATTATACTGTAGCGTTCTATTTCTATTATGAATAAGCGCGGCTCACATTATATTGATAGCTTTTTAATATATATTTTTTATGCGATATGCTTGTGGAGCAACAAAACTATGCACCGGTTTTTGTATCCATGACTAAGTTTTAACAACGGTAGATGGCCCTAAAAGCTAGTGCAGATATGAAATTAAATTTTAATTCCATTTGAGTTTTGATTTTTCTAGGTTTTTTTATCATTGTTAGTCAGAGAACCTGCCTATACACTTGAATTTTTCCATGTGATTTGCTCGTGGTTGCCGTCATGTTGGATGTGTATGGGCTAATTTACGAGCAAATCATGAAACTTGAATTTTTTTATTTCTTATGATTTGTGTCTCATGTTTATGGAGTTTTGTGCCTGCATTTTAACTTTTCGAAGACGTTATTAAAATTAAAAAAAATTGTTATTCATACGTACATACATATGTATACTTTATGAAACAATATAATTAATGTATGTATAGTGGTCAGTCATAATTTAGTTGGTAAGTACTGTAAGTGGATGTTGGATTAACATATGTATATTTGCTAACGTACCATTGTCTGAGTATTCTGAGTGTCCTCATTGCGTCCAACTTACGTTTATTGTGCAGTCTGTTTATGTGTGCTTGCGTTTGTGTATGCGTAGTTTTCTAACGGTAATCTGCAAGATTGCGTTACTGCTTGTGTTGCCAAGTCGTTTGTTTGTCTGGTTCATATTTCTATTCCATGTTGTGAAGTATTGTTAGTTTTGCGCCAATAGTGTGTGTGCTACTTGCTGTCTGTTAGTAGATATGTGCAAATATTTACACACGTGTGATTATAGCTATATGCGTATATAAAATATGCAGACACGTATTTTTATTGTTTGCTGACACAAATACTCGACAATTTTTGCCTATTTATTCTATATAAAGTGCACTTATCATCTAAAGATTTCTTTCTATTGTAACAAAAGGTCCTTTTGTTTTAATTATTTTATTTAACAGCAATTCATTTCAAGAATTATAATACTTAAACAAGTACATACTTAGTAATTTCTAGTAACAGACGGCATTTTAAGCATTAAGTTCTTTGCATCTATTTCAATTTATTTACTTGAAGCGTTTTCAAGATGGTTAATTCATTTAACACTCTAACGTCTTTTTTAAAATAATTTTTTTTTTTTGGTTCAAGACAGATTGAAGTATAATAGAAAACTTTAGAAAAACTTGCAGTTAACTAAAGTGATATAAAAAAGGTAACCAGGGATACGTGCATACATTGACTAATATACATATCATTTGAACTTATATGTTTTGTTTTTGATCAAATTTTATCAATGTTTAAGTGATGTTTTGCATTGCAAGCGAGTAAATATTTTAGAAAATTTTTAGGAAAATCACTCAATTTTGTAACTTGCTTTTTAAAGAGGGTCGTCCGTCCTTAAAAAGTAACTTGTGATGATGCAAAAATATCGAATTAGTTTTTTATATTACAAATATTTGAAAAAAGAATATTTTTCGAAAGTAAATTATTACAGATACAGAGCCAGTAGTAACCTTCATGCAATTTTATTGAAATTCGTAAGTTAACATTTTCAATTCGTTTTATAAACAAGGATTATTAACTGTCTATGTAAATATATCCTTCCATATTGAAATGTGTTTCAAAATATTCGCCATGGTAGCCAATACACCATTGCATGCGATCAAACCAATTTTCAAAGCATTTTTTTTTACTTTGATTAGCATCTAAAACATACAGTTCGAGTATTAACCGGTACTTCAGGCGTACACTAGGTCGAACGATAGCCAAAAGAATGAGTGCTATCGGAGAAAATGGGGGCACCAGATGCCAGGTTTCCTTGAACCTCAATCTTGAAGAATCCCACCCTAATCCACGGTGGAACAGCATTCGCCAGGGAGGGGGATTGGCCGTTAGTATGCGAAATCTGGATAACAGTCGTGCTACAGTTTCAATGTAGCATCACCCATGCATAAGGAGCTCTGTGTGGGTGGACAACGTTTTCTCCAATAATGGCCTAGCGAAGAATTCAGGAAAGAATTCGATAGGGATGGACAAGGAAGCTTCTTCAGAGGTTAATCTCTTTAGGAACTCCGGTTGCCACTGGACAGGGGAGCATCGAAATAGAATGACAAAGAAACCTCGCAAAGGGTGGACTGCTCAGTCTATGAAGATATTCTGCGGCTATGGAGGTAAATGTGGATGAATTGGACGCACCTGGCCCTGTGGGCTTAGGCAGATCATTTTCGGAACCAGGCACCTCAAAACGTTTCTTCAACGTCTCTACAGCTCATGCCTAAAAGTGAGAAGCAGAGGCAGAAAAGGAGACGGGAATAGAAAAGAGGCTGAGACGGCAGCGCACATTGTGTGTGAATGTCCAGCACTTGCTAGCATAAGACAGGGGACCACTGTTGGATGCCATGGGGGACCTGAGCCTTGAACAAATACTAGCAATTACTAGATACTGCGTGATGAGAAAGAAGGCCGTTACCAGTCGACAGACTGAAATCACTAAAGTCAAGATTAAGGGCTGGTTGTAGCACATGACTCAATGTAAGTAGGTTGCCGTAAATTGCATTTCGGTTGCCTGCAATCATAGAGGACGGAAGGGGGTCGAAAAGAGACCCATTATGGAAATGGTCTGCTTCGATATTCCCCCTATATTACATACATATTCATAGGAGCTTTATTTTTGAAACAGTGTTTTTTTATTATCGGGAGAAATAATCAGCAGATAAAATTCCACCATGAAAATGTATGCGAATTTTTAAAAAAATTTGTATGTGTTTTTTTTTGAAAATTTTGGCTTTTATCACCATTTTTGCTATTGCCTTAGAACTAAGTACAACCAAATCTTGAATAATATTGTAGTTAAAAGCATTTATACTGCGATTTTTAAAACTAAATAAAACAAACCAAATTTGAGGTCTTTGCTTAAATAAAATAAAAAGTTTATTTCTATGAAAATTTTTCAAATTTTTTGAAAAGAAGATAAAACCCAGTATTCTTATTAATTGTATAAGCACAATTTTGAACCACGCGTAGGCGCTAGCGCTGGCAAAGTATCGATTAGTTGGTACCGAGAATTTGATAATTTTTCTGTTCACTCAACACATAAAAGTAGTTAGTTGATACTCTTGGGTTATGTCTGGATTTAAACAAATAAAATATTTAACGACTACGACAATAAAATACACTTGATATTTGGTAAACGCTAGTATTAAGTACTGTTAGGTATCCAATTGAAAAATATTGGGTGGTATAAAGTAATTTTCCTAAGACTGAAGTCTTTTTATTTACCACTATAAAATCAACATATACGTATTTTAGAAATACAATTTTTTGATCAATTTAAAATATTTATTAAAAATACTTCTACAATATTTACCTCCCTAAAATGTTTTTATTTGGAGCGAGAATACAAAAAAATAAACAACAAAAAAAAAGCAAAAAGATTGACAGATAATACAGCAATTTGCATTTTTTAATTAATCCTTAAACTTGGTACCGTTCAACCCTATGTCGGGCAAAAAAACAAAACCTTGTAATAGGCGATATCATTGTATAATCAGCCTCTGTTATGTAATTTTTCTTTTTTTTCGTACACTACTTCAAAGGTGGCGCTAATGTTATAATGATCATTAGCTTTGAAGGTTTTTGGTCTCGAACAACTTTTGTTGGATTTGGATTACATTGAAATGCCCATATTGTTGACTGCTTTTTTGTGTCAAAAGCCATCTATGTTTTATTACCTTATAAGTTTTTAAAGATGTATTTAACAGCACAAATGTTCTATTTGTTTCAATATTTATTAACACCAATTACACACAAAGAATCTACAATATCACAATGTATCATATGCTGTTATCAGTTAACGGCCAGCATAGAGTAAACGGATTCCTCGATTAAATTTCAAATAACAGTGGTACGCAGTGGGCACATGTAGCGCTTTATCTTCAAGATTATAAGTGCTGCAGAAAGGCAATAAGAAAGGAAACGTAGTTTTTTTCTGTTGATGTTTTGTTAGGGCTATTAGGCTTCTATACCAAAATCTTCTATATTGTTTATTTTTTATATGTTTATTATTTATATAATCTGGCTTTAGAAATTATTGACAGACATAAAGGGATTAGCTTTTCCGCAACAACTGAGTTGCATTTTTATTATATAATGTTATGGATAATTATCATCACATTAAATAATTAATATTAAATTTCCTTAAATTTTATAAATAAATTAATTATAATTTTTGCGATATAAAAAAATGTAAAATAAAATTTAACATGTACATAAAAAATATAAATCGAACTGCTGTGCGGTTTTGTAAAAAATCAAAAGAAATTATTTATGTTACTTTATTTTATATTTACAGTAGACTCCCTTATAACACAATACTCATATAACGCATTTTCATATTACGCGATTTCAGTCGCTCGTATAACACGGGTACTATATAACGCATATAACGCGGGGATTTCACTTTATATTTCTCTACTATAAAATGATAATTAATTTGCAAATTGTGTCAATTGTGTTGTTATAAAATTTAATTATTTTATTAAATTTGTGTTTCCAGTTTTTTTTGCATAGTAAAAAAAACTATTTATACATATGTATATGTATATATGTACTGAAGGGTATAGAAATTAAGGGTAAGAACTTAACCCTGGTGTTTTCTCTACAATGTCTGTCTGTCTGTCTGTCTGTCTGTCAGCACTTTCTATCTCTTAAACCGTAAACCGTTGTACTACACATACAGGGTGTTCGGAAAGTGAAGAGTTATTAATTTATATTTGATTTATATTTCTTCTTGAACCATAAGAGGCAGAAACTATATAAACTAGTATACAAAAAATATATAAAAATTAAAGGGTGTTCCGACAGTGACGTTATTTTATTGTATATGGCCTAATTTTTGAACCATAATAGATAGATTCTTAAAATTTTTAGAGAAGATCTGTTGCTACGGCCGTGTAGGTTGTTCCGATAGTGGAATGATTTTTGCGAATGTGAATTAATTTTGTTAACCATAAATTCATACGGAGTGTGTTAAATTATGACCGCTATAGTAAAAAATTAAAAAAAATTAAAAGCTTGCAACATAATCTAAACAGACTGTGTATATATTTTTTTCCCCTATAAAAATTACAAAATTTAAACCAACATTAAAAGGTGTTTTAATAGTAACATAATGACCTTATATTAAACCAGTAATAGGCTGACAGTTCAATTTTACACCGATTATATTTTGCATTATCTATTGTAACAGGTAACGAAAATAAAATTAATAAAAGTGGGTGTTTCCTAGATCACACGAATTTGAAGAATTTGGTCTTCTCTTCAAAACGTAATAGGCAGACATACATGATATGTTTGTTCTTAGTTTGATTTTAATAAAAAGCACATATTTTGTTAATAACCTAGTGTTTTTCTTATTATATGATTTAAATCCCTTAAACAAGAAAAGTTAAACGTGAATCATGTGCACATAGCGAGTTATACAGGGTCACACAAGCGCGTTGTACAAAAATGCTTGTATAACGCGCGTTCCTATAACTCGGAACCAATCCAACGTCTTATAAGGGGGATTACTGTATATCTGTTTGCTCAAATATATGAGTTTTAAATCAAAACTAAATATTGTATTTAACTAATAATATTTATGAGCCCTTTCTGTGAGTTCTAACAATTCATATAAAACAGACGACATAAACCACGCTTTCCGCGTTAAAAAAAAAAACACAATAATGTTAATAACTCATAGCTATTTTCTCGAAAATACCGAACATTTCCAGAATTTAATCTTTTATAAACGTTTCTTAGGGAAACGAAAAGTAAGAAATTTCTCGAACCATGCCTTTAAATTTTTGGAAATCAATATACCATCGTATAAGTAATATGAATATATTATAATTTATAGTATTGCGAAATTTTACAAGCCCTAATGAAAATATTACGGATACCAAACTGTAAATCGCGGAATTCGGCTTGTCATTGAATATACTAAAATTGAAATTTACCTAAAAGGGGAAAAATGTAAATTACATCAATTAATAATATTAAAGTAAATGTAGAGCTATTATGATTTTATTTATTATTTTATTTGTCAGTTTTCGTTTGTGCGTTGATAAGTGCGGTCGCGATTTTTTTCAAGCTCGCATTAACAAAAAACAAAACATAAATTGTGTGAATAATTTAAAACAAAAACAAAAAATAAACAAACCTGTTTTAATACAACAACAAAGTTGTTTGTAAAATTTTTCTTTTTCTTTCGTCTTTTTTTTTATACAACGGCATATTGAATTGCTACTATAAAAATAAAACAAAAACAATAAAGGCTAATGAGCCTCTTTAATTTAAGCAACAAAAATGTTGACAATGTTGAAATAAATAAAAACAAAAAAACTAGTGACAATTTGTGTATAAATGCTAAGCAAGTTATACGTGCCCAATCTTGTTCATCGCTTTTGCTAAGCGATGACAATAAAATAACTACAAACAAATCCCCTTCTGAACATAGTGTTACTAAAACTAATATGGATAGTGTAGAAAAACCTAAGACTCAAGTAGGAATGAACAGATACATAACTGTACTGAAAAGAGGTCGAAGCCCTAAATCTTCCCAGATTGCACCAATGGCTAAAGTACAAAAAGACAAGGACTCTAACGGAATAAATTCCCATAATCGTTTTGCTATTTTAGATAGCGAAACAAGTGAAAAAAAACGGCCCAGGTCGTTCAAACCACCTCCAATTTATTTAAGGGAGAAAAACTCCAGCGACTTAATAAAGAAGTTAATTTCAACTATTGGTGAGAACACATTTTATGTAATTCCAATCAAGCGTGGCAACATTGATGAAAGAAAAATACAATTTATTGATGAAAACAGTTATCGTAAAGTAGTAAACGAGTTTGAAAGCTGCAAAAAGAACATTTATACATATCAGCTGAAGAGTAGTAAAGGTCTTCAGGTAGTTATAAAAGGTGTAGACTCATACGTTGACCCAGTCGAAATTAGAGATGGCCTCAAAAAAGCGGGATTTAAGGTAAAAAGTGTAGACAACCTCAATAATCGAGAACGTGTCCCTCAACCTCTATTTCGCGTTGAACTGGAACCTGGAGATATGCGATTGAAAAAGAACGAAACGCACCCTATCTATAATTTAAGATATCTGTTGCACCGCAAAATAAGCGTAGAGGAACCGCATAAGCGATCAGGACCCGTACAGTATCTAAATTGCCAAGAATATGGTCATACTAGGGCTTACTGCAAATTGCCTCCGGTTTGCGTTGTGTGTTGAGAGCTACATTGTTCCGCCCAATGCGACAAAGCAAGGGATGACTCGAAAGTTAAAAAATGTAGCAATTGCGGTGGAAACCACACTGCTAACTACAGAGGCTGTCCAGTTTTTTCCATGGTAAGGCAAACCACTCAAAAATCAAATACTCCTGCTAAGCACCCACAATATCGAGCAAATGCTCATTACCCTCAGTTAGCCCAACCAACAACCCAACATGTTTCATACGCGGATATGGTAAAAACCAATCATACTGCAGTACATAAAGCGACACCGACAACTAATTCTACTCCTAATTTGCAATCGCGTCCTAAAGACCAAATACCATCTGGTAATTTTAATCGTCTCGAAGCAAGCATCGAGACATTAGTGCATTCGATGAACAGTTTTATGAGCTCTATGAGCAGCATGATGCAAGAAATGGTACGCATGCAATCTACTATGTTGCAGGCGTTACATAACAAACCACGAACTGTTTAAAAATATGTTTCTAGAACGCAAACGGCTTGCGCCAACACAAAAATGAACTCGAGTACTTCCTTAAGAAGGAACAAATTGATGTCATGCTGGTTTCAGAGACTCACTTAACAACAAATAGCTTTTTCAAAATAAATGGCTATATCTTATATGACACCAAAAACCCCGTGGCAGAGCATGTCGTGGTTCAGCAATACTAATAAAGGCTCGAATCAAACATTATTTACTGTGTGATTTTTGTGAAGATTACCTACAAGCAACAAACATCTGTATTGAAGAATTTCATCAAAACTTAGTTATTTCTTCAATTTATTCACCTCCTAGGTTTCAAATATCAGAGAGTCAATACAGTGATTTCTTCAAATCACTAGGTCCCTGTTTCATAGCATCAGGCGACTACAACGCTAAACATACGTTTTGGGGATCACGCCTAATAACTCCAAAAGGTCGAGTTTTGTTTGACACAATTTCAAAAATGCGTCTGAATGTGATATCGAGTGGACAACCCACCTATTGGCCTACTGATCGACAAAAAATACCGGATGTTATTGATTTTGGCGTGATTAAGGGTATTCCGAGAGAAACGATTAAAGCTGAAGCGTCACTTGAATTATCCTCAGATCATTCACCCACTATCGTCTATATATGGGACAAACAAAATATCATATCACC
This sequence comes from Phasia obesa, assembly GCA_949628195.1. NCBI lineage: Eukaryota > Metazoa > Arthropoda > Insecta > Diptera > Tachinidae > Phasia > Phasia obesa. Next base: position 40,353,724 of record OX451219.1, read on the forward strand.
AATGACTACCTCAAGCATTAATTGGTTGAAATATAGAAAGTATCTTAGTACTCATTGTTCGGAAAACATCCCGCTAAGAACACCTGAAGACGTAGAGCGGAGTCTTATTGATTTTGACCAAAACCTCAAATCAGCTGCCCAACATTCAACAATAACCCGACAATTATCTAGATACAATAATTTTTTTTCTGCAGATATCGAACGGCTCTTAGCTGAGAAAAGAAAAATTCGTAGAGAATGGCAATCACAGAGATCTCTTCAACTCAAAAGCAGACTTAAAGAATGCACGAACCGGCTAAGAGACATGCTGGAATCTCGAAGAGTAGCATCCCTGAAAAACTATTTGGGAGACCTAGACGCAACTCCTCAATCAGATTATTCGTTATGGCGTGCTTGTAGAAACCTTAAAAGGCCAGTCTTACTTAAGCCTCCCTTGCGAACTTCAGCTGGAGGCTGGGCAAGGAGTGATACCGAAAAAGGAAATTTATTTGCTGCACATTTGAAAAAGTTTTTTACCCCAAATATATCGACTGATATAGTTGAGTTGCCAGTTCTCGACGCTAGTGCTGCAGTACCGATAAGATTTGAATTTGGTGATCTTGAAAAGGCAATAACGGATTTGAACACCAAAAAAGCCCCTGGCGTTGATAAAACCAGTAACAAGATGTTAATTGAGTTGCCCCGTGTAGCTCGCAGAATCGTTCTTTTTATTTTTAATGCTATTTTACGTTTTGAGTACTTTCCCACAGATTGCAAGGTTGTTAAGAAGACATTTGAAGAGAGAAAATACTGCTCGACGTTTCTCAAGCATTCGATAAGGTAGGGCATGAAGGCCTAATATATAAGCTAAAACTGAATTTTCCCGTAAACCTCTATAAGCTGCTAGGTAGTTATTTAACCGAACGAAAATTTATTGTGAAAGAAGGAGATTTTTTGAGCTCACCCCAGCCAATCGAAGCCGGAGTTCCCCAAGGTAGTATATTGGGGCCCTTTTTATACTTATTGTATACTTCAGACATGCCAACTAGTAAACGAGTTCACACATCAACATTTGCTGACGACACAGCTTTTTTGAGCATTCACGAAAGACCCGAAGTAGCATCACGATATTTACAAGACCACATATCCAATTTAGAAAAATGGTTGAAGAAATGGAGAATAAAAGTGAATGAACAAAAATGTACTCACATAACCTTCACACTGTGTACAGCATCTTGCCCCCCTATTCGGATAAATAACCAAACGATACCTCAGCTTTCAGACGTCAAATATATCGGCATACATCTTGACCGGCGCCTTACATGGAAACGGCACATAGAAACAAAGTTAACACAAATGAAGTTGAAAGCAGTCCAACTAAACTGGCTAATTGGCAGAAATTCTTCTCTAGCTTTAGACTGCAAACTTTTATTATACAAGTCAATTCTAAAACCAATATGGTGTTATGGCATTCAATTATGGGGCACTGCCTCAGCTACCAACGTAGAAAAAATTCAAAGGCGCCAAAATAAGATTCTACGTATTATTACATCTGCTCCCTGGTATATAAAAAATTCGAACATCCATAAAGATCTAAACGTGCCATCAGTTAAAGCAGAAATAGTGAAACTTGCCATAAGGTATTTAAAGAAGCTTGAAACTCATCCGAATCCACTGGCCCGTAACATACTAACTGAACCTGGTTACATTCGACTAAGAAGGAGGGACACTGCTTCTCTCATCCGTACATCAGAGGGATAACCCACAAATTACAGTAACCGTGAAACATACATTTTTTTGTCCAGCACTGGTTGGACTTAACAAGTATATTTTTAGACTTAAGATATGAGTAATTATTGATAGTTCAATTAAATTGGAGATACAATAAATAAAAATTGCGAAAAAAAAATTTTATTTGCAAACCAAATAAAATAAAATAAAAAATCAAAGTTGCTGAAAGAAAGTTGTAAAATATTTATTAAACAAAAATGAAATACTTAAAATTTTTTTTTAAATGCGATTTTGTCTTCATGCCTAAAAGGTAACACATTTTTAAGATAACATTTTCTATGAATTGCAGATTTAAATTGTTTAGTATTTATATACATACATACATACATACATACATACATACATACATACATACATACATACATACATACATACATACATACATACATACATACATTCATACATACATACATACATAAGATGTTCATAAACGGAATGAAATATACACGTTTGGAAAAAAGTTATGTTCGATTTATAATAATTATGAAAAAAATCATGGGATACACATATGTAAATATTTTTTTCTATGTATAAAAGTTTTTCTTAGTTCACAACGACTATTAAACAATTTCTGTCGTATTCTTAAAATATAATTGAAATCCATTTAAAACAAACAAACAAATTTGAAAACCATTTTAAATTTTAAAATATTTTAAACTTTATACAAAAAAAAATAGTTTTAGGTAAAAATCTGACAGAAATAAACAACATCTAATAAAATTAAATGTTAATTTCTCTTCCTTAGAAATTCAGCAGCTCTTGTTGTTTCCCTTTAAAAAATATTTTCGGTTTACTTGCATACAAAATTTTGAAATACGTATGAGCGATATTTAAATTATAGACTTAATGCATATTGCTTATACGATGGTATATTGATTCCAAAAATAAAAAGTCATGGTTTATCTCAGAGTACGTATTTCTCTCTTCTTTCATTTTCAATATTCATGAAGAAACGGTTGATCCTTTATATTTTCTGTTTTGTCCACGAAAGAAATTTTGTTTTCCTTTTATGTTTTCACCACACACAAATTAGTTTCACACACACTTATTTCATCTTCATGAATGTTTGCTTTTTAAACTGATCACAACTTATTGTCCATGAAGCAATTTTTGTTCAGCTTCTTCGCGCATGAAAGAAGCAAACAATTGTTTTAAAAATTTTTTTCTTCACCATACATTTAATACATAACGCACATGCAGGTAAGAACATATAACCCTTTTCAAGAGAACATACTCGTATAACTATTGCATTACAATATTTTCTTCGCACATGAAATTAATGAAGCAATTTTTTACTTTCTTTCGTTTTCATCTCACACTTCGTACAAATGAAAGAAACCATGATCAGTAAAATATTTAGGAAAATATCGTAGAACATATTTTGTTTGTTGAGATCCCAAGAAGTCCTTTTCCACAAAAAAAATACTCTTAAAAAATATTATTTAGAAAAACAAACATTATCAAACAACTTGAATAATATCTTGGCGATAAGGAGCCTAAGTCTCTTGTCAAAAAAACTAAGTCTAAGACTGTATTGGTAGAAAAATTTTTATAAGTGTTGGTTCTTAAAAAAATTTCCCCACAGCACCTAAACTGCACATAGTTGTATAAAATGTTTTGTAAACAAACTATATTTTTTTACAATCAATTTTAAATGTTAAAATATAATGGTTCGATCTTGAACGTGATGTGTGATAGACGTATTAAAAGAATTTATTTATTCAATAATTCTTATTTACCTTCTTTTGTTCGTGTAAATATCAACAAAATAAAAACATTTAAAAATTCAAAAGCCTGAAATGAGTGAGATTAATGCTCCAAACTCATGTAACAACAATGTCAATCCTTACTTAAAAGACAATCTACAATTGAATTGCAATGTAAAAAATACTGATAATGAAAGAAAAAGAAAAAAAAAGAAAACATGAATAACGAGAGTGTAGTTAAACATTTTAAAACAAAATATTACTCAGATCTTGAGTGTGAGTACGATATTCAGTGCGATAAAAATTTATTTTGAAAAAATTCGAAAACCATGTAAATGAAATAAACAAAAAACAAGAGAGTTTTAATCGTATCAGTGATAAAAACAATAACCCAAAAAGTTCTCCTTCGGTGTGATTATCAATAACCCCACTGAAGAAAACCAAAAGAACACAGTGGTTAATATTGAAAAAATTAAAAACAAAAAAATCCCCCCCAATAAATACTTTCGAGCCATATAAATCTGCTGGCCCGGATGGTATTTTTCCGGCCATGGTGCAAAACGTCCCGACACATATCTTGAAGCTGTTTAGGGACATCTTTAGGTCGTGTTTAACAAGAGGTGTCATACGCAATTGGTGGAGAGAAGTTCGGGTAATATTTATAGCCAAGGCTGGTAAGGCATGACACTCGAAGCCAAATTACTTCAGACCGATTAGCCGTAGATCGTCTTTTCTGCTGAAAACGTTAGAGCGCGTTAACGATCTGCACCTAAGGAACACAATTGACCCGCACGTCATTAGTGACGCTCAGAATGCTTACCTTAAGGGTAAATCAGTTGAGAGTGCGCTTCATAATGTAGTTGAGTATATTGAGCGCGGTTTGCAGGACAGGGAATATACGTTAGCAGCGTTCTTAGATATTGAAGGTGCCTTCAACAATGTTACACATCCCATGTTCACATCCTGGGAACTAGAACACGCATGTCATACAGACTACCAGACGATTGCAGTGTGTTCCAGGCAGAGGTGCTGGCGGTTTTAAAAGCCACAGAGCTGGTGTCTGGACACGTTTTAGAGGGGAAAGAGGTCACTCTATACGTCGACAGCCAGGCATCGCTTAAAGCCTTGAAAAGACACAAGGTCACATCTAGGCTGGTAGGTGATTGTAAAAAGGCTATCGATGCACTGACGCACAAGTATAGGGTTAGATTGTGTTGGGTCCCGGGCCATTGTAATGTTGAAGGCAACGAGATTGCTGACGAACTTGCGAGACTGCGCTCGGAAGGGGAAAATTTTGTTAGGGTAGAATCGGTTAAGCCACCGATTAGTCACTACTACAGGATGATATCAGGTAGTCAGGAGAACCAACGTGTCTTTGGAATTAAGGGGGATTGCAAAGTGTCTAGGTCAATCTGGCCTAGACCGAACGCTGCGAAAACCGGTATACTCCTGGGTATAGACAGGAAGGTTCTAAGAGCCGTGATAGGGTTGATCACTGGTCATTGCATCATTAGGGCAACGACTAGCAACTGGGTCGTCGGCACACCGGACTTTTGTAGGATGTGCGAGGATGAGGAGGAGTTGGAAACTGTTGAGCACGTCGTGTGTCACTTCCCGGTATTACAAAGCAGCAGACTTAGATGGCTAGGTGATAGATTTCTCGAGGGGCTCTTCAACATCGCGCGGTGTAAAATCGAGGATGTCGTCGGCTTCATCAATGAAGCTGAGTGATAGGTGGCAGGAAGCAGAATAAGTCTCTCTTTTTGTAGTTTAGCTGAAGGGAATCACAATGGACTCAACAGGTCTCCGAGTGGTTGTGTGATATTTGGCACAACCATTTTAAACCTAACCTAACCTAACCTAGATTTAAAAAACACATCTAACACAATCAATAACTCCTTTATTCAAGAAATGAAAAACTTTATGATAACTATAAATAATCAAATGATAAACTTTAAAAAACAATTAGAACTACAAGTATCAAGAATAGATACAATTTTTTCAATGCTTGTTTAATGGCTCAAAACAATCAAACTTTTATTTAAAAAAAAAAAAACTTGATAATAATACATATTAACGTTAATTTTTTAATATTAATGGATAGAAGATACGAGCTTCACGAATTCATAAGGAAAAATACACCCGAAATTCTACTTATAAACGAGATAAAACTAAATCATAAACATAAAATTCAGTTTGACAACTTCCAGGTTATAAGAAGAGATAGAAAAGATACAACACAAGCAGGTGAAACAATGATATTGATTAGAGATAACTTAAAAATTTAGAAATATAAAAATAGTGTAATTAAATCTTTTAACACGTTAGAAACCTGTATTATTCGCCATCCTCTTTTTACAAATGAAATGTTATATATTATTTCCGCGTATTACCCATCAGGTAATAATCACTTGAAAAGTGAGATCCATAGTCTGTTTGAATCTTTGAATTTACAAAACACAAATAATTATTATAAACTGTAAACATATAGAATGGGGAAATCCTAGTAATAACTAAAAGGGTAATATACTTTACACATGGCTATTAGATAATGAAATTCGTTTTAGATGTAAGCATGTCGTCCATCATACCCGCGAACTGGTGCTTACCTAGATATTTGTTTAGTCGATTGTAGGCATCATATTATTACTGAAAATGACACAATAAACTTACTTAAAACATTAGATTATGATAGCGACCACGATGCTGTGAAGATAATAAATTACAGAAATAAAGAAAACGAAAATTTCACATTTTTGAGCGAAAACGTAAAGCTTACTAACAACTTTAAAGGTACCAATTGGAAAAAATTTAAAAACAATATTAACCAGAAACTAAAACAAGATATTCAAAATCCTAATAATCAAAATCTTTCGAATGCAGACTATCACACAGACAGACTAAATGGTGTAATTCTTAAAGCAACAGAGGAAACAGTTTCTATATATAAAAGTGGCACAACCTTCTCAAAAGTAAGCAACTCAACTATTAAAATGTTATATTCTGAGAAGAGTAATATTAGTCAAAAAGCACAACAGGTTACAAATAATACTTTCCGACGAGATACTAACATTAGCAAAAGCAAAAAAAAAAAAATTTAAAAATATATAAAAGATAATTTTGCAATAAATATCAATTAACAGATAAAAGAAAAATTAACGAATATAGACCCCAAAGATGTATGTACAACCAAATTAAGAAAAACTTTAAAATATTTAAACCCCTAAAATGACAAAAAATTAAAATTCCTACAAATGATAAATTCATTATAAATAATGTGGGGATAAACCCTCAAAGTTTAAGAAAAGATAGTTGTGGAAGATCAGGTTCAAATGTTAAATGCTATAGGATCCTATTTCGAGTTCATACATAAGTGCAAAGAAACTATTCCAAATAAGCAAGTCCAATCCACTTTTAGTAGGTTTCTAGAATTGTAAAGGGAATATGAGAATAACGTAACCACACTTATAAATTTCAATGAAACAAGATTATCTTCCAACATTGATCAAGATGATTCTATTGACTTTTTCATAACAAGAAAAAGTATTATTTATATTTTTTCTAAATTAAAAAAAAAATTTGTCGTCCGAAATCGATAATATACCAAATATAATATTAATATTATATTGTTCAATAATATATTGAATAATTCATATTTTCCTAGCTAATGGAAAATAGCTGAAGTAGTGAGTGTTGCAGCTTAAAAGGATAAAAAACCAAATAGCCCCCAAAATTTGCGTCCCATAAGCTTACTACCTAATATCAGTAAAATTTTCGAAATATGCGTACATAATATCACATATAAATTTTGTACGAATAATAAAGTAAATAGCGAAAAACAGTTTGGTTTTAAATTCAAACACTCTACCATCAATGCAATACATAAAATAACTACTGATATTAATTGTGTTACGTCTTTATTCCACGCAAATTCGTAGATGAATATGAAAACACATGTAACTTTATTGACTTCAGAATACAAAGTGATTTTATTTATTCTCTTATTCTTAACATTCAAATTGGGATAATTACATTAATATAAGGAGTTGCCAATTAGGATTTTTATTTTTTAATTCATTTGACCCTTCAATACACTACAATACCCCCTCTCTTAATGTATTCCTCCCTCTTAATTCTTACTTCTAGGCCTTAAATTATATCTTTCAGAGGGTGTAACAGATTCTTTTGTTTCTACGTTTTCGTTTGTTTCTACTTTTTTGTTTTCAATAACATTAACGTTGTTACTTTCAATCGCATCATTTTCATTGACATTATTATTATTATTGTTTTCAAAGTCTTCTCCGATTTTTAATTTTTGCAAAGGATCTGTTAACACTCCTGAATTTCTAGTATCATCAAATTCCTTAAAACATAAAGTTATTTGATTAGCGTGCCTTTTCCAGACAGCGCTATTAGCAGTTTTAACAATGTAAGATTGTCTACCAATTCGTTTTACTATTTTTGCTTTGATCCATTAAACTTTTCCTGGCTTAGTATAATCTTTTACCATAACTGTGTCATTTATATCAAATGTACTTTTTCTTGATCCATTATGATACTTTTTCTGATTTGCTTGTTGTTTTTCTACATGATTACTAATATTGATTTTACTTTGATATTTAACATTTCGTTTTTCATTTAACAGATCAAGTCTACATCTTAATTTTCTCCTATTGAACATTATATAAGCTGGGGAAACACCTGTAGTTCCATGAATCGTATTGCGGTAATCTAGTAAAAATCTGTTTAAAACATTGTTAAATTCTGATAATGGTGCGTTACGTAAATTCTTTTTTAAAGCTAATTTAATTGTTTTTACAGAATTTTCTGCCTGTCCGTTTGTAGAAGGGTGGCCGACTGCAGAAGTTAGGTGCTTGATACTATTTAGGTCTGTAAACATTTTAAATTCTTTTGACATAAACGCGGTACCATTATCGGATACAATTATTTTTGGTATACCATACCGTGCAAACATCTCCCGGAGTACTGCCACCACTGCTCGACTAGTCGTATTAGTACCCATATCTACACACTCCACCCACTTACTTGTGCTATCAACGATTATTAAACACCAACGGCTTAGAAAAGGTCCAAAAAAATCTATATGGATGCGTGACCAAACCTCATCTGACCTTTTCCAAGGAATAAGTTCTTGTTTTGGTGGTGTTGGACGATAGAGTAAACATGAGTCACACTTCATTACGACGTCTTCTAAGTCCTTACTTTGATTTGACCACCAGCAACATTCTCTGCTCATGGCTTTCATTTTAATTATACCCATATGGGAAATATGCAAAAAATTAACTGTGGCAGCCTGAAGACTAGCAGGAACTATGATTCGATACCCCCAAAACAAGCAGCCACCTTCTTCGCATATTTCTAACCTTCTTCTAAAATAAGGCAATAAATCTGCATCCTCACATACTTTTGGCCAACCGTAAACCATGAACTTTTTAACCTTTTGCAATAAAGCATCTTTTTCTGTCTCTTCTTTAATGGCCTCAAAATTAAGCATTCGACTCTGTCCATTGCACTTTTCGAAATAGTTTAGATATATATTAGAGGGCGATTCAGATTTCGTATTTTGCGTCTTTGAAATACTGTTTGGAAACCGTGAGAGATAATCCGCTACATTATCTTTCGAAGGTACGCTTTCCACATCAAACTGATAACCAGTTAGTGTTAAAGCAATGCGTTGTACACGGTTTGATGTCATAGACGGAATACCCTTCTTAGGACCAAAAATATATTTAAGTGGTTTATTATCCGTCACTAAAGTGAATTTTCTACCGAAGAGATATTGATGAAACTTAGTTACACCAAATTGAATAGAAACCGCCTCTCGATCAATCTGAGCGTATTTACGTTCCGTCTCACTTAATGAACGGGAAGCAAACTCAATTGGCATTTCTACACCCTTCTCATCTACTTAGGATAAAATTGCCCCTACCCCTATGGGACTTGCATCCACCGTTAACTTTGTTTTCAAATTTTGATTAAAATGAGTTAAACATAGTTTTGATGCTAGGGTCTTCTTTATCTTGTCCCAAGCATGGGAACAATCTTGAGACCAAACAAATTTTTCATTATCTTTTAACAATTTATATAAAGGACCACACACTGTTGACATATCTGGTAGAAACCTTCTATAAAAATTAACCATTCCCAACAGTGACTGCAGTTCCTTTACGTTTGTGGGTTGCCTTAGGTACTTTATTTCTTTAACCTTCTGAGAATCCATATGTAATCCCTTTTTATCAATAACATGTCCTAAGTATCTTATACGTTGACACAAAAATTCACATTTGAGTTTAGATAATTTAAAACCAGCGTTAGACAAAACGGAAAAAACCTTTTCCAAAGTTTCTAAATGCGACATTCTATCTGGTGCCGTAATCAAAATATCATCAAGAAACACTACTACTCCTTTAATTTTCATTAAAAGTGAGTCCATAATTTTTTGAAAAATGGCTGGGGCCGAAGCCAATCCGTAAATTAAACGGGTATATTGAAATAAGCCTTTTGAAGTCGAGATAGTAGTGAACTTACGAGAAGCTTCATCCAATTCTATCTGCTGATAAGCAGTACTCAAATCTAACTTTGTAAATTCTTGACCCCCTTGAAGCTTTGCAAACATTTCCTCAATGCGGGGTAAAGGATACCTTTCTATGTATAATTGTGGATTCAGAGTTACCTTAAAATCTGCGCAAATTCGGACACTGCCATCATTTTTCAATATCGGCACTATGGGAGTACCCCACTCGCTATGATCAACAGGTTCCAAAACATTAAGTGCCACTAACTTTTCGATCTCTTTTTCTACCGTATCTTTCATCGCAAATGGGAGTGGCCTCGGGCGAAAAAACTTGGGACTTGAATCCTCTTTTATACGCAATGTAGCTTTATAGTTTTTAAATAAGCCAAGTGAACCATCAAAAAGAGATTTGTATTTTTCTAAAATAGTATCTAAGTCTGGGCCAGTCGAATTTTGTGCCGTGTAATTTAAATTGGCCAGTTTGATATCGAAAGAATTTAAAAAATTTCTACCGAGAAGCGGTGTACCACCAGACTTAATAATCAAAAACGGAATCGTCCTATTAATATTATTAAAACGCACATTTATATTACATGTACCGATGTGATGGATAGTCGCACCATTATAAGCCTTTAACAAAGTTTTTTTCTCATACAATCTGTAGTTAAAGAAAAAGCTTTTATAAGTGTTTTCAGAAATGACATTATTTTCAGAACCTGTATCTAATTCCATAAAAAACGGTTGATCATGAATAAAAACCTTTACTTTAATCGGCTCATCTTTACTACTACTTATGGCAAACAAACTAACCTCAGTATTGTCACAATAATTTATCTGTTGAACATTACACATTTTCTTCAGATGGCCTCGTTGTTTGCATTTATTACATTTATAGTGCTTAAACTTACAATTTTCTGCTTTGTGGTTTGAATACCCACAAACTTTACACTGCTGCTGTTGCTGCTCAGCTCTGTCCTTTTGCTGTTTACGTTGGCTGCTCTGCCTCTGTCCACATGACTGCGGCCCCTTACCACGTTGTTTTTTATTAAAGTAGTTCAGAGGTTCGTTTTTAACCTCACTTACGGCATGCTGTTCCTGAATATAAGCTGCGACATTTGCGATTTCTACCACACGTTGAAACGTCACCGTACTTGCTTCTAAAAATATTTTATCACGGCTTGGACCCTTTTCCAGCCCCATAACGAATTTATCACGGATCGCAGTCTCCAGATGTTCACCAAACTCACACTTGGTAGCCAACGCTCTTACTCTCACCGCCCAATCGTTCACTGATTCGGTTGGTGTCTTAGCAGCACTGTAAAATTTAAACCGCTCTGCAAATGCCGATGATGGTGGTTTGAAATGCGATTTCATCGCACCAATGCAATTTTCCAAAGTTGTGCAGCTAGCATCAATTTGAGCTGGACTCAGCAGATTCTCCAGTAGCGTATAGGCGTCCTGCGACAACGACGTCAGCATTATGGCTTTTTTTCTAACACCATCAGTTATTCCATTCGCAATGAAAAACTGGAACAATTGCTTCTCAAAGACTGTCCACTGATTCCTTTCTGGATCGAAAAACGGAACATTGATTTGAGCACTCCAATTTGGTGGTGAAGCCACATTTGCATTTTGCTGACCACTTAGCGACATTTCTTGTTAAAAATTTGTTACAAAAATCTTTTTTTTTATGTATTTATTATTTTTCTCGTCGCCAAATTTGTTACGTCTTTATTCCATGCAAATTCGTAGATGAATATGAAAACACATGTAACTTTATTGACTTCAGAATACAAAGTGATTTTATTTATTCTCTTATTCTTAACATTCAAATTGGGATAATTACATTAATATAAGGAGTTGCCAATTAGGATTTTTATTTTTTAATTCATTTAACCCTTCAATACACTACAAATTGGAATTGGCATAAAAAGTTTTGTACAGGAGCATGTCTCTTAGACATGGAAAAAGCATTCGACAGTGCTTGGATCGATGGATTAATACATAAATTATTTCAATAAGGACTACCCTTAAACCAAATAATACTAATATATAATATGATAAGTAATAAAAAATTCAAGGTCTCTTACCAGAATATTGAAACCGATAAATCATTTAATATTATTAATGGACTACAACAAGGAACAGTAAATTCTCCCATCCTTTTTAACTTGTTTATTTTAGATCTAGTTAACCAAATTGATAACATTGGGTGTATACTTCGATAAATTTTCATATTTCAATTTTCTTATTAAAGAAACTTTATCCAAAGCAAGAAAAGTTTATTTTTCATATATAACTCTATTTCACTCGAAATATATTAAGAACAAAGTTAGAATCATAACGTGTCAATCGCTAATTAGACCTATTCTTACGTACGCATGTTCCATTTGGTTCAATATTTCCCCCTCATATATGGAACAAATTAGAATTTTTGAGAGGAAATGAATAAGAGCATACACTTCACTTTATAGATCTGCAAATAGTGACTTCACTAAGTATATTTCTAACAAAATTCTGTACAATAATGCAAATATAATTCGTATAGATATTTTTACTACAGGATAAGGAATCACGTTTTACGGTGTTTTAAATGTACAGACAATAATTATATAATGGCTCCTTATTACACAAACTATGAATATTTAACTAGCACCTTAGAAAATGGATTCGTTCCATCAGAAGCTTTTGTATACCTGGATAGTAAAGGCTTTGTTCAAAATGATAATGGTGTTCCCATCTTATATCACAATTATAGACGGGCAAATATAATTAATTGTAGTTTAAACCAATTAGATATGAGATACAATACAACTATGTATATCAAAAAAGGACCTAAAATTAGCACAAAAATCTAATGCCACAATGTTTTGGTGGCTAACAAAATAAAGTTTTTCGGTTTCTTTTTTTACCCCTCTGACTTGATCTTTTTTCTTTTTTTACTGATATAAAAATAATGTTTTTTGTAACTTTTCATTGTACTATATTATATACTAAAAATTATATTCACTTTGTGTAAATATATAAACATATTGTTATTTTTTTGTTAAAAGAAATTATTATTATGTTACATTATAATACTAGAGCGCTCGATTTAGAGACATTGTATAAATGAATTTGTTATTGTTAACTAGTTAACTAGTTAACTAGTGTTTATAATAGTTTAAACTTAACTATTTAAATATATGTGACCCGGTCTATGAAAAGGTGGCTTATGACTCAAAAGCAAAATTTCGAAAAATTAGCTGTTAAAGATAAACAATGCATTTCGTGAGTGTCTTAGTAGTTTTTCTTTTGCATTATGAACAGTCATGCCCAAAAGGCAACCAAAAAATGCAAAAGAGCATAAATGAGATAAGTTTGTGTGTGTATATAAAGAGCGATGTTTTTTTCAATGCAGGGCACAAACCAGTTTCTGACCCAGCATTGCCTCCCCAAAAAAAATCCCCAAATCGACTTTGACTTTGCCATAACTTCTGTTCTAATATTTGAATATTTTCAATTTTGGACTTTTTTAATTGTTTAACATCTGCTTTACAAAAATATTCCAGAAACCTGACCTGTGTGACTTGTGAATAATGTCTGTCGAAGAAGAATTTAGCGAGGTTTTTGAAACATATTTTTGTGAAAACGAAGAGAATGATGATGATTCTTTCTATAATGTTGGTATCAATTATGAGGACGAACTACAAGCATTGTTTCAAACTCAGCTTTTTTTGGTAAAATCGTTTTTGCAGCGTTCAATCCTGTTTTTAAATTTTTCAATTTCATTTATTATCTTGCTTCTGGATTTTCAATAAAAGTCTGTTTGTCTTTCATATGTGCTCTTCTTTCTCTACATTTTTAGTACACTTCTAAGCAAGTTAGGACTTTCTAGTTTTCACTACGTGAAAGAGGGTCCCAAACACTATCGAAACCAAAAAAAAGTGGAAAAATTTTTTTTGAGTCATAAGCCACCTTTTCATAGGCCAGGTCACATATAACTATTTAAATATATATTTAAATATAACTATTAGTTAGTTAGTGAAGAATAAGAATTATATATTATATATTTTTTGCAATATATTTATGTGCAAAAAATGTTGGATTGAATAAAAATTTGACTTATTTATGATTCTGTATTAAAAATTTTCATCCCCTAAAAGACAAAAAATACAATACTGTGAGGAAATAAATTTCACCTAACAAATGTAAATAAAATTAAAATTTTTTTTTTGTTTTTAATTGGAAAAACAATAAATTGTGAATAAATAATTTTGAGTTAAAAAATTTTCAAATATTTACATATATGAAAAGTGCACGACATATCGCGTAATAGAGTATAAATGTGAGTAAACATTTTACTCCCCTATGTGTGTTGAATTCACACCTTACCCATAAGTGAGAAGACGTTTACAGCCACTTTTTTGACGTTTGAATACAGAAGATTAACGGTGCACATAGGGATATTTTGCCCTTCTAGCCGGACATTACTTTTTTTAGATTAATAAAAGCTAAAGGCTATTAAAGCTAAAAAATGAGATAAATCGGACTAAGGATAAAAAGTACCCCCTTAGGAGAACTAATCCTACTTCTAAAAAATTTATTTTTTTTTTAAGTTTTCCCATACTTTTGTTTAGCAAATACTTTTGTTTATAGTCAGCGAATGTTCAAAACTTGGATCCTGAAGATTCTAAAATGCCATTTTTCACCCGACACCCTTTTGTGGGCGGTGACATAAAATATTATTTGCAAAAATAATGTAACTATTAATAGAAATGGGTTACATATGCCTTAATACTATAAAAATAAAATTTTTTAGTTTTTATGGGCAGGTATCTCTCCAATCACACCCACCGAAACGTCCATGAGAATTTTGTATTTTTTTTTTGATAGTTCCCAAAAATATTAATTTTTAAGCTTTTATATCGAAGAGAAGAATATTAATGAAAGTCATTTTTGTCATTTATTACTTTATAGTATTTAATTTATCTGAGAATAATTAATTTATTCTTAATAGCTTTGCCCGCCACTTCGTTAGCGTCCTTATTTTGCTTTGAAAGTAATCCACTTTAAGACTCTTAATTTTATAGTGCTTCAGATATGGTTTATGTAATTAGAAACATAGGCTTTATATAAAAAAAATATTGTAGAGTACTTAGTATAGTACAGTAAATAGTAGTAATTACTCGCTGACAATAATAAAAGTTGCTGCCAAGTTTGCAGTACCATTGAATCGGTAAAATTGCGTACTTTCACTTTGGTAATGGGATATTTTAAAGGGGAAAAAATATCCTATATTTGAACCACGATACATATAATTTTTAGGGTTCCGTACACAAAGTGTAAAAACGAAACCCTATTGTTTTCGCTACAATGTCTGTCCGTCTGTCCGTATGTCCGTCTGTCCGTCTGTCAGCGGCTTTTATCTCTGGAACCGTAATAGGTAGACTCTTGAAATTTTCACAGATGATGTATAGTTGTTGCCGCTATAGCAACAAATACTAAAACTTATAGGGTGTTCCAATAGAGAGGTGTTATTTACGAAAATGTGTTTATTTCTTGAACTGTAGGATGGATACACTTGAAATTTACAAACAGTTATTAAAACTTAGATCACTATATAAACAAGTATAAAAAAATAAAACTAAAAATTAAAGGGTGTTCCGATAGTGGTGTGAAATGCATGTATAAGGCATAAGTTTTGAACCATAATAGGTAGACTCTTGAAATTTTCACAGCAGGTGTATAGCGATGGCCGCTATAACAACAAAAATTAAAACTTATAGGGTGTTCCGATAGAGAGGTGTTATTCACGAATATGTGCTTATTTCTTGAACTGTAGGAGGCATACACTAAAAATTTACAAACTGTAATAAAAACATAGTTCGCCTTATATAAAAGTCTAAAAAATAAACCTAAAAATTAAAGGGTGTTCCGAAAGTGCTGTTATTTTGATTTAGAAGACCTAAGTTTTGAATCATAATATGTAGAATCTTGAAATTTTTACAGAAGGTGTATAATTTTGCCCACTATAGCAACAAATAATAAAATTTATAGGGTGTTCCGATAGAGAGGTGTTATTCACAAATATGTGTTTATTTCTTGAGCTGTAGGAGGCATACATAAAAAATATGTAAGCAGTAATTAAAACTTAGTTCGCCATATAAACAAGTCTAAAAAAATAAACCTAAAAATTAAAGGGTGTTCCGATAGTAGTGTGATTTGCATGTATAAGGCCTAAGTTTTGAACCGTAATAGGTAGGCGCTTGAAATTTTCACAGAAAGTATATAACTGTGACCGCTATACTAGTAAATACTAAAACTTATAGGGTGTTCCGATAGAGAGGTGTTATTCACGAATATGTGCTTATTTCTTGAACTGTAGGAGGAATTCACTAAAAATCTGCAAGCACTAAATTAAAATTAGTTCGCTATATAAACAAGTCTGAAAAAAATAAACCTAAAAATTAAAGGGTGTTCCGATAGTGGAGTGATTTGCATGTATAAGGCCTAAGTTTTTAACCATAATAGGTAGACTCTTGAAAATTTTACCAAAGGTGTATAACTATGGCCGCTATAGCAAAAATATTAAAACTTATAGGGTGTTCCGATAGAGGGGTGTTATTTACGAATATGTGTTTATTTCCTACAAACAGTAATTAAAACTTAGTTCGCTTTATAAACAAAACTAAAAAAATAAACCTAAAAATTAAAGGGTGTTCCGATAGTGGTGTGCTTTGTATGTATAAGGCCTAAGTTTTGAACCATAATAGGGAGACTCTTGAAAATTTTACCAAAAGTGTATAACTGAGGCCACAATAGCAAAAAATACTAAAACGTAGGGTGTTCCAAAAGTGACGTGTTATTTACGTTTATGTCTTTTTTTTTGAGCTGTAAGAGGAAACCACTTACAATTTGCAGACTGTAATTAAAACTATGTTTGTTTTATAAACAAGTATACAAAATTGAACTTAAATATTAAAGGGTGTTCCAAAAGTGACGTGATTTGCATGTATATATCCTAAGTTTTGAATGAATAGGTGGAATTTTGAAATTTTTACAGGAGGTGTATAACTATGTCCTTTATAACAAATAACAAAAATTAAAGGGTTTTCCGCCAGTGACGTGATTTGCATGTATAAAGCCTTATTTCTTGAACCGTAACAGGTAGACTCTTGAAATTTTGTACAGACGATGTGTTGCCACGGCCGATATGACAATTTCTAAAAATTAAAGGGTGTTCCGACAGTGACATGTTTTTCACTTATAGTGACTTATTTTTTAATCGCAATAAGTAGATCTTTAGTATATTTATAGAAAGGAAGTTGCCATGGCCACTATAATGAATAATAAAATTAAAGGGTGTTCCGACAGTGACAAGATTTTATAAACCGGAATATAAAATCCGACAGTAGATGTGTCACTTCGGCCGCTATAACAAATACTTAAAATTGAAGTGTGTCCATTAGTAACGTGTTTTTCACGAATATTACCTTATTTTTTTAACCGCAATAGGTAGGCTCCTGATATTTTAATAGAAAGTGTATTACCATGGCCGCTATAAAATCAATTACATATTAAAATTTAAGAGGTGTTCTAATTATGATGCAATTTTCGCGAATATTACTTTAATTTTAAAATTTAAGGGTGTCCCATAAGACATAAAGAAATAAACAACTGGAATTTTTAAATTATACTGAACATAGTACGGAACCCTACGTGTGTGAGTCTAACTCGCACTTGACTAATTTATTTATAATTAATCTAGTAGTTTTTATGTGATGCGAACACAAACAGATAGACAGGCTGAAAATCACAGTTTTATTATATCACAGTTTTATATATAAAAAGAATTGTGCACTTTGATGTCACCGCTAACTGCGGAAACGCGTCGACCGATTTTAGCCAAAATTTTAGGAAATGTTGCGGATGGGCTGTAGATGGTTTGTGGGAAGGTTGCACGAAATCGGTGTACTGCTGCCAGAGATATGGCATTTAAATTTTCCTATATATTCTCACACAAATATCTACAAAATGCCCTCAATTTCCATATTCTGACTTTTTGTTGTCACTTCATGTATCGTAATGTCTTATGTGTATAATGACATTCGGTCTTTCTAATTGAAATGAACTGAATCTTTTCAGTCGTTGCTTCGATCGTAATTTTATTTGCTGATCATTCGATTTTACACCTGCTATACATGTGCATTGTATCATAGGTATGTGTTACTTTTTTCTTTACGTTTCCTTAATCACTTATGCAAATGCTTTGTCGCGAAACTATAATTCATCCTTTGTTGAGAGTGTACTTACAGGGTGGACAAAACCGAAAACGATTAATCATTTCGCAAGCACTTAGAAGGGCTTTAAGAATGGATCCAGGCAACACTAGTGTATGTATAAATAATTTACATTAGTAACAATAAATTTTGTTTAAAATAATAACAATTAATTTATTTATAACAACTTAGAAACCAAAAACATTTTATGACCGACAAAAACGTTTATTACTCGTATCTACCAATGCAAGATGTGCAAAAACAGAAAAAGGTAAAATTTGAAAAAAAATCTCAAAAAATGTATAAAAGTAAAAAAAAGTATAAAAGTAGAGATCGTATATTTTAAAGTGATATATAACATTTCTAGGATCGCGATGGCCCCCACTCTCAAAAACCTTTTAATTTTTTTGTAAATGTATACAATTGCGATTTACTTATTCGTATACGATTGCGATTTACTCAACTTTACTGATTTTAACAGTGTCCCAAAACGACAAATCTTAAGCAAAAGCCTTGAAAATTCACTATACGATGCATAATTTTCTTGTCTGTCAAGTTGCATACTTAAATTTTTACATTTCTCTAAATTAATTTTTGGCCTATTGTCCGGCTAGTTTGGTGCGGTGGATAGTAAAAATATTGAATATGGAACAAAATTTGTATGTTGAACGATTTAAATTAAATTTTCTAAGGATATGAAGTTAGTCAACGATTAATCATATCGAAAGAAATCTGCAAAATTAAGGTAAAGGAAACTCTGCAATAAAGATAAAAAAATTAAGATCGAAAATCCCAAAATTGGAATTTTTGGTATTTCGCCGACACAAAGCCGATACAAGAACTAGGGCTCATAAAATAAATTCTTGGCAATTTTTGGGAGTACAAAACTCCCTATCTACATAGGTGAGTAATGTTAGATAGGGCGTTTTGCATCCATCCCAGCTTTGGGATATTAGGACATATTGGCTAAAATCAAAATATCTATTTAAAATGGGTAAATTGAAGAAGGTCCATCTTCCACAGGGATGATAAATTTTACAAGAAATTTAGATTAAACGTACGCTAACTACAGCCTACACAAAAATATAAACTTTGTATACATTCCTTAAGATTTTTTTTTATTAGGATAAAATACACAAAAATGCAATAATGTTGCAGTCTTTAAATGGAAAATCGTCTAGTTTTTAACTCAGAAAATATATAACCAGAAATTTTAATGCAATATTTTGAATTTTGTTCGCTAACTAAGAGAAAAAAATTTAAAAAATTTGCTAAAAATTGTACTCAATATTTTGAAAAATCAGGACCAGGGTTTCAAAAAACCTAAATTTTTAATTTTAAATTGCTTACAACTAGCTAATTTTAAACATAATTTATAGATTAAAGCATCATTTTGTAGATATTAGCTAGACCGTTACGACCATGTTTCAATTTTAAAATCAAACAAAAATTAAAGAAATGAGAAGATCTTAAAATATATGCAGGTGAGAGGCACCCAATTTTGAGACCATATCGCCCCAACCCTGGTTAGTGGATGGTGTCCACCTTCAAGTCTTACGCTCATATACTTCTCTGCTACGGTCATGTGAAAATAACCTTTAAAAATGCCTGAATTATTTCCAAAATATTTTGATTTTGCGACACTGTACAATGGAGCATTAAAAGACGTCTTTAAAAGCTTATCAGGTAACGAAACATGGTTGGGGTTTGTAACAAAAAAGGAGTCAAAAAAATGGGTATTTCAAAGTAAACCAAATCAAATAAGAGTTGTTCTTCATTAGACAATAAGGGGATGTAGCGGTTTTCGACGAGATAAGAAAAACTCCGCAAAAGGGGATTTAAAATATAAAGAAATATGTGTAGCACTATACGGTGCAATTCAAAAACATCTTAATATTTTTTGGTAAAATTAGCACGCTATTGTTATCTTTCGGTATCAGTTCTTGCCCTACACGCACGCAATACTGAATAATATGATTGTGCAGCTGAGACGTGGTCTTTTCGGTAGTTTATTAGGAATGCCATTGTTCAAGATTTCAATAGCTCTATTTATTTATATATTATATTATTGTAGACTTAAGATATGAGTAATTATTGTTAGTTCAAAAAAATTGAATTGCATAAATAAATAATTTAAAAATTAAAAATCTGGAGTGACCTACACTCGACTTTACCATACCCAATGGAAACAGATATTTCTTACATAAAGAATATAAGTTCAAAGTATATTCGAAGCAATTAATTATTTTCGGTTTGGGGTGTTAAGTAAACTACCCCCTGTCCCTTCCCGATTATGCCAAAATTTATACAGCTCTTCATCTCCATATGCCTAAAGCACACACTGAATTTTACTTTGATATGTCATACGGTATGACCTGTATAGCGTTCACAAAATTTGGGAGTAAGTAAACTACCCTTGCTCCCTCCCGATGATGCCCAAAATTAATACAGCTTTATCTTCATATACCATTTTTAATTTCGTTGAAGTTTTAAGAGTTTTAGTTCGCTTAAAAGGATATTCGCTTAACTGAAAAATCGGAAAAAAAAAAATTTTTTAAGACAATGATGAAGCCTCAAGTAAAATAAATGAATGGAACATAATAATTGGTGTCAAACACATTTAAACCAATAAAACAAAAAATCAGTCAAGCGCGAGTTAGACTCACACACGTAGAGTTCTGTACTATGTTCAGTACAACTTAAAAATTCCAGTTGTTAATTTCTTTATGTCTTTTAAATTTTAAAATTAAAGTAATATTCGCGAAAATTGCATCATAATTGGAACACCCTTTAAATGTTAGTAATTGATTTTATAGCGGCCATGGTAATACGCTTTCTATTAAAATATCTAATGGACACACTTTAGTAATTGTTATAGCGGCCGAAGTAGCACATCTTCTGTAAACATTTCAAGAGTCTACCTATTACGGTTTATAAAATCATGTCACTGTCGGAAAACCCCTTTAGTTTTTAGTAATTGTCATATCGGTCGTGGCAACAGATCTTCTGTACAAAATTTCAAGAGTCTACTTGTTACAGTTCATGAAATAAGGCTTTATACATGCAAATCACGTGACTGGTGGAAAACCCTTTAATTTTTATTATTTGTTATAGTGGCCACAGTTATACACCTCCTCTAAAAATTTCAAAATTTTACCTATTCATTCAAAACTTAGGCTATATACATGCAAATCACATCACTATCGGATCACCCTTTAATATTTAAGTTCAATTTTGTAAACTTGTTTATAAATCTAACATAGTTTTAATTACTGTCTGCAAATTGTAAGTGTTGCCTATTACAGATCAAAAAATTAAGACAAACATAAATAATACGTCACTCTCGGAACACCCTATGTTTTAGTTTTTGTTGCTATAGTGGCCACAGTACACACCTTCTGTGAAAATTTCAATAGTCTATCTATTATGGTTCAAAATACATACATGGAAATTACATCACTATCGGAACACTCTTTAATTTTTAGGTTTATTTTTTTATACTTGTTTATAAAGCGAACTAAGTTTTAAGTACCGTTTGTAAATCTTTAGTCTATTCCTCCTACAGTTCAAGAAATAAACACACATTCGTGAATAACACCTCTCTATCGGAACACCCTACAATTTTTAGTATTTATTGCTATAGCGGCAACAGCTATACATCATCTGTCTACGACGCGGCAGGCAAAGCTGGTATGTAATAAAACTAATCTGAATTGAAATTCAATATACATTAGTTTTTTTAATGTCAAGTGCCCACTTCGTTTAAAAGAACCCCATTTTCATTTATCCGATGTCCTCATAATTGAAAATTCCGGATTAGTGAAAAATAAATCGTGTAATTTTTCATTTGCGCTTAACCGGATTGGACTG
Source organism: Phasia obesa (assembly GCA_949628195.1). Taxonomy (NCBI): domain Eukaryota; kingdom Metazoa; phylum Arthropoda; class Insecta; order Diptera; family Tachinidae; genus Phasia; species Phasia obesa. The sequence continues at coordinate 40,375,866 of OX451219.1, forward strand.
TATTTACTCCTGCAAAACTAGAATAAATGTTAAAAAAAAATTTAAATAAATATTAACCTATTTTGCGAAACAAACATTTCATTGATAAAGTGGGCAACAACGACAATAATATACAAAAACAGAAAATATGTAGTTGCGTTCGTGTTATAAAAATACAATAAAATCATTAAATCAAAACCAATTTCATTTGAACAATGTGTAAGTCTAAAGTAATTTCCATTTTTAACTATCAACGAAAACAGTATCGATACTTATAAAAAATTGAAATAGTGAAACAAATTTTTTATATCCATGATAAAAATAATGTGGTTAAACGAGTATATGAACTCATCTGTAGTTATGCGTTCATATGTATATACTCGTATATGTATATGTTTATGTAAGTTTCATAAAATCCAAATGGAGTGTAAAATTTAATAGAATGTAAAAATGTTAATTACTTGAATTAATAAAAAGTTGTTTTGATTCTGTTATAAAATCGGAGTTGCATAGGCAACGAATTACAAAGTTCATAAGAATCAAAAGAAACTTTGATTTCTTATGTATAGTTACTTCTGTAGAATCTTTAGACAAAATTTCCAAAGTGAACTATCTCTTTCATGACTATCACATCATGTTGTAAAAACATTTGGAAAAAGTAATTAATGGTAAAGGGTAGTGGGGTTGTTGAAACCACTTCCAATCTTACGATAAACGATTAAAAATAAAAAATACAAATATTAATTTATAATTCGTTCGATCGTTAATATTTTTATATTATTTGTAAAAACTCAGTTTGATATGTTTTTGACTTTTTATTAATATACAGGAGGAGATGTAATCGAAGTAGACCCCGAAAATGGCTCCATTTTCGACCCATTCCATTCCTCATGATTTCTGCAAATTTACTTTTAAATAGTCTCTAAGTGTCACTACTTTTTAAGCTTGACTTTATGAGACTGTCGACCTTCATTACACTGTCTGTCGTAATTGCTACCTTTTGTCTAAGGCTTAGATTCCACATAGCATCCACATTTAACACTAGAAAGACGGACTGGGGTCATTTGGACCATTTGCAAATTGAACTCCTAATATTTCTCTTATCAATTATGTCACAGATTTTTTACTTCGTAACTTTTAATAAAACTCGATTAAATTTTATTTAAAAGTAATATTTTTTATTTAGGTATTCAAAATTCAAATTATTAGAACAACTACCTATAAAGACGGATAGGGGTCATCTGACCATTTGCATATCGGACTGGCACTAATCATTTTATCTATTACTTTTCTAACTTTTTATTTCATAAAATAATTGCAAAAAATCAAAGACGCATATTTAATTTTTTGACTTAACAAAATGGCGTTGTTTTATTTTACCTTTGGTATGCCAATTCCAATGTACTGTCAGCCAATACCCCATTCGGAGTTTTTTATTTTTATTATTTTGTAAGTTCCAGATTACTCTGTAACAAAGATAATGCAACCAGGGAATGAAAGCGAAAATTAATTACTAGTAAAAGTAGAAGATAGTGACAGTTACGTTCCAGAAATAACTTCTAATAATAATTCGATCGATGATACACCATTGCTTTTCTTATTTACGTAAAAGAAATGTGCTATTATAATCAATTTTCCAATTCTATCAATAGTAGAAAATGAACACAATATGCGGTCAGCAGGTGGAATCCTTGGAAGAATTTTTCTCAAAAGCGCTTCGCACCAAATCGTCTTGCTGCTCATAACGTTTTGGTTTAACATCCTAAACCTAGCCTGTACGTAACAGACCTTTCCATTATGTCCCAGACCAAAACATCGCTATAGACAACAATTCTACAATTCCTACAAAAGCAAGATGCAAATTTACACAATACATGGCGATGACGAATAAAACTGACAAATTTGGTATAAAGTGTTGGCTTTGTGTAGATGTAAAATGTTCAGCGGTTTCCCATTTGGGAAGAGATTACGCTTGGCATTTAATGGAACTTTACATTAATAAAGGAAGAAATGTGACTACCGACAATTTTTTTATCTCAGTATCGTTGGCAGAGAATTGCTCTCCTAACGAACAACTCTAGTTGAGACAGTCCACAAAGGGATGTTTCACCATATGTGAAAAATTAGAGTTAAATTTGCATAAATAAAAAATTTTTAAACCAAAATTTTAAATTTAAATGTAAAATTTTGCAACCAGAAGCTAAAGGTAGTCAAATGACACTTACCCGTCTTTTATAGTATGTCAATTCTCCCGTATTTCTAGTGTTAATATGTGTCTGCCTGTAGTGTTAATGCTAGCCGATGGTAGGCCTTCACACGCACACACTAGCGTCTCAACCTCATCCAGGTACAGTCTGAAAGCATTATTTTCTTCCATTTCTATTTTGACCACACAAAAGGTAATCCGAACCAGCAACCAGACTATAGATAAGGAATTAACTTATCCTGATGAGGACCTATTTTCTAAGGAGTGTATTTAGAGATTATCCTGTGCTCTATTGAGTAATTCTTATTCATATTTTCAGAGAGTCTTTTTTTAGCCAACACAAATCGAAGTTTTTCAAGGATCACTTTCCTGTACTCTTTGAATATTCCTATCGGATTCTCATAGTCCTCATTATTTTTTATATTTTAAGGATTTACAAGATTTTCACTACTATAAAAAACTACATGTCTATCCGCACAGTTTTCCAGTTTTAAACAAGTAAGTCAACACGTACTAGCGCAGTGCCAGAATAAAGCATCTCCGGCGTATACTCTGTATTTAGCATCAATGAGTGAGTTTTTATCTTCTTTGTGATTTGTTTTCCTTGCCTATATGCTTCCTGAAACCATTTAATCTCACAAGGACCTTTACGTGGGTACGTGTCGAACGTTTAAATTTAGGACGCCAATTGGTCACATCAAACAACGTGTATGCTGCGTGGTTTTTCAAAGCAATGATTTTCTCCATCCATTGTTTTATTAGGTCTTCCGAGTTAATACCTGTTTTCTGATTGTCTCAATTCCGTAGTCACCTCCTTTCACACCTTTCCATCGAACGAACTTAAGAGATTAACTTTTCCGCCCCATTGCGTAGTTTTGTTGTTTTCGGTTCACTTTATTCCACAGTTAGGGTGAGAGTCCACCAGAGCTGATCAATACATTACTAAAGGACGTCTATTTTAATTCTAAATGTCGACTGGTCGTAAAGTGTGCTGAGACTTAAGGTACACTTACAAAAAATTTTTTTCTTCGCCGACTAGTATGACCTGTCTTCACCATGGTATTTTTGATGGTGTACTTACTCCTTTTCGTACTGGTCTTATCCCTGTCCTCTTATTAAATACACAAAATAATTTTTGGTCTATTAAAGTTAAATTACTGAATTGAAACACTTTACATTCTAATATGACATTTTACCCCTATATTTTTGACCTTTTCAACTGAAGACATATGCGAACCATTACAAACTAACCCATCAATGCAATAAAAGCATTAAAACGGCAGTACTAAAATGTTGATAGAATCTTCATGAAAATGTTTCAACAATGCATTGAGTTAAAGCGACAACATTAAACATCCAATATGATAGGCATGTCCAATTGTATGGTTTTCATTTAATTCTATTTTATTTTTCTCTCAACTGGGTTTTTTTTTGGCTCACAAATTCATTGTTAACGAATTGCAATTTGCACAGTTTTTCGGTGTTTATTTAATTTATTTATGTTTTATTTTTCTGTTTTCAAACAGTTTTTGTTTTAAAAAATTACAAAAAATAATGAAATAAAAACTAAAAAACGTGATATAGAAATCGTCGTGTATGTATGTACATGCGAGTGTCAATGTATGTGTGTATATGTTTGCAATTGCACATGGTCAAATGAATGAATGGGTTTTGCAGGTTCAAATAATGTATTTTTCACTTCGTTTTGTGGTTGAAGCGTGAACAGAGTTATAGAGAAAAAATTAGCTACTGGACCAGAAATCGAAACAAAAAAGCTAAACTACACTCAAACAAATGAATGTAAAATAGGCATTCATACACACATTAAAGCACAATAGAATTTAAAAGAAACAAGCAAACAGACAACAAATAACAAATAACGGACAAACAACATTTTTCTAAAAATTAAGTTATAAAAATTTATCTGTACATTTTATTTGTACAATACAAAAAAATCTCGTACACACACATAAATTTATCGTATTTAACAAATACCAATGCAATTTTACTTACATACATGTGTACATATGGCTTTGTTTTTTATGGACCTACACATGAATACAGACGATAAACTGTGCAGGCTTGTAGGTATGTGCGTTTGTTTTCATTTGTAATTTGTGGCAATTGAGGCAATTTAGCGGAAGTTAAAACAATAGGATATTAAAAAATAACAAAAAAAATAAATAAATTTTCTGTTACTATTTATCGGAATTACATACAGACACATATTAAATGTGAAGTATTTGAAATTTGGTCGAATATAGTTGGCTCTTCAAAACTGAGTAATAAACATTCCTAAAGTAGGCGACATTTAATCACAACATTATATAAGGTACATACCGCCAAAACTTTAGTATGAATGCCGAACGTTTAAGTGAGATATGTGGTGGGGTATACTTTTATACCCTATCTAGGAAGAAGGTCCCACTTTAACCTTAAGAGCGTGCTTTTGAAGATATAACGGCTACAAGTTTCGCTCTGTAGAAATTTCTAACTTTAGACACTAGTGTCTAAATTATTGTTGAAAAAAAAATCGTTACCTAATATGACATTGCACAGTGGGGCATAATAAAAAAATTTTGGAAATAACCTAGTAATTTATAAACGGTCAAGCCGATAGATCCAAAATTTGACATGAGCATAACAAAGGAGTATCTGAACTTAAGTTTTAAAGGTGGGTACAATAAACCCTTTAGGGGTGGCGCTATGTGGTCTCAAAGTTGGGAACCTCGCACCTGATAATCTTTTACAGCTTGCCATTTGTTATTTTCCGTTGGACCACTGGATCCTCCTTAAATAGAGTTATATATAAACATATTTTTTTTATGAATTTTCATTGAAGAAAAAATTAAAAAAAAAAAAAAAATATGTGTATGTATGTATGTACACTCAACAAAAAATTTAACTAAATACTGTAAAATGGGGTGTAGAATTGAAGAAAAGTAGGTTATTATACAGCTAACAAGCTTTTTAGTCAAATCTACATACGATTTTCAAAAAAAAAATATATATATATATATGAAATATTTTTTAAACTCCTTATACACCCAATTCTGTTTTTACACGGTCTTTTTTACACGGTTTTGATTTAACACGGTTTGAAAATACAAAACATTTTTTTACACGATTTTATTCCATTTAGCACTATTCAAAATCTTTTACTACTGATGAGTATTAATAAAATTTTATGGGGAGTTACCTTAGTATGTCTGTTCCAATACACAATAGTTTTTTCCGCATAAATATCTCATTTGGTGTGGATTACTTTTAAATCAAAATTAAACAAAATATTGTAAGGACGCTGATGAAGTCGTGCGCACAGCTAGCATTCAAATCAGGGATGGTAAATGAAATTTTCAAATTGTTCCATTTTTTGATTGTATGTATTCAAGAAATTTCTACAATATAACTACTACTTTTCGTTATTTAATAGGGTGTAAATATGATAAAAAATAATTTAATTTAACTAAAATTTTTAGTTAATTTTTTATTAAATTTTATTCTTTTTAATATGCAACATAATCTGAAAACAAAATTGCATATCATTAATGCCGTATTAGCTTTTTTAGTCTTCGAAAAAGAATAAACGAATAAAGCTTTTAGTTTCTGTTGCAGGCATTTGATTTGAAACGGTTAAAATAAAAAATATAAATTGAAAAAAATTTGCTATTTTATACATACATATGTATGTATATGTATGTCAACTGAAATAATTTTTCTGAAGTAAAATTTAACGAAATTTCTTCTATTTGACAGCTCTTTTTTCATTTATATATGAGCGGCTTTGCTTCGCTACATATATCCACCAAAAATACATCAACACTGGGAAGAAAAGTATGACCAACTTTTAGCGCGAAAACGCACGCTAGCTACCAACATTAATCATACTCTTACTATGTAATAATATATTTGAACTTTTTTCTTATAATCAAGTTTTTCAAAATATTCATGATATATTGGAGGGATATATGGTAATAAATCAATCATATCTGTAATTTTTTTCAAATGTGATGGGTCTGGAATGATGATATGTATAAACGTGTTAGTACCAAAGTTTTGTGGTCTTCTCCGTGAGGGCAATAAATTTCGTGATTTAAAATCCTCCTTCTCAATAAATGAAGTTTTATAGAACATTGTATATGGTTTTCTTTTTAAACCCCTTACCCAACATATGTACATATCTTCTACCAGTTTACTTCTTCACTATTGATTGTTTTCGACTTCTTAGTATTGATCTTCTAAGGGTTTTGTATTTATTGTGTTATTGTATCTATTATAAACGGAGAAAACCGAAATTCCGGGAAACTATAAAAATGTTTTACATCATTTACAATGTTGCCACACATACATATAACAAAGCACAAAGGAAATTATGTAGTACAATTTTGAACTAAGTAGTTAGTAAAGTAGACTTACTCGTACACCATTTTCAAAGTAATTATATTTGTAACTTCAATAACTACTAAAATTTGTAATAATAAAAACAATAATTGTATAATGATAAAAATTTTATACATTTTTGTCATTCAAAAATTTGTATCATTTATATCATTAACTCATTTTTCGTCAAAATTGACTTACACCACTTTCAAAGAAAACGGCTCTTATATTCAATTTTCTTCATAAATAAAATAAATAAAAAACTTAGTAAAATAAACGAAAATGTTACCAAATCAACGGATACATTTTTCGCATTAACTTCGTTTAGGAATGTAAATTTAACTAAATTTATGGGTTGAATTTCTTGAGAATGTTTTACTACTGTTTTAAAAATTTTTTATTTTTATTTAACAGAATTTTATTTGAATTTTTATAAGTTTTTTCAAGTTTAATTAAAATATGTTTTTAACAAAAGAAATTATGTTAATTTGAATAAAATTAGTTCATGTGAATAAATCGTATATGGATTTGAATAATCATTAATTTGATTTAACTATTTTTGTCATTAAGGTTTTAATAATTGTTTTTCGTTAATATTATATTCCTGAACATAACAGAATATTCAGAACCGTTTTGGAGTCAGAACGCTCGTGAATATCTCGAAACATCCTACACTCTCGAATGTTGTACTTGTTTGGCAGCTTAGTTTGTAGCGCCCACGAGGACGAGTAGCTTCTTATGTTGTAATTAAGTTGTATTCTGTGTAGATATACATATTTTCTCCATTATAGGAATTTTTTAAATCTAAGCTTTAACCGCGAGTGTCATTCAATGAAGGAAAAATAGGCATAGAAAAAGGTTAGTCTATAAAGAAATTTTAGTGTTTATTGCCCGCAAAAGATGGACACGAATACTTCGCAAGAGGTTGACGAGTAGTGTCTTTACAATAGGCTCTCGGTACGAAGCCCAGAAGAGTACTGCTTGAATATAATCAAAGTACTTTATTTAGTGAGAAGTCATAGAAACTTCATCTGATCAAGATGGAAATCGAAGAATATGATACCTGCAGACTGTGGCGGGAAGAGACTGTAAGCAAGAGATTGATAGCGAATAATAAGTGCTTAAGAGGTCGTTTTGCTGAAAGCTTCTCTTTTGCGCTCAAAATGAAGAAAACCTATTACATTGAAACTTGTCAAACATGGTATTTATTGCGAATTTTGTTGAGTATTTAACCGATATTTTTTCCTATTGTTTGGACTTAATAGTTTATAGTAGTTTTATAATAGTTTTTCTTTTATCCCTGTTTAAAATGAAATATTTGAATTTTTGTTTTTTGCATTTAAGAAGCCCTGGAAAAAAAGGCAGTATATAAATAGGTTTGATAAAAACGCTAAACGATTTGGCCATTCTCACAATGAAAAGTTATATGCGTATTTGGCCACTCACCAAAAGCTATTGGAGTAAATAAAGTTATATTTTCATTCTTATTTAAAATCCACTAACACTTTGTTACCAATGCTATGGCCAAATCAATTAAATGTTTTGTAGAGTGTTTGCAAAAAAGGAAAATTAACTTAAAAACCAGCTGTTTAATGTGGTTCAAATTTTGATCAAATAATGAAGTTGCAAGAATGAAAAAAGAAATGAGAAAATACAGAAAGCAAATGGAAAAATTCTAAATTTAGTTTTCGCAATTACGGTAACAGAACATAGAAAATTAAATAGGTACATTCATAGAATAGCGATTACTTACAAGCAAAACAGTAGAAATGTAGGATGCTACCAATTTTTAATCTTGACTAATAAAATTATTTAGACTTTTAGAAATAAACCCTTTAGCTGTAAAAATAAAATTTTATAGTTTAAAATCCGTTTCAAATGAAGCTAATTTATTAACTGTGAACAACGTCTTCAATATGTTGTTCGAGTTTGCCTTTTGTTTTGAAAGATTCTTACTTTTATACTGTCAGTCAAATTTTTATATGTGCAAAATTGTTTTTCTCTGGACCTTATGCTTTACTAACGGTACAGTTGTTGTTTTTGGCATACACATTCTCTTATAATTACTTAATCTTTTGTTGTTGTTTGTTAAGTTTATCTTTGCACCGCATTCGTAATACCGTGGCTATCAATAAAGTATGTCGAAAACCCCTTGTAAAATATTTATGTATATGTGCAAAATGAATTATTTGTCTTCTAACTGATGCCAAATCAACATATCAGCACATAAAGCGCAGAAAACGATTCATAAGTTAGTATAGTGGATAAGCAAATATATAAGAAAAAAAACAAATCAAATTTTTGGAATTTTTACGAAAATTTCACGTGAAACTGAATAAACAGATGAAGAAAGTGGATTAAGCAAGGGAATGAGTCAATCCGGCATTTGCTGTTTCTGTAAAGAGAAAACGTAAACGAAAACAAATTACTTGAAAATTCCAGATCATAAACGCAGCGACCGGTCTTGCACTATTAATTATAGAAGACAATATTTAGACCTTAAATATGAGCACTGAGTGCCTAAGCTATGACTAAAAAATTTAAATAAGGTATTTTATGAAAAGTATAAATGGGAAGATGAATTTGAATCTAGGCTTTAAATGGACCTTCCAGCAGTATAATGCACTGATCCATGAGGTGAAGAAGGTAAAGGCATTTTTCAAGTTTCTACAAATTATTTTGCTCGAGCTATATGACAGCTGGAAACAGCTAAAAAAAGGAAAGGTTGAATGGGTCGATATTGATATGTCTGTCCTGAAAAAATTGGTGGAGTCAATGCCTCGTTGTGAAACATTAGTCAGGATACACAAAGGTAACTTAACCTCTTATTAAGATACATATATAAAACATTTGTTTTCTAACTAAAATAATATGTATACGTCTATTAAATACAATTTTTGCACGTATAAATAGTTTTTCATGTTAATAAAATTTGTATTTCTTTTAAAAATAAATTCGAAAAAAATATATCTCTTTCCAATTTCCATTGTTTCTTTTAAAATAATTATATTTCTAAAGTAGTGCTGCAGATATCTGATCCTGCAGATATCTGATCCTGTAAATCACGGACTTTTTAAGAAAAAAGGAAAATTTTACTCTTTTCAAATCGGCATTAGCTCAAATAACTGGACATTATATGCAGTTTGTGCGTTGACAACTGCGGACGTGATTTTTTTTAAACTCGCAATTGACAAAAACAAAAACAAAAAGTGTGAATAAATTCGAACAAAAGCAAAAAAACAAACTTGTTTTTAATACAACAACAAAGTTGTCTGTAAAGATTTTTTTTCCTTTTTCGTTTTTTACAACGGCATTATCACTTTGCTACTTTAAAAATAAAACAAAAACAATAGGGGCCAATGAGCCTCTTTAATTTAAGTAACAAAAATGTAGACAATTTTGATTTAAATAAAAACAAAAAAACTGAAAATAATTTGTGATCAGTTTTTCTACTACGCCAGTTTTACGTGCCCAATCTTGCTCGTTGCTTTCGATAAGCGATGACAATAAAATAACTACAAACAAGTCGCCTTCTGTACAAAGTGTTACCAAAACTAATATGGATAGTGTAGAAAAACCTAAGACGCAATTGGGAATGGACAGATACATTACGGTATTAAAAAGAGGTCGAAGCCCTAAATCTTCGCAGCTTGCACCAATGTCTAAAGTACATAAAGACAAGGACTCTCACGGAATAAATTCCCATAATCGTTTTGCTATCTTAGATAGTGATAGCTAAAATAAGAGCCGGACTCGACAAAGCGTGTTTTAAAATAAAAAGTGTAGATAATCTCCGTAATAGGGAACGTGTCCCCCAACCACTATTTCGCGTTGAACTGGATCCTGGAGATATCAGATTGAAGAAGAACGAAATGCACCCCATTTACAATCTGAAATACCTGTTACACCGTACCTGTCCAGTGTCTAAATTGTCTAGAATATGGTCATACTAGGACTTACTGTAAGTTGCCTCCGGTTTGCGTTGTATGTGGCGAGCTACATTGTTCCGCCCAATGCGACAAAGCAAGGGATGACTCGAAAGGTAAAAAATGTACCTATTGTGGTGGAAACCACACTGCTAACTACAGAGGCTATTCAGTTTTTTCCATGGGAAGGAAAACCACTCAAAAACTAAATACTCCTGCTAAGCACCAACAATATCAAGCAAATGCTCATTATCCTCAGTTAGCCCAACTAACAACACAACATGTTTCATACGCGGATATATACTTCAGTACATAAAGCGACACCGACAACTAATTCTACTCCTAATTTGCAATCGCATCCTAAAGAACAAACACCATCTGGTAATTTTAATCGTCTCGAAGCATGCATCGAGACATTAGTACATTCGATTAACAGTTTTATGAGCTCTATGAGCAGCATCATGCAAAAAATGGTACGCATGCAATCTACTATGTTACTTCCTTAAGAAGGAACAAATTGATGTCATGCTGGTTGCAGAGACTCACTTAACAACAAATAGCTTTTTTAAAATAAATGGCTATATCTTATATGACACCAAAGACCCCCGTGGCAGAGCATGTACAGAGCATGTGGTTCAGCAATAATAATAAAGGCTCGAATCAAACATTATTTACTGTGTGATTTTTGTGAAGATTACCTACAAGCAACAAACGTCTGCATTAAAGAATCTCATCAAAACTTAGTTATTTCTTCGATTTATTCACCTCCTAGGTTTCAAATATCAGAGAGTCAATACAGCGATTTCTTCAAATCACTAGGTCCCTGTTTCATAGCATCACAGGCGACTACAACGCTAAACATACGTTTTGGGGATCACGCCTAATAACTCCAAAAGGTCGTGCTTTGTTTGACACAATTTCAATAATGCGTCTGAATGTGATATCGAGTGGACAACCCACCTATTGGCCTACTGATCGACAAAAAATACCTGATGTTATTGATTTTAGCGTGATTAAGGGTATTCCGAGAGAAATGATTAAAGCTGAAGCGTCACTTGAATTATCCTCAGATCATTTACCCACTATCGTCTATATGTATATGGGACAAACAAAACATCATATCACCAATGACTATCACAAGCATTAATTGGTTGAAATATAGAAAGTATCTTAGTACTCATTGTTCGGAAAACATCCCGCTAAGAACACCAGAAGACGTAGAGCGGAGTTTTATTGATTTTGACCAAAACCTCAAATTAGCTGCCCAACATTCAACAATTACCCGACAACTAGCTAGATACAATAAAATTTATTCTGCAGATATCGAACGGCTCTTGGCTGAAAAAAGAAAAATTCGTAGAGAATGGCAAAATGGCAGATATCTCCTCAACTCAAAAGCAGACTTAAAGAATGCACGAACCGGCTAAGAGACATGTTGGAATCTCGAAGAGTAGCATCCCTGAAAAACTATTTGGGAGACCTAGACGCAACTCCTCAGATTATTCGTTATGGCGTGCTTGTAGAAACCTTAAAAGGCCAGACTTACGTAAGCCTCCCTTGCGAACTTCAGTTGGAGGCTGGGCAAGGATTGATACCGAAAAAGGAAATTAATTTGCTAGACATTTGAAAAAGGTTTTAACCCCAAATATATCGACTGATATAGCTGAGTTGCCAGTTGTCGAGGCTAGTGCTGCAGTACCCATAAGATTTGAATTTGGTGATCTTGAAAAGGCAATAACGGATTTAAACACCAAAAAGGCCCCTGGCGTTGATAAAACCAGTAACAAGATGTTAATTGAGTTGCCCCGTGTAGCTCGCAGAATCGTTCTTTTTATTTTTAATGCCAATTTACGTCTTGAGTACTTTCCCACAAAGTGGAAGGTGTCCTTGGTTACCATGATTCCTAAACCAGGAAAAGACCCCACAAAAATTGAATCATACAGACCTATAAGACTCTTATCTAACATGTCAAAGCTGTTTGAGAGGATGTTAATAACTAAGCTGAACCCTATTCTAAGCGACAAAGCATGTATTCCAAATTATCAATACAGCTTCAGGAAAAAACATAGTATGATCTAACAAACTCACAGGTTAGTTAATGTTGTTAAGAAGACTTTTGAAGAGAGAAAATACTGTTCTGCGCTTTTGATTGACGTTTCTCAAGTATTCGATAAGATATGGCATGAAGGCCTAATATATAAGCTAAAACTGAATTTTCCCGTAAACCTCTATAAGCTGCTAGATAGTTATTTAACCGAACGAAAATTTATTGTGAAAGAAGGAGATTTTTTGAGCTTACCCCAGCCAATTGAAGTCGGAGTTCCCCAAGGTAGTATATTGGGGCCCTTTTTATACTTATTGTACACTTCAGACATGCCAACTAGTAACCGAGTTCACACATCGACATTTGCTGACGACACAGCTTTTTTGAGCATTCACGAAAGACCCGAAGTAGCATCACGATATTTACAAGACCACATATCCAATTTAGAAAAATGGTTGAAGAAATGCAGAATAAAAGTGAATGAACAAAAATGTACTCACATAACTTTCACACTGCGTAGAGAATCTTGCCCCCTATTCGGATAAATAGCCAAACGATAACCCAGCTTTCAGACGTCAAATATCTCGGCATACATCTTGACCGGCGCCTTACATGGAAACGCCACATAGAAACAAAGTTAACACAAATGAAGTTGAAAGCAGTCCAACTAAACTGGCTTTTTGGCAGAAATTCTACTCTAGCTTTAGATTGCAAACTTTTTTTATACAAGTCAATTCTAAAACCAATATGGTGTTATGGCATTCAATTATGGGGCACTGCCTCAGCTACCAACGTAGACAAAATTCAAAGGCGCAAAAATAAGATTCTTCGTATAATCACATTTGCTCCTTTGTATATAAAAAAACTTGAACATCCATAAAGACCTAAACTAGCCATCAGTTAAAGCAGAAATAGCGAAAATTGCCATAAGGTATTTAAAGAAGCTTGAAACTCATCCGAATCCAATGGCCCGTAATATACTAAATGAACCTGGTTACATTCGACTAAGAAAGAGAGATACTGCTTCTCTCATCCGTACATCAGAGGGATAACCCGCAAATTACAGTAACCGTGAAACATACATTTTTTTGTCCAGCACTGGTTGGACTAAACAATTATATTTATTATTTTAGACTTAAGATATGAGTAATTATTGATAGTTCAATTATATTGAAGATACAATAAATAAAAATTGCGAAAAAAAATATGCAAAAACAATGTATATATATTAAGAAATTTGTAATACATTTGGTTTTCATTAATGTATTCAAAGAAAAAAATTAGGGATTTTCGTTTTATTTCCTACATTTTTATTCTTATTATTAATTGCTACTTCTTCAACGTCATTAATAGTATGCAGTTAAGAAAGATGTTTGTTATTTTTTGGAATTCGGTACAACTGTAATAACTTAGTGTAAAAAAAAATTATGATTCTTAGGGGTAAATATAAAATCATAAACAGCAGCGCGTTTATAAAAAGTAAAAATGTATAAAATTCAAATTTCAAAAATGAACTCGAATAGTGCAATAGTTTTTTATTTAGCGCTTGATTTTATCAATTTTTATTTTAGAAATATCTTGAAACGTATAGTCTATAATGGTTCAAAAGTTAAGCCATATATATACATGCAAAACATGTCACTGTTGGAAAGCCCTTTAATTTTTACTATTTGTTGAAGAGACCATAGTAAAAAGCATTCTGTGAAAATTTAAAGAGTCTACCTATAATGGTTCAAAAGTTAGGCCATATACAGCAAAACACGTCACTTTTAGAAACCCCTTTAATGTTTACTATTTGTTGAAGAGACCATAGTAAAACACCTTCTCTGAAAATTTAAAGTCTACCTATAATGGTTCAAAAGTTAGGCCATATTCATGAAAAACCTCGTCACTTTTGGAAAACCCTATAAGTTTTTATTTTTGTTGTTATAGTGGCCACAGTAACATTTTATGTGAAAATTTCAAGACTCTAGTTTTAACGGTTCCGGGGATAGAAAGCGCTGACAGACGGACAGACATTTTAGCGACAACAATACGTTTTTACCCTTTGGGTACGGAACCCTACAACCGGTTAAATAAAGTAGTTGAAAAGGCCTTAAATAACATATTTAAAAAAAAAATATTACATTTCTTAAATAAATATACATATTTTTAGGTTTTATGATTGACAATTTTTATAAAAACAACAATTTTTGCACAATTATGCAGTTAATTGCAGTGGTATACAAAATTTAAAATAACACTATTGCATTGTTCTTTTTTAGCTGATAAAAATCAACTCATACGATATAAAATTAATTGTTGTCTTTTTCAGAAAACTCTACTCCACACAATTGTCTCTCATCTCATCTGAATTTAATCCGTAACTCATTTTAGTAATGCATGTGTTGTTTCATTCGTTTCGTTAACTTCGGCACGAATCATGTTTAGAGTTGAAATTAATACGAATGATTTAAAAAACGTTTTAAATGCATTCATGCAGTTGTCTAGTATATACTAAGATATGAAATAACAGTAAATCAGTAAAAAATGTTCTAGACAAAAACATAGATACAAAGAAAAACAAAAAAAAAACAATAACATTATAAATGTAAAAACTTATACTATGAATGAATGAATAAAATTTGCCGAAAATAGGCTTTAATGTTTTTTGTTAGTCACAAATTAGGCTAAATATTATGCCTTGAAATTCAACATAGTTGTTGACAACTATAATATCTAAAATTCTGCGGTGGTGCTTGAAGATTACATTCCTACTTCAAAAGTTATATGTGAAGGTGAAAAAAACGATTTTTTTTCAATTTTTTCGCTTTTTTAAACATTTTCCAAATTTTCTTGTGAACGAATTTTAGAACTTGAAATCATTAACAACTGTGTTGAATATTTCGCCCAATTTGTGCCGCGTTAAATATAGCAGTATTTTCTTGCTGCCAAGTTTTGTTGTTGCCATTTATTTTTCAGTGTATATACATATGCAACAATAATAATAGTAAATGAAATATAATTACCCAAACTAACTATGCAAAAAATAAAAGCATTGATTTTGTACCTGTTAATATAAATATTGCGTTAAATTCATAAAAAATCAGGTTTTAATGGACACCATAAATTTCCGTTTTAGGACAAGTGAGGGACACTTTAATAACCAATTAAGGTAGCTGATTCTATCCCCGAAGCAATAAAAATCATTCGGCATTCATAGTCTGAAAATTAAAAAGTACATTTTTTTTGGAATATTACTAATTATGTATTCTGAAAATCGCTTTCCAAATATTATAAATACTATTATTAATAATAATAGTAATGTTAGCAATAATAATAAGAGTGATTATAATAATAGAATCTGTCGCGTATAGGTGAAAACGAGGGCACGACCTCACCGTTACAACTTTATCTCATTTCCTAGAGAAAAAGTAGTCAAATTACGCAAGTTTGCCGATTTAAAGGTACTGCAAACTTTACAGCACCTTTTACTTTTGTCAGCGGAATATTTTAAACACTATTTACAGAACTCTACAATAATTTTAGAATTTAATTTTAATTTTGGAATTTTATCCAGGGTTAGGTACCTCAATACAAAGAAAATACATAAACCATAGCTGAAGCACTATAAAAGTAAGTCTTGTAATTTGTTGTGGATTTCTTTCAAAGCAAAATCGAATAAAATATTGTCAGGGCGCCTACGACGTAGCGGTTAGTTAGTAACTAATTAACACTTTCATGAGCAAACTCATATAATGGGTGTGTTCATGAGCAAGAGTTCATACTCGAACACAAACTAGATTACTGAACACATGTGTGAGCCAACTTCTTCGTATCATAAACCGAGTAAATCGAACTTTCTATACTAGTGAGCGCCGTGTTTACTGGTCTCATTTTCGAAACACTCAATGTGTTTTGTTTGGTAGCTGTGTAGAACTTCTGGATAAGGTTTAGTACTTTTTGGTTAGTGTTTTTTTTTTGTTTTTGTATTTCTTGAGAAATAAACACCTTAAAATCAACGTAAGTAATGTTGTTAAAAATTCTGTGCGTTTTGTTTGTACACGCGAACTGTGTTCGTGTTTCACTCAGAGCATAAAACTGCTTGAACTCGAGCAAGTACATTCAACATTTACTCATTTACTCATTTTGGTAACTAAACATAATACTTATCGAAAAAAATTTAAAAAAGTATTCGATTACATTATTAGTTTTTTATATACCTCTTATAAAAATGTATTTATTTTGCGTTTAATGAGGCAAAGAGTAACTGGAATAATTGGAAAGTCAAATACATGTCATAATTTGTAGTAATTCCTTATAATTGATAAAAAATTGTGGTAGATTTATTAAATAAGACCAATATGATTGTTTGATTTTTCTAAAATTAAATAATGCCAAAAAGTTCTAAATATGTAATTCAAAATATAAATATAAAACTAACTGCTTAATGAAAAAATTGCGGCATAATTGAAAACATAATGCTAAATTTAGCTGAAAATACCAAATAGCCACAATTAAATTAGTATGTATAAAATGTTTAGTTTAAAGTAGATCATGGCCTTGTTTATGTGTTTCAACAAATTTTCGTGATTTAATAATTTTATTATCAACAATTGGAAAATATTTAGTTATCGAAAAAAACTTTACTCAAAAACTCTTTATGTTAGAGCTAACGGAGATCTATACCATGATAAAAATAAATCAGTCAAGTGCGAGTTAGTCTCAGACACGTAGTATTCCGTACTATGTTTAGTACGCCTTTAAAAACTCAAGTTGTTAATTTTTTCTTATGGGCCACCCTTTTCTTTTTAAAATCAAAGTCATATTCGCGAAAATTGCATCACTATTGGAACACCCTTAGTTATAACGCCCATTGTAATACACTTTCTACAAAAATATCAGGCCTACCTATTGCGGTTCAAAAAATAAGGTAATATACGTGAAAAACATGACACTGATGGATCACCCTTTAGTAATTAGTAATTGTTACAGTGTCCAAAGTACAACATCTACTGTAAACAATTCAAGAGTCTACCTATTACGGTTCAAAAATAGGGCTATTTAAGTAAAAATCATGTCTCTGTCGTAACACCCTTTAATTTTTAATATTTGTTATAGTTTCCATAGTAATAAACCCCTTGTAAAAACTTCAAAAGTCTACTTATTATCGTTCAAAAATTAGGCCATATACACGCAAAGCACGTCACTCTCGGAACACCCTTTAATTTTAAGGTTTAATTTAATAGATAGCGAACATAGAGTTAATTACTGCCTGCAAATTTTAAGTGGTTGCCTCCTATAGCTCAAGAAATAAAGACATAACGGCAAATAACACCTCACTTTCGGAACACCCGATAAGTTTTAGTATTTATTGCTATAGTGGCCACAATTATACACCTTCTGTGAATATTTCAAGAGTCTACCTATTATGGTTCAAAATTTAGGCCTTATACATGCAAATCACTCCACTATCGGAACACCCTTTAATTTTTAGGTTTATTTTTTTAGACTTGTTTATAAAGCGAACTAAGTTTTAATTATTGTTTTTAAATCTTAAGTTCATGCCTCCTACAGTTCAAGACATAAACACATATTCGTGAATAACACCTCTCTATCGGAACACCCTATAAGTTTTAGTATTTGTTACTATAGCGGCCACTGCTATACACCTTCTGTGAAAATTTCAAGCATCCTATTATAGTTCAAAACATAGGCCTTATACATGCAAATCACACCACTATCGGAACACCCTTTAATTTTTAGGTTTATTTTGTTATACTTGTTTATATGGCGAACTAAGTTTTAATTACTGTTTTAAATCTTGAGTCTATGCCTCCTCCTACAGTTCTCGAAATAGGAGCATATTCGTGAATAACACCTCTCTATCGGAACACTCTATAAGTTTTAGTATTTGTTGCTATAGCGGCAACAGCTATACATTTTCTGTAAAAATTTCAAGAGTCTACCTATTACGGTTCCAGAGATAAAAGGCGCTGACAGATGGACAGTCGGACAAACATTGTAGCGAAAACAATATGGTTACGTTTTTACACTTTGTGTACGGAACCCTAAAAAAGAAGGTGGTTCCAATCAAATCTTTGTTTACAAAAATAAGGATTTTTGAAGTTTAATTTTTTTGTCAAAAGTACATGAGCGTTGCCACACAATTAAAAGGGTAAAAAACTCCCACAAAGTTTTTTTTAAAAAAAAGTGTAATTCTTTATTAGAAAATTAAGTGCGTTAGTAATATTAATTACTAATATTGAAATGTTTTATGCTGATCATTAATTTCTAAAATCTTGATAAAAACACATTGTTTATTTTTTAAAAGTGATTATGTAGAATTTTTTTCATCTTTACATTTACATATACATATGTATTTGTGTAGTTTTAAACTACGATTTCTAAAGAATTTTCTGCCCAAAAAATTTTCTAAATAATTTTTACATCCAAATTTAATTTTGTTAAATCTAATAAGTTTGACATATAAATTTGACTTAATTTACTGAATTTAAATATTCCAAAGACTTCAAATATCAGATTTTGGCTTATACAAATTAACAAAAGTATAAATTATATCATAAAATAAATTCTGTTAGGCTAATTTTTGTAATTATAGAACTAGCGAAATTTCACAGACCATCGAATTCAATATTGTTCCTATTGCTTGAGATCTCAACGCTTTCTCTCTTTTCTATCTCTTCCTTTTCTGTTTTCCCCTTTTTCCCCTCCTTTCAGGTAACACAAAGGAACAAATACTTGGACCCAAGTGAGCTGTATTGGAGCTGCCTGCTTAACCTAACCTATCCTATTGCTTGAGATTGAGTACCATTTCAACCAATTATTTGCGTTATTCTACCGCCATTCAATTACATATTATGTCAAAGTTAATCCCAATTTTCGACACTATGTTACATTTTGTGCATTGAAAGGTAAAACAATAGATATTCTTTATGCGGCCTAGACACTATCAAAATAATCATCAAGCATTGTGGTAGTAGTTATTTTTGAAAATATATTTGTATGTGCTACAGACGATGCTGGATGAAAAAAATATTGATTTTTGTGCTGGATTTTACATTTTGATGTGTTTGTTCTCCAATCACAAATTTTCCATTTTAAGTTGTGCGATTTGGCACGAAGGCCTAATATTTAAGCTAAAGCTAAACTTGCCCGAAAACTTGTATAAGCTCTTAAAAGATTATTTAACGAATCGCAAGTTTTTATTAAAAGAAGGTGACTTTTTAAGCTCGCCACAGCTCATTGAAGCCGGAGTTCCCCAAGGTAGTATTTTGGGACCAATTTTATATTTACTGTACACATCGGATATGCCAATTAGCACCCTAGTGCATACATCAACTTTTGCAGATCACACAGCTATTTTAATTATTCATGAAAGTGCCCAAGAAGCATCAAAACTTTTACAAGACCACATACTCAAGTTGGAAAAAAGGCTAGAAAAATGGAGAATAAAAGTGAATGAGCAAAAATGTACTCACATAACTTTCACACTGCGTAGGGACTCGTGCCCTCCTGTTCGCATAAATAACCAAATGATACCACAGCTTTCAGACGTTAAATAACTGGGTATACATCTTGACCGTCGTCTTACTTGGAAAAGCCACATTGATTTCAAGTTAACACAAATGAAACTAAAAGCAGTACAACTAAATTGGCTTATTGGCAGAAACTCTACCCTGAGCTTAGATTGTAAACTTCTACTGTACAAGTCGATCCTCATACCAATTTGGTGTTATGGGATTCAGTTATGGGGCACTGCCTCCGCTAGCAATGTAGAAAGGCGCCAAAATAAGATACTACGTATGATTACATCTGCTCCCTGGTATATAAAAAATTCGAACATCCACAAAGACCTAAACATGCCATCAGTTAAAGCAGAAATAGCGAAACATGCAGTCACATATCTAAAGAGGCTTGAATCTCATCCCAACCCTTTAGCGCGTAACATGCTGAATGAACCTGGCTACATTCGACTAAAAAGAAGAGATACTGCTTTTCTTGGCCGTACATTAGAGGGATGACCCGCAAATGATTGCAAAATTCGTGAAACAAACATTATTTTTGTCTAGTACTGGCTGGACTTAAAAAGTATATTTTTATTTTAGACTTAAGATATGAGTAATTATTGTTAGTTCAAAAATATTGAAGATACAATAAACAATTTATGAAATAAAAAAAGTTGTGCGATTGCCAAAAATGCCGGAAGAAAAAAAAAGAAGACGTAGAATTTATTGAAGTGGACGTAATTTAAATAATAAGCAAAGTGTAATTTTATTGTAATGCTAAAAAAACAACATTAAGATGGAAATCTCCAAGATTAAAAGGAAAAAATGATCTGAATGAGATGGAAGTTGCGATACTTGTAGCAGATATTTACAACACAAAATCAAATTAAAAATTAATTATTGATGAGTCATCCAGCATGTGTACCTCAAAGCGACCAGCCACATATACACGAGTTTGACATCTAGCATTTTGATCGTGTCTAGGCCGCTTTAAAATTAAGGAACAAAATTACGACACATTGGCAAACACACCAATGGGTCTGCTTCACAAATTTTACAGGCCTCTAGTTACTGCCAAGGCAAAAATATTTTGTGCATTAGCAGTTTTAAAATACATAGCTCATTGTTTTGCATTAAAACAAGAAACAATGTAAACTTAGAAAACATAATAAAATAATATCAATAATTTCTTTTAAAAAGGTAAGAAAATCCTACAAAGTTGAAATATTTTTTTTTATTTATTTGAATTTTATTTTCCAATTTCTGCGCTTTTTCAAAATTGAAATATTTTCAAAAAAGAAGAAAAACAGGGGATGTATAATAGTCGATACGGTAGCACAATTTTAATGGAAATGCCATAATCCTTATTTTTGCCAAATGTTAATTGTCACAAAATAAAGAGAGAACGGCTCTACCTTCTATTTTTCCACCATGATCTATACTATCAAAAGGTTTGTATTGACGAGCTCTTTCAGAATCTATGGTGATCTTAAAAATAAAAGTTCAAATGAATCTTCTAAAAAGAGTGTTTTATTTTGCCGTTATAAAATAAGAGCGTTGTATGATATGTATCGCAAAAATCCGGTGAAAATGGGTAAACATCCCGTAAAGATCGTTAATCAAACAATAAAAAAATTTAATAAAATGAGTTTTATTTTTTGACAAAAAAAAAAACTCCTATATAAGTTTTATTTTATGACAGCAAAATAAAATCTATTTTTAAAACTTTCATTTGAGTTTTTATTTTTACGTTAAAAAATAAATGTTTTAGAGGATTTTTTTTATTTAGTTTTCAAAATAACTGTTATAAAATAATTTTTTAAAAGAATAACTGTTATTTATGGTCCCTGTCTATAAGTATTATCCAGGGATGGGTATCCATATATAAGTTAAATATATAAAACATATCCGCAGCGGAATGATGATTTTAGAAAAAAAAAAAATTGATTTTTCCAAGAAAAAACTGAAATAATAAAATAAATGAAATTACAAAATTGAATATTCATATATTTTTCAAAACATTTAAAAATGTTATATATAAAATAACATAACATGAAATAACGAATAAAAATGTCGACAACTAAACCGCTAAAGGGCGCACAGTCTTTTAAAAACGTTTTATTTTATAAATAATTCCGTAGCGCATAAACCACTAAAGATATTTTAATAAAACCTCACAGAGGCAAAGCAGTGGTGTTTTTGCGGAATTGCGGTCGGTCCCCTGGGGTAAATGGGGGCTAGGCCCCCAAAATTGGGTACCTTTGTTACACATATTTTTTGATGTCATAAAAAGTATATTTATAAACTTAACTTAATATTTTTAATTGTAATTTTTACATATAATGTGAATACTAGGCGATTGCTAACAACGTTATTATTTGAAGTACACATTTTTATTATTTGGTAAAAAAATTAAAGAAAATTATTACAGATGTTAATGATTTCGAGGTTCTCGTCAATCAATGGGTGTTACGAACACTGGAACATAACCGTAGATATACCACATATTTCTGGAAAAAAGTATCAGAAAACCATGGCTTGTTTTGAATACACAATTTAATTTTAAAACTATACCGAGTTTTCATAAAGTTCTATATATGTAGGTTTTCTATACTTTTTAAATATACGTACATATATTCAACACAAATATAGCTACAAAACAATCACGCAACATTGTCGAAATTAATTGGAGCCTGTGACTTTTATCCTGGTAGTTAAAAAATAGTATATTATAAAAAACTGTAAAAACTGACAAATTTATAAAAAAAAAATTTTTCTCACAAAATTTGTACAAATCCTACCAACCACCCCTACATGTCAATGCGATTTTTTTGAATAATTTTTTGTTTTGTTTGCTAATTTCAAAAAAAAATATAAAAAATATTCACTTTGAAGCTTTGAAGAGAAGAATATTATTAAAAATTAATTTTCGTAATTTATTACAAAAATTACGTCGAAGAGAAGAATATTAATATAATTAATTTTTGTAGTTTATTACTTTATAGTATTTAATTTATCTAAAAAAATTATTTATTTATTTATTTTGCTTTGCAAGTAAGCCACTTTAAGATCTTAATTTTATAGGTGCTTTAGATATGATTTATGTAATTATTTTATATAAAGGTACCCTTCCCTGGGTAGTTACTCAGAAACATAGGCTTTATATACAATTCTAAAATTTGTATAAAATTCCAAAATTACTGTAGAGTACTGTAAATAGTGTTTTAAATTTCACATTGACAAAAATAAAAGATGGTGCCAATTTTTCAGAATCGGTAAAATTATGCACTTTTTATTCTCTCTCTTTCTTGGTAATGAGATATTTTTACAAGGAAAAATATCCTATATTTGAACCATGACATGTACTAAGGTACCTCTATATAAAATTTAATAAAAATTCGTCCAATAGTTTTTACGTGATGCGAACATAAACAGACAGACAGGAATAAAATTGTAGTCTTATGATATGTATCAGTGATGCAGAATGTGGCACAATTGGGCTATTTTTGGCCCTTTTGAATACAAGTGGCACTTTTCAATCTATTTTGGCTCTTTTACCTCAACAAACTATTTTAAACCGTTCGAACGGTTTGCAATGTACTAAACACG
Organism: Phasia obesa; assembly: GCA_949628195.1. Lineage (NCBI taxonomy): Eukaryota > Metazoa > Arthropoda > Insecta > Diptera > Tachinidae > Phasia > Phasia obesa. The sequence continues at coordinate 40,399,518 of OX451219.1, forward strand.
TTAAGTACAAACAAACAGTTCAGCACATTTTAAGTTATTAAACATTTTCCAAACGAAACAGAAAAAATTTTAACATGAATCTATATCGGAATAATAATGAATATAGGGCAATATCGGAATTTGCAGAACTTAAAAAAATTGTGTACATAGCCATTTATATTCGAATTTATACAGAATTGTTAAAGTTATACTTTCTAATTTTGAAAATTTTTAATTATTATTAGTCGAACTATTTTTGTATTACATACAATGAAATTGATAGTCAAGCTTAAGTTCGTTTTTATTCTCTCTAAGAAAGAATTAATTAAATTACAAATTAAGTGATAATATTAAAGAAAAATTGGGAAAATTTAATTTTTAGACACCAGCAGGAGCGGAATGCACATTTCCAGACAGCCACGTCCGTCATCAGCACTCTTGTATCTATCTACTTAAGAAAGAGTTTAGTTGTAAGCATCATCTATTTAACCAACCAAACCCAGTAAAAGGAATACGATAAAACTTGCATTCAATTATCAATCGTCAGTTGGTGAGAACGTAGTCTACCACTACCTTAAGCTTCTCTCTTGTTGAATATTTTTACTTTTAATATTTACCACCTTATATTTGTTGTTTCTTCTATATACCAACGTACCAATATAAAGAATAGTTTGTATGTAAATACTGCGTTATCCTTAATACAATCGAAATATTTAATGAAAGCTTATTCTAATAATTGTTATGGTAAAGATATTTTAAATCTTTAAGACAAAAAATTATAACAAACAGTGATATCTCCATTGACGAAATGTTGGACTTTTTTGACGTGAATTTTTGTTTCTGTTCTTAATAAAGTAAAACAAATGTATACATAAAAATGAATGTATAAATAAAAAGCTTGTAATCAAATATATTAAAAAATGTTCGCTCTTTTAAAGGTATTTTGGCCCTTTTAAATCTGCGAATTGGCCCAAAATGAAAAAAAACTTAAAAGGCATCATTGATATGTATAGATAATAACTTATTTATATATGTAAGTAACAATCTATAATTATTGTAATTTTTGACGTTTTTAATAATTTCATAATTACGTTTTTTAAGCTTTATTGCTTTTTTATAAAAATTTTAAATTTATTTTTTTATTTTTATATTCAATATTTCGCTACACCATTGGGTAGCATCGTCAGGAAATAAAAATAGTTCTGTAATATTTAATTGAAAGAAATTTTTTTTTTAATTTTTATAAAAAAGACCTAAGGCTTAAAAAACATAATTTTAAAAGTAGCAATAAATTTTAGTGATATATAACAATTTTAGGATTACGATGCCCCTCACTTTAAAAAACCTTTTCACTTTTTTCATTCATTTTTAATTTCGAACGAATTTCTTAACATAAAAATATAAATAAAATTACAGGGAGTCAGGAAAAAAAACAGCCACTGTAGAAATAAAGTAGGAAAATATAAATTCACTATTGATTATTATTGTTTTGTTTGAGCTTTGTTGCTTGTTGTTAAATTGTTTTGACTTAATTCTTATTTAGTCAAATAAATTTCTCAATTTAAAAGTAACTTTAGATTATCTAAAATTTAGGTAGAGGTTTCCTGATGATGCTAAGTTGAGCACTTAGCGAAATGGCCATCGAAACTAACAGTAGTAATCAATTTCAGTGAATTTATAATTTGGGTTAATAGCACGGTATTATTGAAAAATTAAAATTATTTAAGTTTTAATACCCAAAATATAAATTATTATTAAAAATCTTGTACTATTTTGTAATTCGAACTATCAGCTACACTTCTAAAACTAATGATATACCTATCAAGCCAATAAAAACAACATGTGTATTACGATAAAGTAGACACTCAAAACAGCTGTAACTTTAAAATTTAAATTGTAACATTTTCTGCGTTCGGGGTAACACGGCAAAAATTCCCGTTTTGGTTATAGTGAAATTAATTTCTTGTACAAAACTAGAAAACACTTGGATTTATAGCGTTCGTAAACGTGAACTCAACCAAATATGTCTATTTTTATTTTAAATAAACTAATTTAAACTAAATAAATCAGTCAAGAGCGAGTTAGACTCACACACGTAGGGTTCCGTACTATATTTAGTACAACTTTAAAAATCTAAGTTGTTAATTTTTTCATGTCTTATGAATCACCCTTTAATTTTAAAATTAAAGTCATAATCGCGAAAATTGCATCCCTGTTGTAACACCCTTTAGATTTTAGTAATTGTTGTTATAGCGCCCATGGTAATACACTTTCTATAAAAATATACATGCACCTACCTATTACGGTTGAAAAAATAAGGTAATATACGTGAAAAATATGTCACTGTGGTGTGATTTGCATGTATAAGGCCTAAGTTTTGAACCATTATGAGTAGACTCTTGAAATTTTCACAGAAGGTGTATTACTGTGGCCGATATAGCGACAAATATTAAAACTTATAGGGTGTTCCGATAGAGAGGTGCTATTCACGAATATGTGTTTATTTCTTGCACTGTAGGAGGCATACACTAAAAATTTACAAACAGTAATTAAAACTTAGTTCACTTTATAAACAAGTCTAAAAAAATAAACCTAAAAATTAAAGGGTGTTCCGATAGTGGTGTGATTTGCATGTATAAGGCCTAAGTTTTGAACCATATAAGGTAGACTCTTAAAGTTTCACAGAAGAGGTGTAACTGTAGCGACTATAGCAACAAATACTAAAGCTTATAGGGTGTTCCTAAAGAGACGTGTTATTTGTCTTTATGTCTTTATTTTTTTAACTGCAGGAGGCAACCACTTAAAATTTTCAGACAGTAATTTAATCTATGTTCGCGTTATACGCAAGTATACAATATTAAACCTAAAATCAAAGGGTGTTTCCATAGTGACGTGATTTGCATGTATGTATATGGCCTAAGTTTTTAACGATAACAGGTAGACTCTTGAAGTTTTTACAGGAGGTATATTACTATGGCCACTATAACAAATAGTAAAAATTAAAGGGTGTGCCGACAGTGACGTGCTTTGCCTAAACATTGACTAATTTTTTAACCATAATCGATAGACTCTTGAAATTTTAACAACTGGTGTATTACTATGACCCCTATAAAAACAATAAAACTTTAAAGGGTTTTCTGACAGTGACGTCTTCTGCATGTAAAACGACATATTTTTTGAACCGTAATAAGTAGACTCTTTCAATTTGTATAGAAGATGTGTTGCCATGGCCGTTATGACAATTACTAAAAATTAAAGGGTGCTCTGACAGTGACATGTTTTTCACGTATAGTAAGTTATTTTTTTTTAATAGTAATAGGTAGATTCTTGATATTTTCATAGAAAGAGAATTGCCATGGCCGCCATAGCAAATAACAAAATTAAAGGGTGTTCCGACAGAGACATGATTTCTAGGTAAATAGCCATTTTTTTTTTAACCATAATAGGTAGACTCTTTAAATGGTTACAGTAGATGTTGTACTTCGACAACAATTGCTAATATCTAAAGGGTGTTCCATCAGTGACATGTTTTTCACGTATATTACCTTATTTTTTGAACCGCAATAGGTAGGCGCATGTATATTTTTGTAGATAGTGTATTACCATGGCCGCTATAAAAAAAATTGCTTAAATTTAAAGGGTGTTCCAACAGTGATGCAATTATGACTTTAATTTAAAAATTAAAGCGTGACTCATAAGACATGAAAAAATTAACAATTTGAATTTTTAAAGTTGTACTAAACATAGTACGGAACCCTACGTGTGTGAGTCTAACTCGCACTTGACTAGTTTATTTATACTTGTTTATAAAGAAAATTCCTACCTGCCGCCTACAGTTCAAGAAATAAACACATATTCGTGAATAACACCTCTCTATCGGAACACCCTGTAAGTTTAAGTATTTTTTGCTGTAGCGGCAACAACTATTAATCATCTGTGAAAATTTCAAGAGTCTACCTATTACGGTTCCAGAGATAAAAGGCGCTGACAGACGGACAGACATTGTAGCAAAAACAATAGGGTTACGTTTTTACCCTTTGGGTACGGAACCCTAAAAGGATATCAGTTTTAACTTGCATTTAAAAATCGAACATTGAAAAAATGTTTTTTTAGGTAATTGAAACTACTTTTCTGTTTAAATGAACAAATAGAATTTAATATTTTTATGCTATAAAATAGATTTATTAATTGCTATACATTGATACATTGAGATAATTGGTAAATATCTAAATCTTGTTTCTAAACATTCATTGAGGCTAAGTGCAACATAAGAAAGCAATAAATAAATGTTTGAAACACTTATTCAATAAATGATAAAAATTGAAACAAAAATACATTTAAATTTTTAACAAAATCTATTTGCGTTTGTTTTTTAAACTCTCTGGAGTTTTTTAAAAAATACAAAATGTCTATATTTTTAATAGTATTTAGACAAGCTTGGAGACAGAGGAAAATGTATGTATGTATGTTTATGCAAAGAAAGTGTGAATCCTTATTGGTACACTTAACATCAGTTTGAGATTTATAATAAATGATTATTTAAGCATTCAAAATGATAAGAATAAAAGTTAAAATAAGAAAATAAATATTTTTATTTATTTAACTTTTTGAAACATTATACTTTCCATGTTACGTTTTTATTGTCATATATTAGTCAAGAAAAAATATATTCAAATAAACACAACATTTCTAAACTATATGGATTAAGTATTGAAAAGAAAACATGGCAAACTCTCTACTGCCAAACATTCAGGAGGAACCCTCACGAATTCACGAATTTTTTTTTAATAAAAACTACTAAACGGAAAATACCTCGCTCTAAATCATTAACAGTCACAACTCACACTCTATTAAAATCAATTTTGTCTGGGTCATTATGATCTTTAAAGTGTTTCCACTACCATTATCCCGTTATACAATTGGAACTATGTTTAAATATAGTTTTTTGCCCGTCCTAAACATTTGTGAATTTTGAGTTAGGATTCTTTATGATTTGGTGTTCGATATGTTCAAAATACATCAGTTTATTCTGTAAAAAATAAAACGCAAGAAACATGTTTTGCTTAAATATTTAAGAGATTTTTAGACTTAAAATTAAAAACAACAAATAATAATGTTTTATTCGGCTATGCCGCATCTCTGATGCACTTCTGCATAGTGATGTTAGACATTGTCTTAAGCCGTTATGTTTTCCAATTTCAGAAAAGCACATTTTCGATTTTCTTATGATCTTCAGCTTCATTCTTACCAAAAGAAAAACTTTTATTTTTCAATCGCATCACGTCAAAATTACTGGATGGATTTTAACAAAATTTTGTGAGGAGGTACCTTAGTATCCTGATTAGAATGTAGGATATCTTTTTTCCGCAAAAATATCTTATTTCCAAAAAAAAGTGGAGAAAAAGCAGTGAAAGTACGCAGTTATTTTAGTAGTAAAGTAAATACATAAAAAACCATAACTGAAGCACTAACCACTAACAGATGGCGCTTTTTTATAAAGTAAATGCATAACATTGAATATTTTAAATTTTTATTAGCCGAACTATTTATTTAACATACAGATGAAATTTTAAATCAAGCTTAAGTTCGTTTTCATTCTCTCTAAGAAAGAATAAATTGAATTAAAGTAAAGTAAAAATAATCGCCAACTGACGATTGATGATTGAATACAGTTTTCTCGTATTCTTTTATCTGAGTTTGGTGATGATAGATGATGATTATAACTAAACACTACCCAAAGTAGATAGATACGAAGACTGCTGATGACAGACGTAGCTGTCTAGAAAATATGCATTCCGCTCTGCTGGTGTCTGAAAAATAAATTATCCCAATTTTTAGGGTTCCGTACACAAAGTGTAAAAATTTAACCCTATTGTTTTCGCTACAATGTCTGTCCGTCTCTGGAACCGCAATAGGTAGACTCTTGAAATTTTTACAGATGATGTATAGCTGTTGCCGCTATAGTAACAAATACTAAAACTTATAGGGTGTTCCAATAGAGAGGTGTTATTCACGAATATGTGCCTATTTCGTGAATTGTAGGTGGGATACACTTGAAATTTACAAACAGTAATTAAAACTTAGTTCACTATATAAACAACTATAAAAAAATAAAAATAAAAATTAAAGGGTGTTCCGATAGTGGTGTGATTTACATGTATAAGGCCTAAGTTTTGATCCATAATAGGTAGACTCTTGAAATTTTCACAGAAGGTGTGTAGCTGTGGTTGCTATAGAAACAAAAATTAAAACTTATAGGGTGTTCCGATATAGAGGTGTTATTCACAAATATGTGTTTATATCTTGAACTGTAGGAGGCATACACTCAAAATTTACAAACAGTAATTAAAACCTAGTTCGCTTTTTAAACAAGTCTAAAAAAATAAACCTAAATATTAAAGGGTGTTCCAATAGTGGTGTGATTTGCATGTATAAGGGCTAAGTTTTGAACCATAATAGGTAGACTCTTGAAATTTTCACAAAAGGTGTATAACCTTTTGTTGCTATAGCCACTATAGCAACAAATACTAAAACTACTTATTACGGTTCAAAAAATATGTCCTTATACATGCAAAAGACGTCACTGTCGGAAAACCCTTTAAATTTGTATTCTTTTTATAGGGGTCATAGTAATACACCATTTGTGAAAATTTCAAAATTCTATCTATTCTGGTTAAAAAATTGTGCATGTAAATTAAGTAAATTGTATAGAAGATGTGTTGCCATGGCCGTTATGACAATTACTAAAAAATAAAGGGTGTTCTAACAGTGACATATTTTTCACGTATAGTAACTTATTTTTTTTAATAGTAATATGTAGACTCTTGATATATTCATCGAAAGAGAATTGCCATAACCGCCTAAGCAAATAACAAAATTAAAGGGTGTTCTGATAGAGACATGATTTTTACTTAAATAGCCTTACTTTTTGAACCGTAATAGGTAGCCTCTTTAAATGTTTACAGTAGATGTTGTACTTCGGCCGCTGTATCAATTACTAATATCTAAAGGGTGTGCCATCAGTGACATGTTTTTCACGTATATTACTTTATTTTTTGAACCGCAATAGGTAGGCTCATGTATATTTCTATAGATAGTGTATTACCATGGCCGCTATAACAAAAATTGGTTAAATTTAAAGGGTGTTCCAACAGTGATGCAATTATCACTTTAATTTTAAAATTAAAGGGTGACTCATAAGACATGAAAAAATTAACAACTTGAATACGGAACCCTAAGTGTGTGAGTCTAACTCGCACTTGACCAATTTATTCTTTAATAATATCACCTAATTTATAATTTAATTTATTCTTTCTTAGATAGAATAAAAACGAACTTAACCACACTTAACCATACTAACTTAACCATACCTAAAGCATAGTTTAAGACGGCAGTAAAAAGTGTGTGGTGTGGATTGCTTTCAAAACAAAATCGAATAAATATATTAGAAGGACGCTCATGAAGTGGCGGGCACAGCTAGTAAACTAAAATGAAACTTTATAGATAGCGTATTGGCCAAAAAATTTGCAATAGCTTCATGAATACATCGGTTCTCATCCGATCATTAAAATTAGGCAGCTAGTACGTAGATTGAGGAACCGCTTGGAACGTTTTGGATTTTTGCTTTAAGGGTTACAATACAAGTTATATTCCTAGTAAATTTATCGAGCAGAGTAACGGAGACCTTCACTCTGTAGTAAAATACCCAGAGGTTTTGATGAGAATCGAGCCCCCAACCCCCAGGCTGATAGACTATTTACTAACCTGCCGGGGCACCTACTAACAAATTTATTTACTGGTGTCATTCATACCTTTCGGTGAAGACCGAAATTTATTTACAATTAAAATTTGTTAATATAATTAAAAGCACTCATCATAATATTTCATTGAATTCATGTCTGTTCATTGCTGACGAGTAACGATGACTGGACAATAATAAACACCGAAGAGCAACAAGCTAAATGCGATGAGTTTGCAGAGTTTCCATAAGCAATCATGAATAAGTATTAGTAAATGTTGAACATAGTAACAATGAACTTGAATGATTTTAAGCAGTTTTATGGCTTAAGTGAAACACGAACACAGTTCAAGTGTAAAAAGAGAAAACACAGAATAATTTAACAAATACAAAAACAATTTCTTAAGTAATACAAAAAACATAAATCCACGAGTACAAGCAAAACGCAATAAGCCGTAAAAAATTTTAAGCAACTACGAAACAAAATACACTAATGAGCTATACTGTATTACAGGCGAGCGACTCGTCTAGAAAATTTGTTTGAAAAGCACTCAATTTTTTGAGTGATTTCTGTATTCGCCTTTAATACAGAAACCGCACATAAGCAGAATTGTCAGATATGGCGAATTCTGGCCAAACGTGGCGATTTTCAATCTTATTTGGCAATCAAATTTGGATTTGGCGACATGGCGACTTTTTGGCGATTTTTAAATTAGTTGGCGATATTGTTGGCGATTTTCATTGACTTTGGTCCACATTAGAAACTGAATTAAGGAATATCAAAATAGATAACAAAGAAATTGAAGTTTTAAAAGTAAATAGTTTTTTGTATTTAAATATGATTTTACTTACATATGGAAACTTTCGGAAGATATAAATTTATTTAAAGTTTACGAACATATTTCCATTTTAAACTGTTGTAACTTCTAATCATAATAAATTTGCTTGGTTTCAAAGATTTTTGTAAAAAGAAAATATTAACTTTTGTTTTAGAAAGATTATAAAAACTACGATATTCTATATATTTATCTATAGCTACATTAGTTTTAAACTTGATGTGCTGATAATTCCAATTGTATACACCTAATTCTGTTTTTACACGTTAGATTGGTTCCAGAAAAGTCCGTGTAAATAAAAACCGTGTGAAAAAAGACATTAAAGACATATTCAAAAATAGGTGTTTGGTTCCTTATCTCTAAATCCTATTAAAATTAGTGAAAAACTTTTTTAAGAACAAGAAATCATGTTTAGTTTTACACATGCAGGTACATATAATGTGTATTTGCTCCGTTTATTTGCATCTTTAGTGTATGATGAAGATTTAACAGATAGTTTCGTTCCAGAAATCAACGATTGCCTAATTGAATTTTAATTTTTTTATAGTTCTTACTGTGACTTCGTTTAAACCGAACATTTCTAAGGCGATCTAAAATTTCAATTTTGTTTTCTAAAGAAATGGCTTTACGTCGGAGTTTTTTATTTGTAGTTTTTGACGTCTTCTTTTAGAGATGCATTGATAGTTCACAAAATATTAACACATTTCAATTGCTTTAACAAGTAAAAATGCTTTTATGCATAAAAAGGGAATTCCTCTAAATTTTTGATATAAAAATATTTGTTCAAAACTTAAATTTTACAAATAAAATCTAAGCCCAAATAATTCTGAATCGTGCTAATGGAATAAAATCGTGTAAAAAAAAATAATTTTTTTATTTTCAAACCGTGTTAAATCAAAACCCTGTAAAAACAGAATTTGCTGTATACTTATTTTTTACATTCAGAGGAAGTTTTAAAGGATTTAATAAGTTTTTTCTCTCTAAATTGAAAAAATATTTTTTGCAAATTAGGTGATTAATTTTAAAGAAAAATTTTTTTAATTGATTTGCTGCTAATTACTAGATAGAAAGTTCGAAACGCATGCTATAAATTATATGAATTAAAATATGGCATGTGGCACACATCTGTTGATATTTAGTAATGTTTAATAAGTTTAATTCCTATAAAACATATTGTAAATAAGAACATGGTGACAAATACCTTAAGGATGGGTATGGTAAGGTCTCCATTTTTTATAATAATAACCACTATCTCTCATATCTCGTGTTCATTAATCATTTTAAATAAAAAAAAATTATTAATATTTTGGCGATTTTTTTTTCTAGTTTTAATGAATTTTAGCTATTTCTATTAAATTAATTTTTTTTTGATTTGGTAAAATTATTTTTTTAGAGGCGAAATTTAACAAAGAACGGTTTTAGCGATTTTTCACATCGATTTTGGCGAAATAGGTGAAAATAAATCTGACAACCCTGCACATAAATGTTTCGGGACCAGTACACACGACGCTCACTAATAAAGAAAGTTCGTCGTACTCGGTCATCTCATTGCGTTTATGATACGAACAGAGCAAAGCTCAATGGTATGAGTTGGCATGTGTTCAGTTAGCTAGTTTGTGTTCGAGTACGATGAATTGATCATGAGCTTATGAGCATGATCAATTTTTAACTTAGAGAAATCTTCACAACATATGCGATAAAAAATATTAAACATTGCAAAACTTTATCAGACACGACAAGATGCCTATGAATAGGGAAAACAACGTAGGACCAAGATGGTTTTCTAGAGATAGAATTGTTAAAATAAACTCTTAACGTTCTGCTAATTAATCCAGCTTAAAGGGTAAGACACAATTAGTTAAGTTTCGTAAAAACATGATTGAAGTTAACTTTATTAAAAGAGTTTACTGAAATTTGTATAAATAATAACGGTTGCCTGGCCATCATTAAACCCACCCCTCCCCCATGCAAAAAAAAAGCTACGATTGGTCCAGAACGTTTCAGAATATGGGACACATTGTACTCTTTCCTTTATAATATTTCTGTTTTCTGAAAATATCAAGTCTTCCATCTCATCTCAAAATTTAGCTTGTATTATATTCTTTGGAATTAAAGCAAAGACTTTCCCAAATCGAAAAATTTCACTGAAATCTTAAAATCATTAATTGGTGAAACTCTTTAAGTTTTAAAATAACTCTTTAAGTTAAAATAATAAATGGAAATAACGACAAACAATAACAACAGGATAATAAATTGAAAAGTTTTGTTTTGTAAATGTAAGTCCGTCTGCCTGTTTGTCAAAAAGAAAAACTCACATTTTGTTTCACATTTTTTTTTTATCTATTTTACACTTAAAAGTACATATTTTAGTTTATTTCGTTCTTTTTTAGTTTTGGTAGCATTATTTTGTATTTTTAATTTTACATAAACATGAATTATTTGCATTTTAATTCGTAAATGGAATGCTACTGCTAGCCTGAGTGTTATTTTTGCTGCTGCTGCTGCTACTTTTTCTAAGTATATTTGTTTGTTTTTTTTTCTCCCTTTTCAGAAACTAAGGAAATCTATTTTTTTTTTTTTGTTTTATATCCCTTTTAATTTTTTTCGTGCTTTTTTGTTTCCTTTTGCATCAATGTCTACATTTTGTGGTAATTATGGTATATTTTTGTTTTCAACAAATAATTTATGTTTTCATTACTCAAGATTAGAGAATAAAAAATTGCAATTTTGCCATGCAAATCCTCCTCTACTTATCTTCCACAAAAACTATGGTGTCAATCTTGTTCCAAACAGACAACCACACGACCAACATTTCAATATTCCATACCAGGAGAATCCAACAAAAAATAATGAAACTATTCTTGTAATTTTAAAATAAAAATGGTTAAAAAAAATTATTTTATTTAATTTTCACCATCGATAGAAAACACTGACATACCATACAGTCCAACTAATGGGCGACATACAAATAGATTGAATGAATTTCAACTCCTTTTATTATTTATTTATTTTGATTTGAAACCATGTGTATGTACAGGGTGGTCCAAATACAAGTATATCATTCAAATCATATGTTATTTTGACACTGGTAGACTTTTCAGTCTGAAATATTAACAGAGTCGCTTTAGGCTTGAAAAATTTTGGGAAATCGGGAGACTCTCACATCAATATCGAGAAGCACGTCAAGGTCAAGGAGTGGTGCCATCATCAGACTTTTTTCTCGAAAATGCTGGTACTTAATTTTTATAGTCTTAAATAAAAGATGTGAACTCGATTATTCTTTTTTTTTAGCAGGATGACGCTTCATAACACACAACTCACAAAACAATCGATGTTTTGCGTACTATGTTCTGTAATCGCCTTATCAGCCTTTTAGACTTTTTTTGAGGGGTGCCGTTGGAGATCGATGCTATGCAAATAATCCAGAAACATACTCACACTTAAGACTAATATCTTCGAAACAGTTCGTGAAATAGAACAAGAAAATTGGACTGACAGAATGAGCTACTGCGAAATTCAGTCGTCAAGAATTCGTTTTGTAAATACTTGGAACATTTAAATCGCTAATGTCAGCGTTATACCAAAAAATATTTTGCTACTAAAGTTATACTTAAAAGCCACCAAAACCAAACAAAATAAAAAAAAACTATGAAAAATTTGCTTAATATAAATTAAATGTATCTTTTATTTTGTCAACTGCATAAATTCGTTTCCTTTGTTATTTACAACGCTATCTTTCATTTGTAAGTAAATACAGAGTTGTAAAACTTATTATTTTTTTGCATATTTTTATTTATAGTATCTTTAATATATTTGACCTAACAGTAATTAGTCATATCTTAAGTTTAAAATAAACTTATAAATTAACACATTTACAAATAGGATTTCCAATTGTTTTAGAAAATTTTAACCACTTTTTTGGAAAATAATACTAACATTTAAAAACAAGCCAAACTATGCGTTGATGTGCACAAGCAGAAGTGCGCACACAAGCAGAAGTGCGTGAGGATGTGTACTCCTTTGTGTACCAGAGACTGACAAAAAGTACTTATAAAATAAATGTAGTCAAGTATTTACATATATTTTTGGGTATTAGTTATACCTATACTTATAACACAGAAAATACCTCCACATACATATTTGCAGTGAAATAAGTATGGGTGTACTCAATACTTATAACAAACATTATTTATACACAACGAACTTAAAAATGTATAAGTAATGCATGGATGACTACAACTGGTTGTAGGTAGATAATGTGATCGGTATGTGTCATACCCATACTTATAACTACCTAATACTTACAAGTATGGAAAAGTACTTATAATACTATAAGTATACTTATAAGTAATACAACTACTTTTAGGAATTGTGTGTATAAAAAGGTGGCTGATGTTTGGCAATATTTTGTTTATAACCGAACATTGGTTAAGTATGGAGAACCAAAATAATTTTTATATTAGGCTGACGGAATGAATAAACGTATTTTTAAAATAATTAATACATATAGTTACATATATTTATAAAATACTCTAAGTATACTTAGAGTATTTACATACTTGTACTTATTCCTACTCTGTATTTACAAGTATTGGTATAGCCAATACTTTATCCCTCTTTTACTTATACTTAGTTGCGAAAAATAATGATCAACATTTATTCTCTGCCTATACTTGTAGTTATTTAAGTTGAAATTGAAATGATTATGTGTGTATGATATGTTGTTTGAGCTACAAATTTATACATGTTTCGCTTCAAATATGTAATAAGTACTAAAAATGATACTTTTGTCATTCTCTGTTGTGTACTACAGAAAGGTATAAAAGGCGAATGATCGCTGAATAAAAGTTCAGTTGTCCGGCAGCTCGTGCTTCAGTAAGAACCAATATTCGAAGTTGGACACATCATAATAATCTTAACGTAGTATTGAGTGAAATCTACTACTGGAAGTTGGACGCATCCTCAGTGGTAGAATCTAGAACAACTCGTAATTGAAGAAGTAAAGGAGCGGCAAAGAACTACTACTGGACATACAAACAGAAAAAACAGTGTCTAAATACCTAATAAAATAGAACAAAATTTATAAGATATCTCTATGGTTGTTTTTCAAGAAGAAAGTCTTATTATTTTAATAAGGAAAACCTTTTTGAAGAAAAAACAAGAAGAAAACTTAGGGTTTTTATTAGGTATTCTTCTTGTTTTTCTTCTTGATTTTATTAGGCTATCAAACAAATTAACAAAAAATTTTCAGAATATAGACCTGAAAACAATTGGTATATTGCTTTTTTGGCATCTCCCTTGAAATTTTTTGCACATCAATCTTTGATTTCTTTCTACCTTTTCTTCATATTATTCTCTATTTTTCCAGCGGGTGAAAGGTCAGGGGAGCTTCGTCTAATGGATTGTCTGTTGTTGAAACCGCTTAATTTCTAAAACCCTTAAAACCACGTGACAATTTTGTCGTCCTCTGCCAGAAATCGAACCTGGCGTGCTTCGTTTTGTAGGCACGCACTTTACCACTACACCAAATGTATATTTTATATTTTATGTTTTAAAAAACAGTTTCTATGTTGATTTATATAAAAGAAATAACAAGAAAGCTAATATAATCAAGAAGATATCCTTATGAAAAAATTTACATATGATCATGTAGGAACCTAATGAAATCAATCAGAAAAACCTTTTTGAAAAAATCAATTAGGTAGGCTAATGAAATCAATAAGAAATCCATTTTTTATTAAATTCATAAGAAAACCTAATAGAATCAAAAAGTTTTTCTCTATGGATTGTTTTTTTTTTGTGTCAAAACTGAGTTTTCTTATTGATTTAATGGGATTCCCCTATTGATAAAATTAAAAAGATTTACCAAATGAAAATAATAAGGAATCCCTTTAAAAATATCTCCTTTTCTTTCTACTGGGATACACCTTAGCCTAAAAACATTTCATAAAGAAAATCTTTTTGATTCTATTGGGCATTTTTGGCTCTGTATACCTTCAGTAGTAGATCTTGTTGGCAGGCTCTTATCTTGAACACATGCACAAGGAAGAATCCAGCTCTCTGATTGCCTAATTCCTTCTCTCTCCCTGACCACAGTAATTAACGTCGTAAATCTCCTATTGATAAGTTGATGGCATCTACCATACGAGAAGGGAATATTCTGAGTAGCAGCACAATCTTAGGAAGCAATAAAGATTATTGTGACGTTTTAATCTTGTGGTTTATTGTTTCTACAAACGACCCTGGACTCCGCTGAGCCTTCCCCACCAACCGGCTAGTACGTGTTGTTACAGCTATAATATACCAAAATAAATTAAATTTATATAGTTTAGTTTTAAAAGAGATACTAGTATTTTCACCACCCATTATGTGTTCTAGTACCTGTCACACTAAATCAAACATTTATTTAAGCATTTATTCAACTTCTTTCAGTTCATTTGATTTTGGTACAGCCCTTCTTTTATATAAGTTGATCTGTATGACGTTGCATGTCCTGGCATGTCTACAATGAATTACTACTGTATATTTATACTTTGTAATCCCCTTTATATAGATATCCGTTCCATGTGATTGCATTAGAAAATATTTAGTTTATTTTTGCTTTAGCATTTCTTAGCATTTGATATTTGTGTTTTTTATTATAGTTTCTTTTTTTGGCTTTTTTGTTAGAGCTGGAAACATCTTTTTTATCTCTTGGAGTAACTTAAGTATTGACGTGTGTCTAAATTGACATGTTGGCATCATGCAATGAATTTCCACTTTTGTTTTACTTTTTATAACATCGTATTTCAACAGCCCCTTAGTTTAGTCTTTGACATTCCTTCCTTAACAAATACCTACACACATAAAAATCACACACATGCATATACTCGTATATATTATTGTAGACAAATACCTAATGGGCACTTGTTTTGTACAGACGGTTGACCATCCAACTGATTTTCATTTTTAGACTTTTTGTCCAGCAAATAAATGTTGCTTTCGTATCCTGTGTCCTTTGAAGGCACGAAACGTTTTCTTAAAACTGTTCTGTGCAAAAATTCATTGAATTTCAAATGTTATTATTGATGAATTTGTAACATCCCCTTTAATGTTGATTCAGGACACTTCTTTACTTTTTCACTATAAATTTAATTTGTTGATTTAAACTATCGAAGCATCTTAATATTGCACGTAACATTTGATTAATTTTATTTTAATTGATGTACAAGAGCCAGCAAAATTTCATTTAAAATCGAACAACTCAGGTTTATTTATTCAATTTTGGAGTCAAAAGAGAACAAATTTAAGGTTAAACAAAAAATGTTCACAAACCCAATAAAAGCTTGCTTAGACTAAGGCAGAGCGAGTTGACCCACATGAACAAATAAATGTTAATGTACAATTTTTATCTGCATTTAGGTGATAACTTGTTACACACCTCAGATTCTTGACAAGAGTTCTTACTACCCTTAAAGCTTAAGTTACTATTCTTGTTGGAAATAAAACTATTTTCTGAGAGTAAATATTCAGTTTTTAAGTTATTTTACTTTTAAAATAGTTAACTTAAAAATTGATAGTTTTCACAAAGATAAATTTTATCCAACTTTCAAAGTTAATATATTTAATTAAATAATTTTTGTTTTAAATATGGTTATAGGATAAACAAGTTTAAAGTGAAACAAGTGTTTGTTTAAAATTTTGGAAATATTTTGATTGTCTAACATCGAGTTTGGATAGCTTTGCTACTGGTCTGTTTAGGATACCGTGGCACCAACGCACAGAGGGGTATTTTGCCAATCTAGCCGGACATTAGGCCAAAAATTAATTTTTACGCAGCTTTCAAGGCTTTTGCTTGAGATTTGTCGTTTTGGGACACTGTTAAAATCAGGAAAGTTGAGTAAATCGCATACGTTTTTAATGACTCTAAACGATTTTGAGAAGTTTGCAATATATCTTTTGGTGGCTAAACAAATAAAGATTTTGTATTTATTTTGTATTGATTTTTTTCTGTGAAAGGGTTTATTAGTAGCTACTTATGTTAATTTTTAGAAATTTTTTTTTTAATTTTTAATGATAAAAAATTTCGTTCAAAATTAAAAAAACGTCTTTTTTTGTAAAATTTTTTGACAAAAAAAAGTGAAAAGCTTTTTAAGAGTGATCTCCATCGCGATCCTAAAAATGTATATCACTACAAAATTTACGATCTCTACTATTATACTGTAAAAAAAACGTTGCGCGTTTTTGCGGCATTTTTTTTTGCGATTTTTTGAATATTTTACCTTTTTATCTTGGATAGGTAAATACGAGTAAGTAACCCTAGTATATTCATAAAATGTTTTGATTTTTAATAACACTGCTATTACCTGTACAAAAAACAATTTGAGAGCATATTACACCTGTCATATAAACTGACAGTGAAAAAATGGCAAATAAAATCTGATGCGGACAAAGCCATTGTTAACGCTAGGAAAAAATATATCCAAGAAAAATTTAAAAGTGAATTAAGTCTAACAGTGGGTTAACCAAAAGCTGAATTTTGAAACACCAACGATGGTATCACTAGCAGAAGATTCCAATCCAATCCTGAATTAGCTGCAGAAATAACTGGAATTGAGTTTGATTTCATATACCGAGTCAAGGTTATTATTGAAGTAATACAAAGTGGTCACAAAATCCAAATGCACGAGTTTGCCGATTATTGCTTAGATACTGTAAAACTTTACTTTTCTCTATATGAGTGGCATCCTATGACACCTACATTGCACAAGATTTTAATACATGGTGCAACTGTTATGAATGAGGCATTGTTGCCTATTAGGCTGTTATCACAAGAAGCGGCTGAGGCACGAAACAAACATTTCCGGCTTTACAGCCAGAATTTTGCTAGAGAGTTATCAAGGGTTCATTGTAACATAGATATTAATCATAGGCTTTTGCTAAGTTCTGATCCACTCTTTACTAGACCCACTCCAAAAAAAGGACATTACCTTTTACGAAAGAAGCAATTTCTTTCATGCTTCCACCTGTACTTAACGCTGAAAACGATTCAGATTCGGAAGAGGTCTTTAAAGAATCAGACAAAGAAGAACCATGGCACTTATCATCATCTTAGTGCAAAGAGAAGTTGTTTTAAATAAATTAATTGTTATAATTTTAAATAAAATTTATCGTTACAATCATAAATAAGTTATTACTATAAATAAATTAATTATTTTCCGATAAATAAAATACTATTAAGTAACAAATTACAAAAATATTTTTTTAATAATATTCTTGGGAGGCGGGGATTGGTTAGGCATTGGAAAGCTTAAAAATGAATATTTTTAGGAAATTGGCAAAAAAAAAATTATGTTACGTTAGCTAGACCCGACGTCACTCTCAACTAGCTCATTTGGTCTCAGGAGGTTCCAACCCTTCAGTCGGGTAAGAAAAGGTAACACAAAACAGATGAATATACTCTGTTACATTCGCACGGAAACGTAACTAAACAACTATAATAAACCACAAACAAAAGTACATAGAGACACATGTTTGTCCCTTTACGCCCGCCCAACCCCTGCCAATAAATTAAATTCTTATGGTTTTAAGAAATCTATTTCTATTTCCTTTAATAATTGCATTATTTATTCAAATAATTTTTTATTTCACCGCCCACAAAACGGGCGGGGCTAAAAATGGCATTTAAGAATCTCTTGAGTCCGACTTTAAGTTTTTGAACATTCTTTGACCTTAAAAGTTGTAATTGCTAAACAAAATGACGGGAAAATAAAAAAAAAACTTACATTTTTCAGAGGTAGGATTAGTTCTTCCAAGGGGAACTTTTTTCTCCTTGATCCGATTTTTCCTATTTTATAGCTTTTTAAAGCCTATGACCATAACAGATTTTTCTGCAAAATTTCATTAACCTAGGGGCACTCAGTACATTTTTAGAGCCAATATAAGCTAAAAAAATATTATGTTCGGCTAGGTTGGCAAAATACCCCTATGTGCAGCGGTTTGTTATTGTCGGTAGATAATCATGTATCCATCGGTAGATAATCATTTATCGGAAAAATACTAAATTTTTCGTAGCAAACAATTGACTTTTGAAAAGAATACAAGAGAAAATATTTTATTCGTCTGAAGGGAACTCCATATCTACATAAATAAGGGTTCTGAAATTAATAACTAGTGCATATTCTAGTAGGCCATTATAAAGCATTACACCGTTAAATGAAAAGTTTGAATAATTTGACGCAATCGTTTTTTAACCGATACGAAGAGACACTGGTGGATTAAGGTACCATGTTATCGATCCTGATATGAATTCCAAACAAAGTTTGTCAAAACCTACATTCACCTTTTAAAATTTGTCCCATTGTCGCAATATATCCCAACTGGTGTATCTCTCCTATAAACAAAATTCTGAATTGCCATTATACAAATGTCAGTTGTAAACACTACACCCCAACGTTTTTCCTGGAGTACACTGGCCCAAAATAATCAAAACCTACGTATGTAAATGGACGCGTAAAAGGTGAAAAACGCGCATTCGGTAGCATAGCCACTTCTGGAATTATAGGTAACTAATCATGGTGTATGCGTGTAAAAATTCTTGTGAAAAATTCTTGTAAAAAAATCCAACATTGCCCTTCCAAAGAAGCACATTGCCCAATTGAAAACAAGGGACCCTGAGTTACACGGCTTGCAGATAATATAAAATATAAACTAAACTAAATACCAGAAAGGAATCCCTAAAATGTACTCCTTGCCACATACCCTGGTCTTCATTGGACCGCCTTGAAGTCAATGGTTCTAGTTGCATAATCACCGTTTTTGCAGATTAAAGCACACAAAGTATGCGTCTGCACAGATACTCAGGCATACATGTTCGTTTTGAAACATTTTGCTCGACAATAAACTATAAACAAGCTATAACACGTTTACACAGATACATATGTATAAGCACATATGGCTGGATATATTCAAACCTTTTCCTCCACGATCTACAGCAAATGCTTTTCGAAGTTAAAATTTATTGCTAAAATTATACTCAAATATGCGAAGCACAATTTTTTAAGCAAACAATAGGATTTGGAGTATATCTTGTACATCATTTTATAAATCACGACGAGAAATGTGGCATCAACCTTTAAGTTTGTTAAGTTTGTCATTGCAGCATTAGACAATATTAAGCTTAGCGCGCTGGTTTATACTTGAATTACAGTTGTATTTTTTTAATTAAATGCCATCAGTAAATTATAAATTAAATCTTGTAAATGAATTTTGATGAAACAAGGCTCATTATTTTCGTTACCTATCTACGTTTAACCTGGTATTTAATAGTTGACACATACCATTTTGGGTTTTTATGAGCTTTTGAAAAACAAACATATTTAAATTTTGCATGAAAAATAATTTGCTTTATCACAATTTCCTTAATATCTCTAAAACCATTGAGCTGATTGAAAAATTAACACTACTTGAAAACAATTTCAGTGGGAATTATGATTTTCTAAGATACACAGAAAAACTTTTTTCACCAACAAGGTTTTAATTAGTTTTAGATTAAAGTTGAAATAATTTTGTTATTTGATTGATTAAAATATATACTTGTTTTAAACAACAACAAAAAATTCCTATTATTTAATTAAATTAAATTTTAATCTGAAGCCAACCTTTAGTTGGTGAAAATATTTCTTTGTGTACTAACTCAAAAAAAAAAAAAATATGTCTATGTAGAGCAACCTCCGCCTGTATTACACGTTTGATTTTAGCAAATTAGTTTTATAAAAGAACATAAGCTATTAATCCTTAATTAACAACTAAATTCTGTTTTTCACAAATTGTTTTATATTTCAAAATTTATTTGACCATATAATAACTAACTCTAATAAATAATTTGAGTTTATAATATTAAATAAATAGTTCGTTAACAAACAAAGGTTAATTTTAATTAAATTATTTTTAATAGAATATTTTTTAGTTCTTTACCATTCATGTAAATATATGAGCTTAATAGGGCTTAACTGTTTGACAGAAAAAAGCAAAGACAATAAAAAATCACAAAAGTGTGATTTCAAGATTTATTACTGACCGGATTTAATATTTATCCAAAATTAATCCCACTCTATCCAATTATTTATTAATTACATGCCACAAAATTAAAACCATACACACACACACGTCATAAACTCACAGTTAATACTTGTAACGCTTAAAGAGAAAGAAAGAATGGAAGAAAGGGAGTCATAAAAACAAAAATATATCGGTCACATACCAGCCAACAAACCAAGTTTCAGCATTGAAGGAATTAAACTTGTATGACAACTTTGCAAAAAGCCGATTTCAATGCCAGCAACAGATGAAAAATGCATTCAATCGTATGCAGCATGAATAAAATGCTGCATATTTAACATGAAGCAAAAAAAATCGTCTTGTTACCAAGTGCATTGTCATGCAACAGCAATTGCAACCTTGTCACACACCAGATTATGCAGCAGTAAGAACACAAAAATAAGCTTAACTGAAACAGTTAAAACAATGACGGGCGAATGCAACGAAATGTACAAATACAACACTTGTGTGTACAGCAAATGAGTGTATCTGTGATTGTAAAAGTAGAAATGTAATAATGAAGTTTGTGCTGCATGCCATGAGCTACTTCCAAATTCAGCTGGCATTTTTAACCAATTAATGCCATAGAAAATGTTTAAAATCCGTTTATTTCAAACGGAACTAACTGCACAAGACTACACAAAAAAATCTAAACGAATTAAAAAAAAAACTTCAAATAGCAATCGGGATTAGAGCAAAATATTTTTCTTTTTTTTTTCATTAAAGAAACTACGAAAGCAAAGTAAAAGAGATGAAGGCAAAGTCTAAAACTAATACACAACTTGTACAACGTTAAGACATGAGAACGGCACAAAATGCAGATGAATGCATGCTGCATGGAATGTTGCATACACGCGACAGACAGACATACAACCAGAAAACAAACCTGAAACCAGCTGAAGTAGAGGACGAATAGGAAAAAATCTTAGAAACTGCTGGTAAAAAGAGGAAGAATTTCACAACTGGCAAACCAAGCTTTATATTAACGTAGTCAGACATTTAATCAGAGTTTCTCAAACTATTAAAAGTTAAAATAATTTTCCAGAAATACAAATTATAAGCAATGTATCCAAACTTATATCTTTAATAAAGGATCCTTTCAAAAGCTGTATTTAGGGTGAATTCACGTTTTCAAAAGGATTTTTTTTATTTTTTTTTATTTTTTCCAAAAGCTGAGGCGTTTCCTAAAAAAAGTGTTTTTCTTTGTAATTTGCAAGGTTTTAAAAATATTTTACAGCTCTTTCAGACCATGTATGAATTTTGTTGGTAAGTAAACGCCTTTAAAATGGAAGAACTGTATATTGGTAGAGCAATTGAAAACTAGAAATTTTGAGACAAGTTTTTGTTCTCAACCCTTGTTTAAATTTAAAAACAAAACAATCTGTGAGCATAAATTAAAAAAAGGAACAAGAATCATTTGTGTATTACATTTTTATAGATATACACTTCACTTTATTCTGTATCAAAAGGGTAAACATGAAACTACGATTTTGAGAGGTTTGCAATATATTTTTTGTGGCTACACGAATAAAGATGTTGTATTGATTGTTTTTTCTGTGAAAGGCTATATTTACAGCTACTTACATACATACGTACATATATTAAACATTTATTTGAAATTTTTATTCGAAATTAAAAAAATAATTTTTTGTTCACATTTTTGTTAAAAAAAAGTGAATACATTTTTGAGCGTGAGGGCAATCGCGATCCTAAAAATGTTATATATGCTTTTTACCTTTTTTCTGTTGTTGCTCATCTTGCATTGGTAGATGCGAGTAAGAAACTATTTTGTCGGTCATAAAAAGTTTTTGGTTTCTAAGTTATTTTAAATAAATTTTTTGTCGTTCGACCCTATTCCGTTCTAGCTTGACGAAATAGAAACGACAATTTGAACCGTAAGAGTGCTATATTTGGCCATGCCGCATCTTATATACCCTTCACCATAGAAATGCTAAATATTGTGTTATCCTCATACATATGTTTCTTTGAAAATTTGCTTGAATTTGCTAAGAATGGTCACACTAAAAGAACAAAATTAAAAACATTTCCTCATATTGCCTTGACAACCCCCCCCCCCCCCCAACGAGCCTATTGCCTGCTCCTGGTTACAAGTGGGGACCCTATGAGTCTATTGGCTACCTCTATATGTATTGCGTTCTATAAAAGCCTTTAATACAAATCAAAGCAAAAAACTTTACCAACTTCGCAACCTGTCACGTTCTAATACTTATTTCACAAAAAAAGGCAAAAAAGAATCATTAAAACCGAAAAAAATAAAACAACGTGAAAAAATATTGATAGCAATGGCAAAACTATGCCTGGCAGATTAGTGGGCTTAAATTTTCTTTACCTCGTCTGGTGCCTTGGCAAATGATATTTCAACGTCAACACGGACAGTCGATCAGACGGAAATCGTTAATTAACTTCTCTATGTATAAGGATCCAGAATATATATACTTTATGGGGTCGGAAATGGAAATTGTAGGAATTACACACGGAATGAAAAACTTATATATACCCTTCCAACTGTGTATAATAAGAAGAACAATAAATTATTTTTGGCGTTATGGCAGACTTTCGCATGTTGCATTTTAGTTTAGAACTTATTAAAAGGCGGTTTTATTGAGTGTAAATGTTAGTAAGATTAATTTATTTGTTTTCATATGTAATTTGTATTATTATTTTTAATTAATTTTCACACGTAAGCTTATAATTTAGTGAATTTCGGGAAATATGTTGATAAATAGTTGTGAATTAAGCCAAATTAAGAAAAAATTCATTTTTTTTTAATATAAACGCCTTTGAAAATATTTATAAAAAATTTCTCTGCACTTTTTTGCACATTTTTAAATAAAGTTTAAATTATATGTATATATAATATATTAAATATATATTATATATACATATAAAAAATCAACTTTTAATAAAAAGCAAAACAAACATTAATGTTATTATTGCTATCTTTTTGCTTTTTCTGTATGAAGTCATATGACCGTATTTATTTAATCATACGCACATCCCCAAATACGATTTTTATTTCTCGACGAGAGCTTTTTGAAATAATGATGTAGAATTGATAAGACAACTGCATGCAATTAGGGTTACCGTTTCTAGTGGTTTTCAAATAAACGCTAATGCGTTTCGAGATTTCGCTCTTAATACTTCAAGGTATTTTGAACAACCTAGATGGCAGATTATTTTAAATTATTCTTATGGGCAGTATCCCCCTTCCGTCGGAACTATTCCGTCAGTTTTTCGCTGAATTTTATATCCTGTCTCAGAATTTACATACCAAGTTTAAAGTCTCTATTACTATTATGTTTTTCTAGATATTAGATTATTATTAATTAGTTTGTACGGGGATTATCCCTTCCCCCAGTCCTATCCCGCCTAACCTCGAAAATCGGTGATATTGATCAAAAAAATCTAAAATTATAAACAGGGAAAGTCTTCATAAATTAATTCGAACTTTTGCCATCGAAAACCCCATTATGGGACAGGACAAAAAATGGCATGGTTGCCATATGCCAACTTTCTCTATTTCTCTTCTTTGATATTATAAAGTTTATTCTTTTTGTATACTTTAAATCTTTTCGATCTTTAATATGTTTTGTTTTAAAGGGCACATCATTTATTTACATTATCCTGCATGAAGCACAGTTGATCACTAACAGCATCGAAAGTATAAATCTGGTACCAATTGATATGTGATCATATAGAAGTAATCTAGGTTTATTATTCACAATTACATACAATATTATTTACATGTAATATGTATATGGCCTAATTTTTTAACCATACATTTTTAAATTTAAATTTTTAACCAGAGACTCACAGAAGATGTATTACTAAGGCGTCAATAACAAATATTAAAAATAAAAGAGTACTCCCACAGAGATATGATTTGCTTGTACATGACCTTATTTTTTGAACCGTAATAGGTATACTCTTAATGTTTTTATAGAATGTGTATTGCCACGGCCGCATTACAACAAATACTAAAATTTTAGGGTGTTCCGATAGTAAAGCAATTTTTGAGAGCATGATTTTCTCAACCGAAAATTTACACAGTGTTATACCAAAAAATATAAAAAAATTAAATTAAAGATCTTGCAAAAGTGACACAAATTCAAAAATAGAAGCAAAAAATAAAGGCTTACACGGTTTTGTATATGTATATGACCTTATATTTGCACAGTATTATGACAACACTTAAAATTTACAGAAATTATATTTTATAGTATCTATTGTAACAAGTAAGGGAAATAAAAATGAAAAGGGGTTTCATAGATGTCGCGTGTTTTAGGAATTTGGCCTTTTCTTCTAAACGTTATGAAAGACACTTGGTATTTTTACCATGATCTCGTAAAAAATTAATTAAAACTTAAATTAATAACTTGTACTTTTAAAATTATATATTGAAGGTAGCTCGGAACCCTACGAGTGTGTCTGATTTATTTAATTCTGTTTTGACTTGTTGTCATAGCGGAAAATCACGTTTTCTTTGGATACAACCATTATTTAATTGAAACACACCAGCTGTCAAATTTAAGCGTCTGTCTGTGCGGTTCAAAAGATAATGCCATATTCATCCAAGTTAAAACATAAGATTAGATGCGCCATATCAAAACCTTCTATAGAAGACAAAGGAAAACACTCACTTTCAAACAAGGGTCTAAGTGGAGTTCAAGATTCTGCATATAAAAAGATAAAGCCATATATCAAAATCATAGCTTTAGTGGGACTCTTCAAATAAGCCTGAGGACAACGGTTCGAAAAAGGGGTTATACCAAAATTACGTTGCATATGGTCTGAGTTTAATTCTTTACTACTTTTTTTTGTTGGGAGCTATATTAATCCGCACTTGTATGACCTTATTCATAAGAAATAAAATCTGCTTAAATTGTACTTTAAGACAAATTTTTCATATAAAATTTCAAATTTTCATATAAAATTTCTCATAAAGTAGACTTGAAGTAGGCTTTATTTATTTTGCTTTAGGGCATTATTTTTTTTTCGGTTCAAAAGATACGTTAAAATGATATGTTTAGTATACAAGTTTTTTTTAATGACCAATCTGTAAACGTAACCATCCATAAAAACCAAAAAATTTAAAAGCGGCCCGGAAAAGTTTTGAAGACACACATATAAACTATTATAGTAGAATTAATAAGCCTTAATGTCTAACGCTTAGCGAACTGTTCTTGTAACATTTTTGTAATTTTTTACACCAACAAACAAGTAAAAGTGCAAAAATCGGCTGTGCTACCATTAGGTGTGCTTGCTAAGACACTGTATTATTGTATTAAATTATCGTAATTACCAAAATATTTGTTACAGGAAAAATCGATATTAAAGGAAACAAGAAAAAATTTCCCTAAAAGTTTTGAAATTCTCAGAAAATTCATGCAAAATCTAAAATTCATTATTAAATATGTACATGAATAGATAAAAGATAATTTTAATGTTCCGTATTCAGAAATTACCAACGGTGCCCTAATAGTAATAATCCGATATCTATTCTTTTGTCTTAGGAAAACACAATACCTGCTCAAATTTAATCTCAATTCGACAAATTTTATTTGAATGTTCTGGGTATCAGTGAAATTCGTCAATGGCGGTAATGAGAGTAGGAGCAACAATATTGCAATTTCCAAAAACTTACGTAAAGCCTGTAATCATGGTGTCAAATCACGGACCGTTTAATTACAGTCCGAGTCTAAATTGAGGTCAGGCAATTTATTACCATAGCACAATGCTTCGTCCTCACGGAATAACCTAATCAAAAATAAATATATTAGGCAATTAACTGTCAATCGCAATATACTTTTGCTGACAGGGGACTTTGTGAAATAAAAATATGAATGATAAGATCGGCGAATTATTGAAGCGCGGAGCGCGGTATTTAACATGCATCGTGCTTAAAAACATTACAAAGGATGAAATCGGCTGCAAGTAGACATCTACAAGAAAAGAGTCAATATCGGACAACACCTGGAATATAATTTAGAATAGCAAATTCCTCAAACAGAAACGCAAAAAAAATCCATTTTACCATTTGTAGTATTTATGTGTTGTAATTGTTAAAATCTAATTTGTTTTCCACATATTAAATTACCCCCAAAAAGGCTCAGCTTGATTCACACCTAGTTAAAGTAAGTTCCTGTTTAAAACACATTTCAGTTATTCCCAGGATTTTCAAAATAAAGGAGGTATTGGTTTTTCCAATATATTTCTTAAAGACATGAAATACTTTTTTTCTTACTTTACAACTCTTGAATTATTGTGGTCCATTTAATAAAAATTACTTCGAAAAAATTAATTACTAGTTAGCAACAATTTTACAACAGCAAACACCACTTGTCTGGGAAAAAAAACTTATCGTATACAACTATTTGGGAACTACTTAAAAAGTCAGTAATGCAAGCGAAACATTCAGTCAGACATCGAGTTATTAAATGGTTGCCGTTTGATAGTTCAATGCTACTTAAGTTGTCTGAGAATCTACAAGTGCGGCCTACTTTCTCTGCATTCCATGTGAATATAACTTTTTTTTTAGAAAAATAAAGCATTATTTGCAACAAATAAAAAACAAGAAAAACGTGAATTCGCTAAGAATGAATTTATATGCAGTATTCAAAGACAAAAAAAAAAAAAAATTGCAAAAAGAGAATTATGTAAAATCGAACAAAAATTTTTAAGCGATACTCTATAGTACTTAAAACACTTTAGTTGATTGTTAGATTGTACTTCTGTGTAACGAAGTATATGCGTCTTATTTTGACACAAAAGCATCTTCAGATAAGTATGCTATTTAATAATGAAATTATATAATATTTCTGGATCAACTTTTTTGTTTTAAGACTATATAATAAAAAATAAGATTTTTATTTTTTTTATTCACACCATGAAAGCAGTAAGGTTAATTGACATTAGAAACTAGAAACTAGAAACTAGTCCATATTAGCATATACCTATCAGCTACGACGTACTACCATGTACTTACCTACACTCACCTACATCATGGCCGTCGGCTGGCAGGCACAACGGTATTGTTTGTACTGTCAGTATTGAGTGTACTGTTAGTAGTTTTCGTAGCGGCAGCGGGTAATTAACAGGCTTGTCTCTGCTAGGTGGCTGGTGAAATTAAGTCGAGCAAACTCTGGATACCTGTCGGCCTGCTGTTTTAATATATGATTTTCTACACATATGGATCTTTGTGTAGGTTTTTTTTTCATATTTATTGGTTGTATCTTTAATAACAATAATTACTCATATCTTAAGTCTAAAATAAAATATACTTTTTAAGTCCAGCCAGTGCAAGACAAAAAAAATTTATGTTCCACGATTGTTGAAATTATTTATGGGTCATACCTGTATTGTACGGCCAAGAAAAGCTGTATCTCTTCTTTTTAGTCGAATGTAACCAGGAGCATTAAGAATGTTACGCGCCAATGGATTTGGGTGAGTTTCAAGCTTTCTCAAATACGTTACAGCATGTTTCGCTATCTCTGATTTAACTGTTGGCACGTTTAGATCTTTGTGAATATTAGAGTTTTTCATATACCAGGGAGCAACTGTGATCATTCGAAGAATCTTATTTTGGCGCCTTTAAATTTTTTCAACATTGCTAGCTGAGGCAGTGCTCCATAATTGAATCCTATAGCACCAAATTGGTTTAAGTATCGACTTGTACAGTAGTAATTTGCAATCTAAGCTGAGGGTAGAGTTTCTGCCAATAAGCCAGTTTAGTTGGACTGCTTTTACCTTCATTTGTGTCAACTTGGATTCTATGTGGCTTTTGCAAGTAAGACGCCGGTCAAGATGTATACCGAGGTATTTGACGTCTGAAAGCTGGGGTATCATTTGATTATTTATGCGAATAGGGGGGTATGAGTCCCTACGAAGTGTGAAAGTTATATGAGTGCATTTTTGTTCATTCACCTTAATTCTCCATTTCTACAACCATTTTTCCAATTTGAGTACGTGATCTTGTAAATCTTGTGATGCTACTTGTGCGCTTTCATGAATACTTAAAAAAGCTGTGTCATCAGCAAATGTTGATATGTGCACTTGATTGCTAATTGGCATATCGGATGTGTACAGCAAGTATAAAATGGGTCCCAAAATACTACCCTGTGGAACTCCGGCTTTAATAAGCTGAGGCGAGCTTAAGAAATCTCCTTCTATTAGTGTGAACTTTCGATCAGTTAAATAATTTTTATGAGCTTATAGAAATTTTTGGGCAAATTCAGCTTTAACTTATATATAAGGCCTACGTGCCATACCTTGTCAAATGCTTGAGAAACATCGATTTTTTTTCTTTAGAGGTCTTTTTTAATTACATTTACTAATCTGTGTGTTTGTTGGATCGTAATATGTTGTTTTCTAAAGCCGAATTGATGGTTCGGAATACATCTTTTGGAGCTCAGAAATGGGTTCAACTTAATTATTAATATTTTTTCAAACAGCTTTGATATATTTGATAATAGGGTTATAGGTCTGTATGATTCAACCTTGGTGTTATCTTTTCCAGGCTTAGGTATCATAGTAATCAAAGAAATTTTCCACTTTGTAGAAAAGAACGCAAGACGTAAAATGGCATTAAAAACAAAAAGAATGATTTTTTGGGCTATACGGGGCAATTCAAATAACATCTTGTTACTGATTTTATCAATGCCAGGTGCTTTCTTAGTGTTTAAATCAGTTATTGCCTTTTCAATATCTCGAAGCTCGAACCTTAGGGTAACTGCCGGACTAACATCGATAGGTGGGAGCTCAGTTATATCAGTCGAAACAATTGGAGTAAACACGTTTTTTAAATGATCAACAAACACATTACCTTTTTCGGTATCATTTCTTGCCTAGCCCCCACAAGAAGTTCGCAATGGAGACTTACGTACGACTGGTCTTTTGAGATTTCGACATGCGCGCCATAATGAATTATCAGGTAATTCTTCAGAGATGCTACCCTTTGAGATTCTAGTAGGTCTCTTAGCCGCTTCGTGCAATCTTTAAGTCTAGTTTTAAGTTGAGGAGATCTATATGTTTGCCACTCTCTACGAATTTTTCTTTTTTCAGTCAAGAGCCGCTCGACATCTGCAGAATAAATGTGATTGCATCTGTCTATTTGCCGGGTTACAGTTGCATGTTGGGCAGCTAATTTGATGTTTCGATCAAAATCAATTATACACTGCTCTACGTCTTCTGGTGTTCTTAGCGGGATGTTTTCCGAGCAATGCGTACTGAGATATTTTCTATATTTCAGCCAATTTATGCTTGTCCTGGTTGTTGGTGATACGATATTTTGTTGATTCCATATATAGACAATAGTGGGTGAATGATCTGAGGATAATTCTAGTGATGTTTCAGTTTTAATAATTTCTCTTGAAATACCCTTAAACCGCCAAAATCAATAACATCCGGTATTTTTTGTCGATCAGTAGGCCAATAGGTGAGACGCATTTTTGAAATTGTGTCAAACAAAACACGACCTTTTGGTGTTATTAGTCGTAATCCCTAAAATGTATGTTTAGCGTTGAGTCGCCTCATGCTATGAAACAGGGACCTAGTGATTTGAAGAAGTCGCTATACTGACTCTCTGATACTTGAAATCTAGGAGGTGAGTAAATTGAAGAAATAACTAAGTTTTGGTGAAATTCTTCAAGGCAGATATTTGTTGCTTAAAGGTAATCCTCACAAAAATCACACAGTAAATAATGTTTGATGCGGGCCTTTATAAGTATTGCTGAACCACCACATGCTCTGCCACGGGGATCTTTGGTGTCATATAAAATATAGCCATTGATTTTAAAAAAGCTATTTCTTGTTAAATGTGTTTCTGCAATCAGCATAACATCAATTTGTTGGTTCTTAAGGAAGTATTCGAGTTCATTTTTATGTTGGCGTAAGCCGTTTGCGTTCCAGAAACATATCTTTAAACAGTTCATGGTTTGCTAAGAACTGCCTGTAATATCATAGATTGCATTTTAACATTTCTTGCATCATATTACCCATAGAGCTCATAAAAGTGTTTAGCGACTGTACTAATGTCTTAATGGTTCCTTCCAGATGACTATAGTTAACCGAAGGTGTTTGGTCTTTAGGTTCCGAGTGCAAAAGTTGGTTCGAGTTAACTGACGATGGCGCTTTATAAACTTGGTTGTTTTTTAGCATGTCAGCGTATGAAATATTTTGGGGTGGTTGGTTGACCGAGCTGAGGGTAATGGTAATTTGGTCGATATTGTTTTTGCTTAGGGGGAGTATTTGGTTTTTGAGACGTCTTCCTTACAACAGAATAAACAGGATATCCTCTGTAGTTGGCAGTATGGTTTCCACCGCAATTGCTACATTTTTTAACCTTCGTGTCATCCCTTGACTTATCGCATTGAGCGGAACAATGCAGCTCACCAAACACAACGCAAACAGAAGGCAGCTTACAGTAAGCCCTAGTATGACCATATTCTTGACAGTTTAGGCACTGGACGGGTCCTGATCGTTTATGTGTTTCCTCTACTGTGATTTTGCGGTGCAATATATACGTTAGATTGTATATAGGGTGCGTTTCGTTTTTTTTAATCTTAAATCGCCAGGTTCCAGTTCAACTCGAAATAGCGGTCGGGGGACATGTTCTCGATTTCGGAGATTATCTACACTTTTTATTTTAAAACCCGCTTTGTATAGGTGAACATATTTTTTCTGTTATTGAGAGATGAACAGGGAAGCCCCATAAGAAGCAAAGAGGTCAGATTAGTTAAGAATTTTGATTTCTATGGCCAGGACTAAATCTCAAGAGTTAGACGGCTCCTCTGATGCAATAAGTTCTCGGCACAAAGTCCAGAAAGTAGTTTGGATATAATCACAGTAGCTAAAGCTGGATAACTGCATTAGTGACAGATTATGGAAACTTTAAGCATTATGAAGGCAAAGTGAAGATACAAGTCTATGTTACTTGCAGGCTGATAGGGTACCACACATTGTGTTGAATGTTGAGAGTAAAGGCTAGTGTTAGCATATGACTCAACGAAAGTAAAGTTTGCTAAAGTCGTTGAGGGCCGAAAATGGTCGAAAAGGAACGCATAGCGTTAGTGGACTGCTTCGATATTACATTAATACCACATTAACAAACAATATTTACTGAGGTGATAAACATTAAAGAAAAACACATCAAACAAGAGGAAAGGTTTAAGTGGTGATAGTCGACGTTCTCACCAACTGACGATGACTGAATACAATATTCTCGTATTATATTATCTAAGTTTGGTTAGTTAAGTAGATCATGTTTACAACTAAACACTACCTATAGATATGGTGGCCATTATTTTCCTGAAAAAATAGTTGTCACTATACATACAAAAAAAATATTTTACAGAAGGGTATTAAATATTTTAATTTTAACTTTACTAATTTCACTGAAACTGGTACGAAAATATTATTTCCGATTGATCTAGCACAAGAATATTTACTTGGGTTAAGGTTTCCTGATGAGCTAATTTGAGCACTTAGCGAAATAACCAAAGAAACTAGCATACCCGTAGTAATCAATTTCAGTGAATTTATAAAACTATTATAAATAGAAAACTTACAACGAGAAACTATTAATAATTTACAAGTTTCTTAAAGATGCAAGTTTGGCCAAAAAGTCTGTAATAAAATTGTCTATTGAGACACTTTTATACGCTTCACCGCATGTAGTTGTCATTCTGTTTGTAATTTTGACAATATTCATCAAAAATATAAAATAGAATTTTGCCACTGCTGTGTTTCGAACACTTTCCAAAACCCTCGTAATATCATCTGGTTAGTCTAACGAGTCACAGACCATAACAAATTATCGTCATCAGGTATTTAAAGTTTAAATGTTTTGATAAGTAAATAATCTCTCTAAAAGTCTCTTTTATTTTTCTTTTAAATCTATTGCTTTAGAATGAATCAATGCGTTTTTTTAAATGTTTATTTTTTTCTTCTTGGGGACATTTCAAGGTTTCATATTAAAATCCATTTTCACAGCCATCTATGTACAGCGATTTAAAAAAGAAATGGATATCTGCCAAAATTTTGAATTATGTATTAATTATTAAAAATATAAGCAGTTCTTTATGACAAAGCAATGTAATTAGTTATTATTTACGCATACACATTCAATTAAACATCTAACAATTTAAAATAAACTTAACAGACGGAATACATTTGCACATGAATACTCATAAATCAAATATTTCTCTTCCTGTATTAAGATAAAAAATGTGGTTTTAAGGGCGCTACAAGAAAGTGGAAATACAGGTTTCTTATAAACGTTGTTACAATCAGTAAGTCTCCGTCAACGCAAAATACGAAAGTTAGGCAACTCTTAACCTTTGAAGTACGTTGAGCAGTTTGATAGCTATCAATTGATTTTTCTTTGAAAGGCAGCAAAAATTAAATGCAACAAAATAAAGTAAAATGGAGCTTATCAAGTGTTTTGTTTCTGTTTTAATATCAGTCAACAAAGTATTTATTGTGTCAACCTCTTCTTCCTTCCTTCGTAACTTTGATCTCAATTGAACACATACGTCAAATGACTCTATGTGCCCCGGCCTTTAGTATTTTTATACCCTTCACCAAAGGTGGCAAGGGTATATATAAGTTTGTCATTCCGTGTGTAATTTCTACAATATTCATTTCCGACCCCATAAAGTATATATTCTGAATTCTTATACATAGAGATGTTGACTGAGCGATGTCCTTCTGTCCATCCGTCTGCCAGAAGAGATACAAAAAAATTAGGAACACCAATCTGTCAGGCTTAGTTTCGAAAATATTGGGATTGCAATTCAGCAACATCGGATCATTCCTTTTGAAAGCTGCGGGTCAAAAACCACGCCCACCTATATTTTTACACATTTTTTTCGGCTTTAATGATTCTCATTTGATTTTTTTCTGTCAAGTAAATATAAGACCGCGACAGGTAGATCGCAAGCTGTGCATAGAGATCTCAGGGGATCAATAACCCCTTGCGAGGGGCGATTTTTGTTTATTTTTCTTCTTTGGTTTGTATTAAAGAACTTTATAGAAAGCAATTTACATATAGGTAAATAAACGGAACCCACAGGTTCCTAAATTAAAAAAAAATTCATTAAAATTTAAAAAAAAAACTTGTTGCAAAAAAATTAAAAAAAAAAAATTTTTAAAAAATATTTACAAAACATTTGCAAAAAAGACATTTTTAAAGAAAAATTTTTGAACATTTTTTTTTATAAAATTTTCCAAAAAATAAATTTCCAATTTTCCAATTTTCGAAATACAGTGCCAGCTCGCTAATCCGAATTAATGATTGCAGACCCTGATTCGGATTAACGAGATATTCGGATTACTGAATGTATTGTCATTATGTATTATAATTTACGATATTCGAAAATAAAGCACAAGCTAGCTTTTCAAAACAAATTTATTTAATTTTTGTTGATAAAGAATGAAAAAATAAAAGCTTTTAGTATTATTTTTTTTTACATGCATAACTTGTGATGTAGGTTTGCTTTTCTTTCAGTGCACATTCTGCCAAAGCCTTGTTCCTTTAGCATCAATATGTAATCTGTTTGCATTCCACGTTCTTTTGCCCAGTCTATAGCTGTATTTAATGCCTGCACAGCTTTACTATTTTTAACGTGTTTCTTTATAGGTTCTGATTCCATATTTTCTGTGTCTGACTCTAAACAAATACAAGAAGAGTTAATAATCCAGCCAGGAATTTCATCTTGAGAAATTTGCACGTCATTATTGCGGTGAAACAAGTTTGTTATTGTGCAAAATTCTTCTGTTTCTTCAACACGATAACTTTCAGGTAATTCTTGCTGTAACAATGAAAGTGGGATGTTATCCTCTGTATCCCACCGCTGAGAATGAATATGTTTCCAACAAGACTTTATAGAAAAATTGGGTACCATGTCCCAAGATTGTTAAGGTAATTCACAAGCATCTTTTAAGCTGAATTGTTTAAAAAAAATGTCTGAATTGTCGGCTTCAGAGCCTATCAATTCACACAAGAGATATTTTCTGTAAAAAAAAATTAGTAAGTCGTATCGCATTCTGAACCATGGGTTGAATAAAACTAGTACAATTTGGTGGTAAAAACAAAGTTTTATATTGCCAAGATTCAGATACCAGCTGTTATCCATGACATTTTGCTTTATCCAGTAACAATAATGTTTTTTTTTGTAAAATTGTTTTCAGTTTGATATTGTTTTACTTGTGGTATAAACGATTAAAAAAACCGGTAAAAAATATGCAATTCGTATTACTGAGCTTGCAATCAATGCGGACTATAGAGCAAGTAATACACCCTAAATTCAATTCTGATCACTGGATAATTCGGATTACACGCCTTCGGATTAGCGAGCTGGCACTGTATTTATAAAAAATGTTCAATATTTCTTTGAAAATGAAAATCATGTGTGTACCATATTTGTAATAGTAAGAGTACATGTTTATGGAGTAACATATTTTTTTAAATGCGTTTGATTCTTAAATAGATAAGATCTCTAATTTAAAACCTAAATACATTAAACATATAGACAACATCAGGATACCGACTACAAACTGTCAAAAATAATATACACACGTTTATAGGTAATCGATTATTTTTAAGCCCGCAAAGCTACGTGGCTAATTTATATTTTCGGCTAATTTATATTTTTGTATGCGTCAATTTTATTTTATTCAATCAAAGAAAATATCACAAAATTATAAATTACAAATTCATATATAAACAAAGAGTTTGGAGGAAATATTTGTTATTTTTTTTATAAAAGCAAAATAGGTATATCTACAACAATGTCAGAGTTTACGATGTAGCTGTCGTCTTTAAAATCATTAACCCTGCTGTTAGATTAGGACCATTTGGTCCAAATTTTTTTTTGTAACCTTAATAACTTTTGAGGGGTATAAAATATAATTTTGAGGTTTCGACTCACGTGTTGTATTTTTGTTACAATATTATTTTTAAAATATTAGGTATCTTAAGTAAAGCGGAACAAAAAAAAAAAATAAAAAGCTACTGATCTTGTATCAGGGACCATTTGGTCCAGTGAATATATCACTTTGATGGAATATAAAAAATGAAGTTTTTGTTGCCTTTATTTACAAGAGAAATATTATTTTATTCAAATTCTTTATCACTACATGCTAAACAAAAAATTTTCCTGTTTTTTTTACAAATAAAACTTTCGCAAGTAAAGCATTTTATATCGAATTTACCCTTACAGCAATTACAGATTCCCCGCTTTTTCGCTCCGTCTTTAGAAGAAGAATTTTTTGATGAGCTCGCGGAAATTGAAGATGAGGTTTGTATAACTTCGCTGAAAACTGTTGTTGTGGTATTCTTCTTCGTTTTATCATATTAGCATTTGCCAAAGAAAGTGGTAGTTTTCGTAAAAACTCTGGTCTCCGACGATTTTGATCACCGGCTGCCCATGAAGCATCGCTCTCACAAAAGAGTATATATGCGTTCAAGGTAGATATGTCAAGCATATTTGCAAATACAATATTTGGCCATCGATTTGTTTACGTTTTTTTGTGTAGGAACCAATCATTTGGTCAGCAGTAACTACTCCTCCTATAAGAAATAAATTATCAGAAGCTGCAGACGACAAGCTTCAAAGCATACCTTTTGTTGTATTGTAGTAGGAAACAATCTCCGGTTTTTTTTCGCTCCACTTTCGTCAACTGTAGCTGTATTATGCATTGAGCTGATTAGTCTAGTTGCTTTATTTTTATGGCTAACATATGATACCAATGTTGCAATGTCACAGAAAGCAAACGTAGATGTATATAAAGGGAGTTGTTTTACATTCAGCAGTTTCGGAGGTATGAATGTTTTATTTTGGCGCAATGTGCCTACATATGTGAGTTTCTTTTCATGTAATTTTTTCATTAATCAAAAGAGGAAAAGAAATTGTCAGCTGTTATATTTTGGCCCTTTAATTCCTCCGTTAGCTCTAATATAACTCGCTGTCCTTGGTTCTGTTCAGGCTTTGCATTTTTAGCTTTTCCAAGATACGGCTGTATTTTCCAGACATATCCAGATTTTGAATCTACAGCTAACCAACATTTCAAACCATATTTTGCAGGTTTTGAAGGCATAAATTGTCGGAAGGAACATCGTCCCTTGAAACCAACAAGTTGCTCGTCAATTGTGACATTCTCATGACAATTGTATAATGTTTGGAGAAGGACCTGCCAACGTTCCCAAACCTCACGAATAGGAGCAAACTTGTCGTCACTATGAATTTGTCGTCGACTTGCAACATTATCAAAGCGGAGCGCACTTGTAATCATGTGAAATGTACCTTCAGACATTATTCTACGGAAAATTGGGCGACCAAAAGTAGCATCAAATAGGTCATGAACATCTGGTTTAGAATTACGTTTTTTATTTGCAGTATGGTAGTCTATCATATTACATGGGAAAATAGGATTAAATTTGTATATACTTAATTTAGACCAAATGGTCTCTTAATATAGGATTCGCATATTTTTTTTAATCTAACAGCAGGGTTAAGCAGCTAACTACACGGCGCTTAGCCGCTGTCTTCTATTTCTTTAAAGCATGAATAATGAGTTTTTTCTCATACGACTTATTTTAATTTACATATGTAAAAAGTCAACAATATGGATAATGATGTACTTGACTTAATAAATAAAATCACCGTGGTGAAGGGTGTGGATAATTATGCACAGCCGAATATAGCGCTCTTACTTGTTTTTTTTTTTTTTTAATATTGTAAAAATAATGAAAAAAGTGAACATTTGGAAAAAGTGTACTGTGCACTATAATAGTGTACGTTTGGTCATTGTATCCATAGTAGATAGATGAGAAGAATGATAAATAAGGATGTAGCGATCCAGAAAATGCATTACATTCTGTATTTTAAGTGTACACATACTATGTAATTTTCCAGTGCTTATTTATATTAAAAGATAATGCATTAAATGCTTATTAAATCCGCCATGGGGACAGCCTTTAGCTTTAAATGTTTTTTTTATTACGAATATAGTAATACGGACTGTATGTAAATTTTAGCTGTCTGTATATAATAGTTTACATTCTTTTATATGTTTATAATTTTTTTCAATTTCAATTTCAATTTATTTGATTTTTATAATATTTACATTTCACTTAGTTTATATACATTTTAAAGAGTTCAAGATTTTTATCTTTTTCTGCTTAATAATAAAATTTAACAATGTTTTATAAATTTATGTACATATACAAACGATTTTATTGGAGGTAAAAATTTAGCAAAAACCTATTTGACAATTTTTTTTTTAATAAAAACAACTAAACCTAACCTAACCTACTTACTATCCTAACTAAGATGAGCGAGCTCATTAATATGTTCATAACCAGAGCTCAGGCATCTGATATTAAAATTTTCAGTGAGTCTTATTATTTTTTCTTTAACTAATTCTATACCCGCAAGAGAATGAAGTCGCTCAGTCGAAAAAAACCATGGAAGATTATAAATTAACTTCAATAATTTATTTTGCGATATTTGCAATTTTTGTAAATGGCAGTTCGCACTTGTCGACCAAACAGGAGCTGCATAGAAAATAACAGCATGGAAAATAGACTTTAAAATTAATTTTTTATTGCTAATGCTCAGTCTTGAATTCCTATTTATAAAGGGATATAATATTCGAGTTAGTACGTTTACCTTATTTGTTATATACGGTATGTGGTCTTTAAATTTCATTTTAGGGTCTAGCATAACACCTAGATATTTAAATTTTTGTCCCATTGAATAGGATTGTTGTCAAACATAATACAATTCTGTGGTAGAAAACAATCTTTGCGTTTTCTAGTAAAATATATTGCCTGAGTTTTATCAGAGTTTAACATAATTTTCCATTTGTTAAAATACGAATGCAATTCTATTAAGGCCCTTTGAAGATTAGTAATTACATCTGTAGCCAATATTTCGGAGCTGAGGACCGCTGTGTCATCAGCGAAAATTGACATAGTACAGTAGTTTAATTGGGGAAAATCGGCTGTATATAAGTTGTAAAGAATAGGAGACAGACAAGAGCCTTGCGGACATCCTGCTGTAAGAGAAACAGATTCAGAAGAGTAAGAACCGATATGAACTTTAAAAGTACGAAGATGAAGAAAACTCTGAATAATCTTTGTAAGCTGTATGGGAAAGTTAAAATTTATCATTTTAAAAACAAGACCGTCATGCCATACTGAGTCAAAGGCTGCTTTGACATCGAGTAAGACCATGCCTGTTGATTTTTGGTTATTGCAGTTTTCGTTGACTAAGTTTCTTATTCTTATTAGTGGATGTGCAATGTTGTGTTCTCTGCGAAAACCAAACTGCTGAGGCGGAATAATGTTATTCGTTTCCATAAATTCTACTAATTTAATTTTAATAATTTTTTCCAAAATTTTAGATATTGAGGACAATAAGCTTATAGGTCGGTACGAAGTAGGGTTTTTTGGCTTTTTAATTGGAATGACTTTGGATTCTTTAAATTCTTGTGGAAAATAACAAAATTTTAGGCAAGAGTTTATAATGATTGTTAAGCATTTAATTCCCTTTTGAGGAAGTGCTTTTAAACACCTATTATTGACACCATCAATTCCTGGTGATTTTTTATGCTTAAACGACTTGATTATTACAGCGATCTCTGAAGTAGTTGTTGAAAAATCTTCCGAATGATTAACATTCAACGCTCGAAATGATTCAAGAGTATTATCAACTAATGAATTTGTAAGGGGGTTTCCAAGATTTGCTGAAATGGAATGGTTCAAAGCAAATGTTTGAGCCAAAATTTCACCTTTTTCTTGGTTGGTAGTATAGCGGTAACCGTTTTGTTTCTGAATTGGAATACTTCCGGACTTCTTCCTTAATATTTTGGTTAAATTCCAAAATGGCGGAGAGCCTTTATCCAGAGTGGATAGCAAGTGATCCCATGATTTATTTCTGAATTTATCAATTTCTTCACGAATTTTTTTATTTAAAATTTTCATTTGATACTGGTCATTTATATTCCTATATCGTTGCCAATCTCGCCTAAAGTTATTTCTTTGTCGAATCATATTTTTCACGAAAAACGGTAGGGATTTCCTTACAGGTGAGATATATCTCTTAGGAACACTACACTCAATTGCATCGTTTAACACCTGTTTGAAGTTTAAAAGAAGACTATCAATATGTCCGACATTTGTGATACTGTTGATATTTGGTAAATTAAGGTGACGATTTAAGAAACTAGCGAAGCTATTCCAGTTAGCATTTACAAAGTCGTATTTAAAAGTTGTTGTATTATTATACGAACAATTTAAGACGATCTTCACCGGCAAATGGTCAGAGCTTAAATCATTTAAAACTTCAGCAGGAGACATTATACCAGGTAAATTTGTTAAAAATATGTCAAGAGTAGAGGCTTGCCTATTTGAACTTGCAGGCACGTGAGTATGATCACTTGGATATATCATTTCAATATTGTAAGAGTCTAACTTTTCGTGTAGGATATTTCCCCAGCCGTTTGCCCTTAAATAACCCCATGATTGGTGTCTACAGTTAAAGTCCCCATCCAGTAAATATTTATTATCACGACTAAGTTTGTGGATATCCGAAGCAAATTGTCTTTTCCTTATTCCGTCTCTGCCGACTAAACCACCCGGAAAGTAGCATGAGTAAATGTTTAAACAATCGGTGTTAGTAAAAATTTTAACTCCAATATTTTCTATTAGATTAGTATTAAATATAGGAATTAATTCGTGAGGTATATTTTTTTTAATAATTACAGCTACCCCACCTCTTCTTGAATTAATTCTGTCATTTCTATAAACATAAAATTCATTGTGTCTTATAGATATATCCGAATTTAACCCTGTTTCAGTGACTAAACAAACGTGTATATTATTAGAAATTAAAAATTGAAATAACTCTAATCTTTTGTTGCGAATGCCTCTTGCATTCCAAGTTATCAAATTGATGTCATTTAGAGCCATTATGATAGAAATTTAACAGCGAGGTTTGTAATGACCTCGAATTGTTCTGCTTTAGACTTACAGTTTTTCAGATTAGTTATTAACTCTAGAGTTAAGTTTTTGATTTCTACTATAGAAAATAAATCGTTAGGACCGCCGCAGTTATTGGTGTTATTTCCACTGCTGTTGTTGATGGTGTTTCTCTGTGATATCCAGTTACCTGATGAGGCTGGT
Source organism: Phasia obesa (assembly GCA_949628195.1). Lineage (NCBI taxonomy): Eukaryota > Metazoa > Arthropoda > Insecta > Diptera > Tachinidae > Phasia > Phasia obesa. The sequence continues at coordinate 40,440,355 of OX451219.1, forward strand.
ACACTTTGGCGTAGCGTGTTGGGATAATTGTTATTGTAGTTGAGGTTTGACTGACGTCCAGAATTATTACGAACACTTCGTCGTTGTACGGGTTGCGAACGTTGTCGAATATTTAAATAGCTGATCTTGCTAGGGCATTGATCGAAAGTAGACTTGTGCGAGCCATTGCAATTAGCACATTTAGCTGCAGTTTCTGTGCATTCCATAGTCTTATGTTGACCAGCGCAATTTGCACAAAACGTTTTGACCTGGCAGCGATTTGAGCCATGGCCAAACATTTGGCAGTTGTGGCATTGGGTAATCTGCGTTTTATGGGCTTGTTGGTATTCCCATCTCACTTTCAGGTAATTTATTACCGAATAATTTTGACGTAGTTCTTTAACAGTAATAGTTTGTCTCTCAAAATAAACGACATATATTATGTATTCAGCATTATAAGTTGTTTTTTTTTGTAACAATTTTTACATCCGTACATTGTAGGCCCAAATCAGACAAATTTTTTTTAACGATTTTTGGATCTTTTTTATCCATACCAAACAGAAGAGCTTTATATGGTTTTTCACTTTTTGTAGCATAAGTGAAATACTCATATTTGTCGTTGAGTGTATTACGTATGGTTTCAAAATCTGCTTTAGATTTTAGGAACAATTTAAGGCCAATTGAAATTTTTCTTATGGCATAATCTGAGATATTGTTCAATTTACAGAGCTCATGAACTTCTTCGATTTTTACTTTCAAAATTGTAATTGGAGGGACGTGAACTTTAACAGTTTTTTCCATGATCATTTCATCATTATTTTTATCTTCTTCAAGTGTTTGAAGGGGAGAAAAATAGTTGTTGTAGTTTGATGTACTTGGTACATTATCATTTGCTTTTGGTTTTTTATTATTGTTTTTAACGCTCATTGCGTTTACATTGTCACTGGTAAGTGACCGTTTAATTTTGTTTGATTTTATTGTTTTTGTTTTTAATAGTTATTTTTTTATTTTTGTTATTAAATCTTTTTTGGGTTTTTTTAATAATAATTTTTTTGTGATCATATTAATACGATTTTTATTTAGTATCAAGTGTTTATCTATGGCGGTTTAAAATACCTAATTTAAAATGTTATCCTTGTTGTTATAGCGGAAATAGCACACAAAGTATGTGTACTACTTTGTAAATTCCAGGTGTATATATATTATGGCTTATAAAATAAGGCTATATGTGCCTTATTAAGGGCCAGTTTTTGACTTCGAATTTAAATGCGAATTTAGTTAATTTTCATTTAATTTTAAGTTGTATTTAAATACAGTTTCAGTTTTTCAGTCTTATTTTATTGTTCTTACTTAATTGTGGCAAAAAATATGGTAGCATCACAAAATATCAAAACAATTGCAGATAATTTTGCAAAAAAGAGATCATTGTTTTTGCAGACAAAACGTACAAACAACATAATAATATGCTTAAAAATGTACTGTTTGAGGTAAAATACACTTTAACTCAAACAGCTTGTGAGCAGGCTTTGAAATTGTAGAATTGTGTCGTTTTTTACTCAAAAAATAATAATACTCAAAATGTAATAAATATTTTCAAAATAACGTTACAATTTTTGGATTTTTCCTCTCAAATTTGGTAGATCTTTTTGAGATTTTTAGAATGGCAGACTCTAGCTAACTAAGAAAATATATTACTTTTGAAATAGTTTTTATTGTAAAAACTGCTATTTATACAACATAAAGAAAAAGAGAATCTTCGAGTTTGCCGGAGAAGATATAAGTCAGATAAATAATCTCACCAAAGGATTCCAATCAGGAAGTTAATGTTTACCATATTTATATTCAAAAAGAAATTCTATTTTTAACCAATTTGAGTAATTTTTTAAAAAATAATTTGGCCATTAGTAACAGTACTGAAATTGATTGAAAACTTTAAAATTGCCACATAGATATCTTTTGGCTTAAAATCCGAAATATGCATTGATAAAAATTTTAATTCGAAGAAATTTTTGAATGAAATTGAAAAAACTAAACCTTGTATTGTATTAACTAACCAAAATTACTCAAAATTCGATTTTATGTGTGCAGATGGAAAATTTTTACATATAATTACGTCTTCCATAGTATTTTCTGCAGATTGTATTGTTCATAATATTCTATAACCTCTACAATTTTGCTTCCCATTTTTTTATAATAAAATCATACTTTTACTAATAGCATGTGTATGCATTCGGATATGCATTCAGATAGCTGACAAATTTGTTGTAAAGAATTTTAGTAGATTAAAAAAATGGTACAATAAAACTTATAGCAACGGCAACGTTGTTCAGAATAATGCATGTTGTTCAGAATAATGCATGGGAAGTAGTAATTACAAATATAGTACAAAATAATTTTTGTAATTTTAATATAGATTGAAGTAATTTGCGGTATAAAAGCACTATAAATATATAACATTAAATATAAAATAAAATAAAGTCACAGATGATATTGCGAAGATTTTCATAATTTACTCAAATAAACTTACTTACTTACTTAGTCCCAGGTATGGTCTCGATACAATATTTTCAAAACATATGAAATGAAATTGTATATTTATAACAAATTTTCCAAAGCAAATTACAAACAACAAACAGGGTCTTGTGAATTGAACAAATATATTTTAATTAAAAATAATAAAAATACTGTCAATGGCCACACATTTTTTCGTGCATGGACAAAATCAAGCTGATAAAAACATATGGTTAGGTGTAAAACTTAAATAGACTTTAAATGCACAAGTGTGGTCATTTAAGTTTAATTTATGTGTGTGGTGAAAAACTATTTTTCATATTTAAATACAACTTAAAGATAAATATGAAGTCCAAATTTGCCCTATGTCACCTATGGGGAAGGAAACTCTTTAGCTTTTTTTTGTATACTTCTCTTTATTGCGGACTTACCAATAAACTCTTTGTGTACATTCAAAGTGTCTGTCTAAAACGGTTTAAAAGTTTAAGCCATATGTTTCAAATTTCAGTACCTACGAATACACCCTTTAATTTTAGAATTTCAAGGTTCAAAAGATACGGCCATATCATCAAATGGGATCAAAAATAGGGACACGCTTTATTTTTTGTAATAGTTATTATACACATAGTAATATGAACATTGTTTAAATTTCACTTATCTATCTACATATAACTGTTCAAATAGTATAATTGTTATAGCGGAAAAAGTAATACACGTTCTGTGTAAATATTAAGCAACTGTCTATAACGGTTCAAAAAATGAGGACATATAAGTCGAATTACGTCACCTATGAGGACACCCTTTAAGTTTTTTTTCGTTAAAATTTCAAGTGTTTATCTATAAGGTTTCAAAACATAAGGTCATATAGAAAAATTTCATTATTTATAGGAACACTCTTTTATTTCCAATTATGTATAATAGCGGGCATAGTGTTATACTTTCTGTGTTTCTATAGATTCAAAAGATAACACGATAAATAAAAAATTTCATCAGCTATGATGACACCCTTTAATAATGCAATAATGCCGACACATCAAAACACAATTTGTTTAAATTTCAAGCGGTTCGAAAGAATGTTTATAAACATAAAATTACATCAGCTATTACGACAACCTTTAACTTCTAATTTTAAATATTTATACTTGTTATTGTACCAGTCATATTAGTGGCCATTCTGTCTAATTTTAAATTTTTTGTCTATAACAGTTCCATAGATGAACCCATAGAGGTCAAATTACATCAATAATGGGGACACCCTCTAATTTCTAAATTAAAATTTAATAATTGTTTTTATAGCGGATTAAGCAGTACAGGTTTTTTCTAAATGTCCACTATCTATCTCTTACAGTTGAAAAGTTTGTTCATATAAATATATAAAATTATATTTACTATTGGCACACCACTTAATTTTCAAACTCTTGTAAATTTGAACTGTCTGTCTATAACGTTTCAAAAGTTTAGCCATATATATCACATTACATCAACTACTGGGGCAGCCTTAATTTCAATATAACGGTTCAAAATATTGGATCATAATTTTTAATTGAAATTTTAAATTAATGACCAATAAGATTCATAATACACGTAAAAACTTGTGTGTTGTACGGGGAAACCCTTTAATTTTTAAAATTTTTAACTTCTTTTAAAATTAGATCAATCTTTTAGAATAAAATAGGTTCAGAAGTGGCTCAGTTCTCCGAGCACAAATAGCACAAAACCAAAAAAAGCAACACACAGACGAATTGATAACCTCCTTATATCCTATCCGTTCTGGAAACGCCTAATTTTTTCCTATTAATTTTTAACCCTATTGTGCACCAAGACTATAAATATTAGTTTTTGCATTTTTTGCTTTGCTTTAGCTTGTGCACTGGGCGTGTTAGTATGCAATATTAACGTACATATTTAACAATTAACAGTAATCTGGTTTGCTTATTTCGTGATTTCTTTCAATTTGGTAACAGAGACAAACCTTTTTTTAAAGTCAGTATAACGTCTGCGCCAGCGGCTTTTTACCTACATAAAAGTTACAACATTTACAACATTACACAAAGCAACAGCTGGTAATGAATTAAAAATAAGAACACATTGTATAATATGCATGCAATCGTCTGCATGGTAACGTGAATTACTGGCTAAATAAAAGGTCATTAACACACATTCGAATACTCGTACCAAAGAAGCAAAGCTCTAGAGCAGTAACGCATGTTCAGTGTGTAATTTATGTTACGCCGTCTTAAATTTTCACACACTTACTTTCGTTTCGTGGAAAAAGTTTTATAACCTTTATAAATGAGAAACTTTATTAATAGCTTAATATTCATGGCCAATTGCATAATTTCAATTCATACTTAAATCGAACTGCTTATTCAAGTCATGCATGAAATTTCTTTTTTTTCTTATTATTTCTTAATTATTTCAATTTCTTATTATTAACCGACTTCAAAAAAAGAAGGAGGTTATCAATTCGTCTGAATGTTGCTTTTTTTTTTTTTATGTTTGTGCCCGCAGAACTCAGTCATTTCTGAACCGATTTTAAAAATTTTGCACTATTAGAAAGGTTATGGCTACAGATTGGTCCCATTTTAAAAGAAGTTCAAAATTTTAAAAATTAAAGGGTGTCCCCATACAACATACATGTTTTTTACGTGTATTATGAACATTATAGGTCACCAATTTAAAATTAAAAAAAAGTGCGTAACACAGTAGCTCCCAACAACAAAAAGTAATTAAAAAATAAAATTAAAAATTTAAGGGTGACCCCATAGGTGACTTAATTTCACCTTTATTCTCCTATCTTTTGAACCGTTATAGACAAACACTTGAAAGTTGCACAGAATGTTCGTTACTATGTCTGTTATAATAAGTATAAATATTTAAAATTAGAAATTAAAGGGTGTCCCATTAGTTGGTTTATTTTGATATATATATGGCCAAACTTTTGAACCTTTATAGACAGACAGTTGAAATTTACAAAGTACTTGTATTGCTAAGTCCGCTAAAATAACAAGTGTAAAATATGAATTTGGAAATTAAAGGGTGTCCCAATAGTTAATGTAAAAGTAATATATATGGCCAAACTTTTCAACTGTTATAGATAGACAGTTGAAATTTACAAAGAACCTATATTGCTTAGTCCGCTATTAAAACAAGTATAAAACTTGGATCTATAAATTAAAGGGTGTCCCCATTATTGATGTTATTTGACCATTATGTCCTCATCTTTGGAACCGTTATAGACAAACACTTGAAAAATAGACAGAATGTTCACTACTATGTCTGGTATAACAACAAGTATAAATATTTAAAATTGGAAATTAAAGGGTGTCCCAATAGTTAATGTAAAAGTAATATATATGGCCAAACTTTTCAACTGTTATAGATAGACAGTTGAAATTTACAAAGAACCTATATTGCTTAGTCCGCTATTAAAACAAGTATAAAACTTGGATCTATAAATTAAAGGGTGTCCCCATTATTGATGTTATTTGACCATTACGTCCTCATCTTTGGAACCGTTATAGACAAACACTTGAAAAATAGACAAAATGTTCACTACTATGTCTCGAATAACAACAAGTATAAATATTTAAAATTGGAAATTATAGGGTGTCCCAATAGTTGATGTAATTTGATATATATGGACACAAAGTTAAAATTTAAAAAGAATCTGTATTACAAAGTGTTCTTTAAAAAGTATTTATATTAAAATTTGAATTTAAAGGGTGTCCCAATAGGTGACGTCATTTGATATATATGACCCTATCTTTTAAACAGTTATTGATAAACACTTAACAATTAGACAGAATGTCCATTACTATATCTGTTATAATAAGTATAATTATTTAAAATTATAAATTACAGGGTGTCGCAATAGTTTATGTAATTTGATGTATATGACCAAACTTTTAAACCGTTACAGACAGAAGGTTGAAATTTACAACGAACCTGTATTGCTACGACGGCTATAACTAGTATAAAATTTGAATTCGGAAATTACAGGGTGTCGCAATAGTTACCGTCTTAAAGCAACATGCTTTTAAGTTTGTCTGTTTTGAAGTCGGTTTTTTTTTGCAAGAATTATTTCTTAATAATTTCAAAATTGTATTTAATTAAATTAGCATTGGCTTAAAAAGCTCGGATTAATGTACACTTTTAAAAAAGTTTGGATTATCGCAGTTAAAATAGCAGAGACAAAAGCGGTTAGAGATTGTAAACAAATTTTAAATGGACAAATTATTTGAAAAATCAAATGGACCACATATACTTTAGAAAGACCTGGAGCTATTCTCTGTTGGATTTTCGTTATAAACGCGAGGGGGAGATATCTCTAGTGATCTCCATCTTGTTATCGCGAAGATACGATTTTAAGTTGAAATCATAATGAGAGATAAAAGTTGCAACCTACAAAAGAGATTCGATGTTAAAAACCTACAGCAGCCTTCGATACGCAGGCAGTTTTCTGAGGTATTGCAAAATTCTTCCTTAGCCCAAGTGGAATCTAAAAATACACAGACGAATGCAGCTAAAGTTTTATTCCTAATAGTCGCGAAACCAAAACATCATGTTTATGGAATCATTATTATTATATTCATGGCTATATATTATGGTGCAAGTTATAGCATCAAATACGACAGGTGTCTTTTCGCTCATCGATGCTCCCGCAACCGATTGCGGATTAAAGATCAATGTTAACAAAACGAAAACAATGTTCATCAGCACATCAAAAAACAAGTCTTTTACTTTGTGCGACACAGAAATAAAATCTGTATCCTCCTTTTCTTAAGGTGTGATTACATTGAGTGTACAAGTCATATGGAATGTCAGATTTTCCATATGTAAAACTATACAAATAGTGTAAACCTTTTGAAACATAACATATGTTATTTATCTATGTGCAATAACATGTGTTAGTTTTTAATTTAAAGCATGCTCTATTTGATGTGTAAAACTATATGACAACAGCTGTTTTCAGTGATGTTCGCTTTTATTTTAAAAAATTCCGCTCATACATTTTTATCCTGAATTTAAGAGGTTTAAATTTAATGAATATATTTATTCTAACTTTTGTTAGTAATTTAATGTTCGCAGATTTATATTGATACCTCATAGGTGATATTAATAATAAAGTTATGTAATCTAATATATATACATATATTATATATCTATTTGCAAATTTGATTATTTTTTTATACCCTTCACCACAGGTGGAAAGGGTATATATAAGTTTGTCATTCCGTGTGTAATTTCTACAATATTCATTTCCGACCCCATAAAGTATATATATTCTGGATCCTTATACATAGAGAAGTTGATTAAGCGATGTCCGTCTGTCCGTCTGTCCGTCTGTCCGTGTTAGTGTGGTAATGTCATTTGCCAAGGCACCAGAAGGGATACAAAAAATTTAAGCATACCAATCTGTCAGGCATAGTTTCGAAAATTTTGGTATTGCAATTCAGCAACATCCGATCATTCCTTTGGAGGCTACGGGCCAAAAACCACGCCCACCTATATCGCAAGGAGTGCATACAGATCTCGGGGGATCAATAACCCCCTACGAGAGGCGATTTTTGTTTGTTTTTAGATTTGTAGGGTTTTTCTGCTTTGATTTGTATTAAAGACCTTAATAGAAAGCAATACGCATAGAGGTAGCCAATGGACCCACAGGGTACCCACTGATAAATAGGAGCAGTTAAAAGGACCCCCCATGTGTCAATATGACGAATTTTTTTTTTGTAAGGACATCTTTTTGCTTTTGTATGACCATTCTAACTTAATATAGATTGCAGAAAGGTCCTAAATTTAACAAAAAAATTTCAATAAAATTAAAAAAAAATTTGTAAAAAAAATTTAAAAAAAAAATTTGTAAAAAAAATTAAAAAAAAAATGTTAAAATTTTTTGTCAAAAATATTTACAAAGCATTTTCAAAAAGGTATTTTACAGAAAAATATTCAAAAAATTTTTTTTAAAAAAATTTTCCAAAAAATTTATAAAAATGTATTTTTACAAAAAATTTTTAGACTCAATTTTCGAAAAATTAAAACAAAAATTTCAATATTTCTCTGAAAATTAAAATTATGAGTGTAACATAACATATAATTAATATTACGTACATATATACATATGGATGTATGTGTGTATATAGAGGAACATATTTTTTTAAATGTGTTTGATTTTTAAATAGATGATATCTCTGTTTTAAAACCTAGGTGCATTAAACACATAGACATCATCAAGTTACCGACTGTCAAAGATAAAATACACACGTTTATAGGTAAACGATTATTTTGAAGCCAATATAGCTACATGTATACACGACCTCCGTTGTGGCTGTCGTCAACTTAGGCTAATTTCTATTTTAATCAACAAAAGAAAATGTCACAAAATTGTAAATTACAAATTCATATAAAACAAAAAGTTTTGGAGGAAATATTTATAAGTTTTTTAAAAAGTTATTTAATTTTATAAAAGCAAAATAAGTATTTCTACAACAATGTCAGAGTTTACGATATAGCTGTTGGCTTCAATATCATTAAATAGCTGACAACACGGCGACAATTGTAGCAAACGGAATTTGTTTTCATTTGTCTTATATTTCTTTAACTCATGAATAATGATTTTTTCTCATACGACTTTATTTAAGTAAAGAGTCAACAATATGGATAATGATGTACACGTCTGTATAAATAAAATCACCGTGGTGAAGGGTATAGAAGATTCGGCACGGCCGAATATAGCACTTTTACTTCTTTTCCACTTTTTACTTTAAAATTAAATATAATTTCAATTTTCTTTGGTTTTTTGTTTTACTGTACCAAAGAAGAATGAAATGATATTTTGTAAGGGGTTGTCGTTTTACGTCAGCTGGCATAGTGCGTACAGTGTAATAGAACAAATATTGCAGTGATTCAAATTTAATAAAAATTATTATTATTATTTAACATTTTTAATTGAAGTATATTCTTCAATTTCCTTTTTTCTAAACTGATATACAGAATTTCCACACTCATCTTCATTTTTACACATTTTCAACGTTTCATTTTCTATTTTGAATCTTTTTCTTATACCTTTCGACTTCTTTAAATGTGGGCTTTACCTTGCTAATAACTCATATTAGACCATTTGCTTTTATAGTGGTCAGCTTTTGTGCATCTTTTTTCGGATATTTTGGTAGATATGTATATATGATGAAATACCATTTACGTTGCGAATTTCTAAAATTGTAGAAAATGTTACAGTTAGAGATTCACTGAAAAATCTAATTTGCAGAATTCTTCAGTGAACTTTATGCTGTTTTCTACTGATCCACACGAATTTGTTTGAGAAATGAATTCTAATAAAGCAAATTACACTTAAATTTAATTAGCGAAGTAGCTCAAAAAAAAAAAACAAAGAAAAATAACCTACAAGACAGAAATATAAAAAAATACAAAAAATCAAAGAATCTTACCATATCTCCCCATTTTTAACCCAAAATAGTTTTAGAAAATACTTTTTAAAACTAATACGGTTGCAAGAGTTACTTCTTGTTTTAAATTTTTTAAATTGCTATTTTTATTTCGGTCTTGTTGAAAAACTCCATCGGCAGTTTTTGTCGTATTTTAAAGGCAGTAGCGCCTTACACGGTACGGAAAATAGTAGTAGACTTACATTTTGAGTCGTATTTTGGTGTTATTGACTCAAACAATACGCATTCTTTAAAATTTTTTAAATTAATATTCATCTAGTTTTTACCTTAGAAATGATTTAATCTTGAAGATTTCCATAATATTTAAAATTTCACTCACTAACTATGGGAAAAAATTAATTAATTTTGCTCTTAACTCGCTAATTTTAAAACATAATTTAAACCATTTTTTTGTAGATCTTAATCTTTAATTAAAATTAGACTTTTAAGACAACGTATAATTTTTAAAAATCAAACAATAATTGAAGAAATGTTAAGCTCTAAAATAATTTGCAGGGGCGAGGTACGCAACACACAGTTGGGTTGGCAAGTGGGTGGTGTCCACCATCAAAACTTAAGCTGATTTGCTCCTCTGCTATGCTCGTACCAAATTTTGGATCAATCGGACCTGCCCTTTACAAATGGCTGAGTTATTTCCAAAATATTTTTATTCTGCACAACTGTGAATTGTGAATATTTCAGTTTCTTTTATATTTTTACATTCTACTGTAAAGGTACAAGTATTTGAGGGAGGGCCTTATTATTTGACACCAACGATATGTATTTCTTCAATTCCCTCTTCGGATTCTAAAATATTTAAACAAATATTGTTGTATTTTTCTATATAAACATTTGCTATACTCACAAGATTTATCTATGTTATTATGGAATGTCGTAGAATAGCGTCAGGATTATGTTTAATGTTTTATTAGCAGGAATATAATTAAGGCCCATTATTATAATTTGTCAATAGCTAAAATTAAGATTTTGTTGGCGCGATAAATAGTTTTTCGGTATTATAAGTAAGCAACCTTTACCTATCACGTACTTTAAGGACAAGTTATAGTAATGAGCATAATCCTCGTTATTATAACGAAAAACTACTAATCACTCCAACAAAATCCTAACTTTAGCTATTGGCAAGTTATAACATTGGGCCTTAGTCTCTTTATTTTAAATTTTGATAAATTTAAAACTATTTTCATGATTTTCTTATTTTTTCTAAATCTTGAGCATTCGAACGACTAAAGCGTTTGTGTCATAATTCTAATTAATTATGAGATTATTTCACATACGAAGTGACATCCTTATAGTTTTGAATATAATGATTTACAAATTCTTATAATCTGTTAGGTGGGCATATTCTTTAACAGGGGACACATTTCAATTTAACCATTTCCAGGTCACTAACTATGTCCCTGTCCCTTTTCGACCCCCTTCGGTAGTAATTTACGAGTACCTTACATTCATTTTGTCTCTTGCTATCACTAGCCTTTTACTCTCGACTATAGTGATTTCAAACTGGTAATTGTCAAGAGTGTATGATATTTGCCAACATTTGACTAAGATAATGTCTCCATAGATCTACATTTTGTTTATGTGTCTGCCCGTAGTCCAAAGCCTTTATACTAACCAGTCTGCTGGATATCCACACAAATTTAGCTCTGCCGTCTTAGCCTTTCTCCAGGCACAATATTCAAGTATCATCTTACTTCGATTTTTAACTTGGCCATGCAATTTACGTGATCTTTCACTAACGCAGTGAACCATTTGTAGGCACCCTTATTATATCCAAGCACCTTCTTCGTCTGTCTGCCAACTTGTACTATAAAATAGCAGAGTTGTTTGGTGGGAATCGAACCCACAAGAAGTGTGCTAATAGACTAGCGCACTACCTACTAGCCCACCGAGGTTTACTTACATACAAGCATATATCATGATGTATTTATTTTTTCATAGAATTTCGGGGTCAAAAGCAATAATAGGTTCCGCGAGGCCATCTTTATCAATATCGTCGCAACAGTCGAGCTTCTTCGTATAGAGTTTTTTCTACAGCTACTGCATTGTCGTCGATTACCTCTTCTGGTTTGGCATAAGTAATAAATAATTTTTATGCAAAAGAGCTTCCATTGTGCGCTCCAAGACGCAAAATTTCTATACGAGTATGCATTAAAATGCTTTCAAAGACTACGAGTGTTTCGGAAATTACCAGCTAACGATTTTTGCAGTCCCCAAAACTTGCAGTTTGTTATTTTAGCGCAAAACTTATCAGCACTTAAGAGTATGGTGCTTCAATTTATTTCAAATACAAATACAAATACAAAACCTGTTCGAAAGGCTGCTTTTTTCTCCGAAAGACTGCGCATGAAGTTGCAAAACTATTGAAACTCTACCAAAATGTCAATTCTAAATGGTAAAAAATCGTCAATGGTAAAAATTTATAATTATTATTATCGACACCAATTGAATACCAAAAAATAGATTTTAATGATGTGCATTTTTGTATCAAAATATTTAAGATTTACAGCAACAATCATCGTAAATATCAGATATATTATAAACGATAATGTTTTATACAACATTTAATAATTTTTATAGTTTAAACCTTTTTACTGTAAATTCTTTAAAATCATTCTTTAACTTAAAGTCTTTTTTGTTTTGACTTCACATTTGTAGACATTTCGATGTGTATAAATATTTCAATCGTGCTTAACAAACATTTTCTTTGTTTATTTTATAAATCCGCTCTTAATTGAAAACGCATTTTTAACGAAAGTGTGACAATCATATATTCGTACAACTTGCCACCAAGAGCAACAACAATATGTATTTGCTTTGCCTTACTTTCAGTCCATACGCTCTCACTTACCCTACTCACCCAACTTATTCGGACAGAGATACAGAGCTACAGTACATTCGTATGGAACTCACATGCTTTCATTAATTTGGAATTCCAAAAAGCAGTTGTTTTATTCCACATACAGACAAGACGAACAAACATTCAAACAGACATGCATGATGTTTTTATTCATGAATTTGTAGAAAATCTCAATTGGACTTCATATAATGTTTGAGTGCTTTTTATTGTTTTTTTTGATTTTGGTCATTAATTAAAGTTCGTTTACCTTTATTTTTATGATGGCGATTGCAAAAATTATAGTCGTTTTAATATTTAATTTCTTTCACAATTAAGTTTTTCTTTCGGAAACAAGTTTTTCATTCGAAAATAAGTTATATACCTACCAGGAGTTGTTCTACATTCATATATTTTTGAGTTATCTATACATATAATAAAATAGGAATTCATTTCTGACTGTCTGTCTGTCTGTTTTTCATTTGTGTTCGCATCACGTAAAAACTACTAGAGGGATTTGAACAATATTTTGTGAGGAGGTACCCTTGCATACTGGCTTTAATATAGGATACCTTTTTTCTAAGAGAAAGTAAAGAAAAAGCAGCAAAAAAGCAATTTCCGGTTAAAAGGTACTGAAATTTTCGGTTTAACACTGGGATATTTTAAACACATTAGGCGCCAATTGAATAAAATTTGTATTTTTACTTTATGGAATTACAATGTTATTAAAATAATTTTTAGAATTTTATATACATTTATAGACATTATATAAATTTTAGAATTTTATCCAAGGCTGGGTACCTTTATATAAAGAGAATACGTATACGTGAAGCACTATAAAATAAGTCTTAAAATTTCGTGTGGATTACTTACAAAGCACAATCGAACAAAATATTGTCAGAACGCCAACGACGTGGCGAGCACAGCTAGTATATGTATAATAATGCCTGTGTATGAATGAGGCACGCATACAAATATTCAAACGATTATCGAATTTAAAATTGAAAGGAAATAAAATAAGTCATTAAGATGTCAGGAAAATTGACATTTTTAGTTTTAAAATTGGTTTCCATGCACTTGCAATTTGGCAATTTAAATACTTTTTAAACTTTCATATTTACGATTGCACAGTGGGGGTGTGGCAGTAAAAAATTAATAAACTTGATTTTTCTAAGCGTGTGGTCTGTTTCCATTGAAACTTGACAAAAATATACATTTACATACATGAAAAATTTTAAGCAAAATATTTTTCTTATTTTTGGGACTTTTTAAGAGCGATAAAAAAATAATTTCTACACCCTTGAAATAAATTTTAGAGCTTACGAGATATTCGAGGTATAAAATATTTTTTTTTAACCAAACTAAGTCCTTGGTCATTCTGATTTACTTATGTTTTGGATTTACAACAGTTTGTAGTATTTTAAATTTTCTTGTTCAAAATTGATTTTCTGCCATTTTTTACGGGAAATTTATTTTATTCTCTTTTGATTATTCCAACAAATTTTAAAACAAAATATTACAAATTTATAAATTTTCTACTAGAATCAGAGCTTTCAAAAATATATGTACATATTTTATTAAAAACTTAAATTTTCATTCAATAAGTTTATAACAAAAAAAAATATATATTTATATATTAAGCGCACTGTAATGCGCCAGGCCAAGTTCCGCTTATGCACACAGTGTGTATATTACATGAACTATTTAGGCCTGTTTATTCTTCCTCAAAACTTTCATTCTCTTTGTCGATAAAATTTAATGACCCAGTAATTTAAGCGTAATTTTTTAGCCTTTCAAAAATATATATGTTATTCAATCGAACCGGTCAAATGACTTTTTTAGGCAATTTTTAAAGTCTACGATATCAAAAAAGCGATAATAGCATTTTGTAATACACATATTCAAATACCCAAAAAAAAAACATTAGAATCAGGTGGCAACCCATGACTTGATGCAAGCTGTGAAGTTGCGGTTTGTGATTTCTGACATCCAGCTTTAAGTGGCTGATAGTTCAACTATTAATTTATAAGTCGATACTAGCAAATTGTATGTTTTTAAGAAGAAATTTAAGAAGTTTAGGAATCGTATAAGTAAACAAATGTAATTTCTATCAGAATGCTGTCATTATCCAAAGCCGTTTTTACTTTTAACCCATTCACTGCTCATCTTACTTTTTCTGTCACTGAAAGTGGATGAAGTAGTGGGTGAATTAACTGAGTTTTTTCCAAAGTAAATTAGGAAATTAAGTATATTGATTTCCGATGACTTTTAAAATGGGAAACAATATAACTACAATAAGTGGGCGCGGTTAGGGGGGATCGACTTACATTTTTTTTAACCCAAGACGAAGGTACCTACGATAGTCATTTTTGAAAGTCTAGCTGTTTCCTGTGATTTATTGCATCAAAAACCCGTCATTTGACCCACAGTGCAGTCTTTGTATAATAAACTTTCAAATACAAAACATCCAATACTTGCAATTTTTGAATTTAAATCATTTTTAAGTTATCTTATGAAGTAATTGATGACGACATGCACCAGAGTTGCATGTATTGAACATCGTAACCGGTGCCATTCGTCTTTCCTCTCTGCCCTACAAACTCATGTGCTGCAGACAGGGATGCCAACAAGGTCCAAACGCGTCGACCCAGCGATCAAAAGAGCTAAAAACGCTCATTTGAAAAAGAACCGTTTTTTTCTTTTTTTTCAGTAGATTTTATTGTTATATTGTCCTTTCAAGGTTCATTTTTTATATTTGCAAAAAGTTCTCTTAGGTTTTAAGAAAATATACCACTATTTTCCCTCTATTCTGCAACCTGAAGATCCTGGGTAATATTGTTTAAAATTAAAGCAATATAAGAAAAGCGGTTTAAGGCGTTTTTTGCGGAGCCGTTGCAATCTATATCTTTGGGTAAATGTACTTTTTAAACGTCTAATCTGCTGACAGTTAAATAGAACGCTTCAAGCTATTTATAGAAGAAGTTTTTTAATAACAACATAAAACTCGCAAAAATTAGCAAATGATTTGAAATCACACTCTAAATAAGTGACTGTGATGTCCGATTTAAAATCACTTGATTTCAAACTATTTTGTGTGTAGAACACCATTTATGTGATTTGATAAATAGGGATTTTCAGAACAGGCCTGCATAAAACTATATATTGTTATTATTTGTGAAAAAACGGCTTCTGAACGGCAACAATGATGAAAGAATAAAGGGTAAATAGGGAAATTTATTGAACAACGCATTAAGTGTCAAACGCGCTAGTTATGAAGCAAGCCATAAACATACGCTGCGACGCACAGAGGGGTATTTTGCCAATCTAGCCGGACATTAGGCCAAAAATTTATTTTGAGTAATGTAAAAATTTAAGTACGCACCTCGACAGACAACAAAATTCTGCACCATATAGTGAATTTTCAAGGGGTTTTCTTGAGATTTGTTATTTTGGGACACTGTTAAAGTCAGGAAAGTTCGCATACGTTTTTATTGACTTTACACGATTTTGAGAGGTTTGCAATATATTTCTGGTGGCTAAACGAATAAAGATTTTGTATTGATTTTTTTTCTGTGAAAGGGTTTATTAGTTAATTTTTAGAAATTTTTTTTTTAATTTTTAATGATAAAAAATTTCGTTCAAAATTAAAATTTTTGGTCAAAAAAAAAGTGAAAAGCTTTTTAAGAGTCATCGCCATCGCGATCCTAAAAATGTTATATATCACTACAAAATTTACGATCTCTTTTTTTATGCTGTAAAAAAAAACGTTGCGCATATTTGCGCCACTTTTTGCGATTTTTTGAAAATTTTACCTTTTTACGTTTTTTCTTATCTTGGATAGGTAAATACGAGTAAGAAACCCTTGTATATTCATAAAATGTTTTGGTTTTTAATAACTAAAGGTAGATGTTTTTTATTTAAACCATTACATCTAACACTGTTATTACCTGTGCAAAAAACAATTTAAATATCAAAAGAGATATAGACGTAGATTCCCTTTCTTTCGGACCTGTCATATAAACTGTCAGTGAAAAAATGGCAAACAAAATCTGATGCGGGCAAAGCCATTGTTAACGCGAGGAAAAAAATATCCAAGAAAAATTTAGAAGTGAATTAGGGCTAGTAGTGGGTGTACCGAAAGCTGGATTTGGAAACACCAACGATGGTAACACTGGCAGAAGTTTTTTTTTCCAATCCTGAATTAGCTGCAGAAATAACTGTACTTAACGCTGAAGAGGATTCAGATTCGGAAGAGGTCTTTGAAGAATCAGACGAAGAAGAACCATGGCACTCATCATCACCTTAGTGCAAAGGAGAAGTTGTTTTAAATAAATTAACTGTTATAATTTTAAATAAAATTTATCGTTACAATCATAAATAAGTTATTACTATGAATAAATTAATTATTTTCCGATAAATAAAATACTATAAAGTAACAAATTACAAAAATATTTTTTTAATAATATTCTTGGGAGGCGGGGATTGGTTAGGCATTTAAAAGCTTAAAAATGAATATTTTTAGGAAATTTGCAAAAAATAAAAAAAAAATTTTTTCACAGGGACGTTTTGGTGGTGGGATTGGAGGAATACCTCCCCCTGACCATAAAAATAAATTTTTATGGTTTTAAAAAATCTATTTCTATTTCTTTTAATAATTGCATTATTCTTTCAAATAATTTATTATTTCACCGCCCACAAAAGGGGGCGGGGCTAAAAATGGCATTTAAGAATCTCTTGAGCCCAACTTTAAGTTTTTTAACATTCTTGGACCTTAAAATTTGTAATTGCTAAACATGACGGGAAAATAAAAAAATTAGTTCATCTAAGGGGAACTTTTTTCTCCTTGATCCAATTTTTTCTGCAAAGTTTCATTAACCTAGGGGCACTAAGTACATTTTTACAGCCAATATAATCTAAAAAAAAGTAATGTCCGGCTAGATTGGCAAAATACCCCTATGTGCGACGGTTGTAACAACAATGCTAGGAATCACAAGAAAAATGTCTAGGTGTTGTACTAATGAAGACCTTATCTGATCCATATACATACGACCAATAATCGACAAAAATGGAAATCTAATGAATTGGACGAAGAAGCGAAAAAGCTTCTAGAAGATGAACATCAAGGCTATTTAGAAGAAATATTTACTAAAATTGTTTAATATTCGTAGCATTGCAGTACACTTAGTTTTACTTGTTTTTAATAGATAACAGATTGTTCTTGATTTAAATATTTATGTTAGTTGATCAATGTTTATTTCATAAATTTACAATAATTTGATATGGAAATATTTGAATAAAAAATAACTAAAATAGAAACATACGGCTTTTACATTAAAACTTCTCTATCTGAGGTAATTTTGGACCAATTCTAGGAAACAGTTTTATTCGATACTTACTTAAATTCGGGCTGTTTCAAAACGGCTAACCTTTGGGCCTTGTGAACATTAGAGTTAAAAAGTCCCCGGGGCCAAAGTTTGGCATTTTCTGACACGATTTAAATTAAAAGTAAGTATGAATTGCAAAAGAAACGTAAAAATTAAGATGTTATATAAAACAACCATTATTTACATGTTTAAACACTCTACTTTTATACTAAAATTGAACTAATGTGTTTATCTCATCTATAACTTTTTATTATTAGTCTTTTTTCATGTTTTATAGCAAAAATTAAAGACCAAAGTCCCATTTATCAAACAAAAAATTCCAACCCAATCAAACGTTATTTATGGATTTTTGACCGCCTTCTCCTCGAATGATCCACTGTGCGACGGCTGTAACGTAGCTATGTTAGCTTTTTTGGAAAAGGTAGTTAAAAAGATCTAAAAATTATTTTATTTATTTATGATTAGACATAAACATAGTAATAATTATAGAACGTATTATTACCATTTTTATTTAATTATTTTTTTTAACATTTCAACAAACTTAACGTATTTTTTTATTATTATTTTATGGTTATAAATACTATATTATTTTTGAATACTTAGAAAACTGTTAACAATATTTTACATAAAGTTTAACAAAAATTATAGAATTCATACCAACTATGTTGAAGTAGTCGGGTGTAGTAACCAATTAATGATTAAATATTCACAAAAACTTGTTAATCGTGACCTAAGAATTGTTTGAATCAATCAAATTTTTAATTTATATGAAAAAATTGTGTACATCATTCAACCAATGTCAAGTGAATGAATGTGTTTATCATTTGTCATTGTACCGAAAAGGAAAAAGATTTTATAAAGTAAAGTAAAGCAAAGTATACGACTACAAAAATCTAACTAAAGGTGTGTTTACATTGAGTGTACAAGTCATATGGAATGTCAAATTTTCCATATGTAAAACTATACATATCTTGAAACATAACATATGTTATTTACCTATGTGCAATAACATGTGTTAGTTTTTTATTTAAAGCACGCTCTATTTGATATGTAAAACAATATGACCACAGCTGTTTTCAGTGATGTTTACTTTTGTTTTCCAAAATTCCGCTCATACATTTTTATCATGAATGTAAGGAGTTTAAAAGTAACCAATATCTGTATTCTTTAAATAATACCAAAAATTGAATAGTTAGTTTGCTTACATACGAGGTATGATCAAAAAATAACCGTTATTTTCAATTTTCGCGAGGTATGTATGTTCGATTTTCGCATTTTTTTAATGTTGCTACACATGTCTATTTATGTTGACAATATCAGCCATTTTGGATTGTCAGTTTGTTTTTGACAGATAAAGAGGTTAGTCGTGTTTTGCTGTGTTCTTCGATTTTTTACTATTTCAAAAAATGGATCAAAGAAACTGTATTAAGTAAAAAATGAAATTAAATGTGCAAGGACATTTGAAATGTTGACTGTGGCGTTTGATGATTCTACTATGAGCAGAACACAAGTTCAATTGTGGTATAAACGGTTTAAGGTAGGTCGAGAAGATGTCAATGACGATGCTCGTCTTGGTCGCCCAAACACGTCAACAACCGATGAAAACATTGAAGCAGTGAAGAACATGATTTTGGATAATCGTCGAATCACTAATAGAGAGGTTGCTGATGATGTTGGCATATCGTTCTACTCATGCCAAGCAATTTTTACGGATGTTTTAAGCATAAAACGTACAGCAGAGGAGATTGTTCCAAAATTGCAAAATTTTGAGCAAAAAAAAAACGTCTCATGGACATCGCTCAGGAGATGTTGACCATCCTCAACGACGATCCAGATTTGATCAAAAAGGTCATAACAGCCCATAATGTCCTTGCACATTTAATTTCATTTTTTACTCAAAACTTAATACAGTTTCTTTGATCCATTTTTTGAAATAGTAAAAAAAATTGAAGTGCACACCAAAACACGACTAATCTTTTTATCTCTCAAAAACGAACTGACAATCCAAAATGGCTAATATTTTCAACATAAATAACAGATATGTGTACCAACATTAAAAACAAAAATGCGAAAATCGAACATATGTACGTACCTCGCGAAAATTGAAAATAACGGTTATTTTTGGATCATACCTCGTATGTAAGTAAACTAACTATTCAATTTATTGGTATTATAATTACATTCCAGTAAAAGAACATCAACGTTTTTATCAAACATTGCCTTTGAAAATGAGACAACTACATTGGTGCATACTAAAACCTTATTAAACTTACATGCTATAAGACCACAAAATAATAAGTCTATTACGGCTTGTGATTTTTTAACGTCATTCAAACGCAAATCATAAAATAAAATTTAGTTCTTTTTAAAGAAATTTGTTTCTTTTCTATTGTCATAAGAATTAGGATAAAAAGTATTTTATTTCTAATAAAAAAGAACGAAAATAAATTGACATTAACATCAACAATATTATTCATTTAATTGATGCTGATATAGTTCAAATGATATTAATTAATACTTATTGCAGTATTTATTATAAATATTTTTTGTTTTTATATAATTTCTCTCTTACAAATTGATTTCTGTACTGTTGTAGAAGCTCCCAAATGATAACACAAACTGGTAGTTCTTTGCATAGTTGACATCACTAGCGGGTTTCTAATAAAATGAAATGGGGGAAAAAATATGCAAAATTGGCTAATAACTTATTACAGCAAGTCCCAATAAAGCTAATATTATTAGATTTATTATATAGTCTAATAATTTAAAAAAATAATCCATCTAAACCACACTTTGAAGACCAGCTGTTTTTAATATTTGATTTTTGTTTTTAATAACAGTAGGTTATGTCATATGTACGTAACATGTGTACGTTTAAACACAAAATTTATAAACCATGTGTAAAACACTGATTTTGACATACACATGTAATTCCATATGGATAGCAATTTTGACAGTACATATGACTTGTACACTCAATGTAAACACACCTTAAGCAAGAGCTAAATAATAAAGCACATGTTCGCAATAAAATCATACACGCGCCGTACATAATCTTGATTTTATGTAAATTTACTTGAATTTTTTTATATTAAATAACAAAAATATCTTTAAAACACATTTAGTGTATTTTTTACTTATAATTGTTGTACAATCCATATTTATTCGCAACTGTTAATATGTGAGTACGTTATCCATCAACAAGCTGCAAAATGATTTAGCGTAAATTCCGTTAGTTTTATTTTTAGAAACATAAGTGGGTTAATATTTTTAGGTTACGAATAAAAGTGTGTTATAAAGAGCGATAACTATTTTTACAGACGCCAAAAAGAGATAATAAATTTCGATTTTAACAAAAACAACTCAATATAAAAGAAGCATTGGAATTTATGTATGTATGTATGTATGTATGTATGTATGTATGTATGTATGTATGTATGTATGTATGTATGTATGTATTTATGTATGTATGTATCTCATTTATTCGAGAGGTAGTCATTCAAACTTTCCAAAGTAATAGAAAAACAAATTTTTTATTTTATTATTATTATTATTATTATTCACCATTATTCTGCATTTCGATTACGATCCCGCATTCAGTTACGCACGAATCGAAAAAAAGTATTCCAAACAAAAACTGACTGGAAAGAAAAAGAAGAAGAGAAGAGTATGTTTAATAGGACTTTTTTTCTATGAAACGAATGAAATAGGATCACAAAATAAATTAAACAAAAAATTATTAATAAACAATTCTGTGTGTCATTTAAAAAAAAAGTTAAATGAAGTGCGCAAAACCTTTTTACAATAAATGCTGAACGTGTTGGTGCCGGTGGTCCCGTATATTTAGCTGCCGTTAAGGAATATTTAGCTGCTGAAATTATTGAATTGGCTGGTAATGCTGCTCGCGACAACAAAAAGACCAGAATCATTCCTTGCCATTTACGTAATGACGAAGATTTAAACAAATTATTGTCTGGAGTACCAATTGCCCAAGGTGTAGTTTTGTCCAAGAAAACAGAAAAGAAGACTTAAAATTTCGATTAGAAAAATTACATACCGTCATCAAGTATCAGTTCTTAAGCGGCAATCAGCATCAATAAATGGGAAATTCTGGGAGAGCATACATACATACTTATATATTTGTGGGATCTTATAAATATTTTGGGAAGAAAACATAAAAATATAAAGTAACTAAAAGGTATTTGTGCTCCAACTATTCCAGTGTGAAGAATCCTATAGCGGCGGCGGCTGTTTTCTTTAAAATATTTATATGTACATCATTGAAGCACAAAAATAAAGTTTTAATTTATGGATCCACCCATTAAATTATGAATAATTCTTTGCCATTTAATTCACAAACTTTTCATAATGCTCATGTGCTATTCTTTCCACCAAGAAATTGAATAAAACTCACAAATTTCAATACAAAAGCAATTAATAACTTAAAAACTTTTTATTGTATTACATATTTACATCTTTTTTAATTACATGCTTTTTAACAAAAAAAAAAACAAAAAAAAAAAATCGTAAAACTTTCCGTTAACAAATTCACAAGTTATAAAAACGTAGCTACGATCGGAATGCAGAATACATACAATCGAAAAAAATTAAATGAAAAGGAACACAGAATAACAAAGATGACAAACGGAGAAAATTTCGATTCGAATCGAAACGCAGAATAGTCTCCTTTTGGATACATATTTTAAGGAATAAAGTTTGTTGTATGAGCCAACTAGTTTATTCGAACGATTCCATTGAATTCATTAAATGAAATAGTTAAAATTTTTGTGTTTACTTAGTTTAATTTGAAAATGATTATACCTAATTAATTTGTGTTTTAAACTATGAAATAAAATTAATTAAAATTAATGTAAACCCAATTCTGTTTTTAGACGTTGATCATATACAAAAATAGGTAATTGGTTCCTTATTTATAAATCCTATTAAAATTAGTGAAAACCCTTTTTAAGAACAAGAAATCATGTTTAGTTTTACACATGTACATATATAATGTGTATTTGCACCGTTTATTTGCATCTTTAGTGTATGATGAAGATTTAACAGATAGTTTGGTTCCAGAAATCACCGATTGACTAATTGAATTTTAATTTTTTTATAGTTCTGACTGTGACTTCGTTTAATCCGAACATTTTGCTAAGAAATGTTGAGCCTTCTCCATTTCGAAGACGATCTAAAATTTCCATTTTGTTTTTTAAAGAAATGGCTCTACGTTGTAGTTTTTATTTGCAATTTTCGAATTCTTCTTTTAGAGTTGCATTGATAGTTCACAAAGTATTAACACATTTCAATTGCTCTAACAAGTAAAAATGCTTGAATGCACAAAAAGGAAAGTTTTTGATATAAAAATATTTCGCAAAACTTAAATGCTAAATGGAATAAAATCGTGTAAAAAAAAATAATTTTTCTATTTTGAAATTTTTTTAATTATTATTAGTCGAACTGTTTGTGTACTACATACAATGAAATTTATAATCAATTTTTCTTTAATAATATCACCTAATTTGTAATTTAATTAATTATTTCTTAGAGACGAATTTTTCTATTTTTAAACCGTGTTAAATCAAAACCGTGTAAAAAAAAGACCGTGTACTTTTGGGTGTACTTTTTTTGATATTGCTGTATTTAAGATTCTTTTCAATACTGCTGACAGCATTATGGTGCTACAATACAGTTTATTCAGCATCCAACGTATTTATTAATTTTATAGCAACAAATTTTGGTGTTGTACCATATTTGTTTTTGTATTTAAATAAGAGCACAATGAAAAATATTTTAAAATTAAAAAAAATATTTTAATTTATTTCTAATTGGTGCGATATGAGCACATTTTATTAAACAATTCCGAATCGCATTGCTTCACATGATTCATAGTACAAAAGCAAAAAGAGCAATCGAACTAAAAGAGCTTCCTAATTAATTATTGAACCATGAACTAAAATGAGCGATCACTAAATGAACTATTTGGCACAAGTCTACAACACAGCTGCACGTATTTTGTCACCAGATGATTTGGTGAGAGTTTAAAATTCGAGGTATTAAAACCATATCACTGTGCGTCATAAATCAATGGCAGTTCGCTTAACGAAAAAATCGTTCGAAATTGTAAGCATACGAGCACCAGTCAGGATCTCACTAGGAATATGTGCGCAAAACATATCTTATAAATAAAATAAATAAATGTGGTACGTACTACATTCTTTCATTAATTACTCAACGATTTATTTTTTTATGCTCAGTAAGGTTCGCTACCCGCTTTCTCAACAAATAAAATAAGGACTTGCAAGTAAAGGAATGGCCAAGCTAAAACTCGAAAATGCACTTTTTTCTCAGAGATGCCAACATCAAATTCAGAGAGTAATACTATTGCAGTTATCTAGATGTAGGATAACTAATTTGTTGGAGGATACCCAGCCATCAAGTCCTAGTCGCCAAGCTTTAACTCTAAAATACACGTTACTTTTAGAGTGCAAAATTTCAACACTCTACCTGTTAAAGTACGATAGGTTCACGACAATACTTTTAGACCTTAGATGCGAGGTACGACGCCCACTATTCCAATCTAGCTAGTTTTTCGAGGAGGGTTAGTCGTATATAATTTTAAAACCTTATCTATTATAGTAAGGAAGTAACCACAATCTTACAATGTAGATAATTTATAGTTTTCCGGTACGCGGTAATAATTTTGCACTCTATTTGGGAGGTACAACGCCCACTATTCCGATCCAGCCAGTTTTTCTTCTAAATTATACGCATTAATAAGGGAGCTACATGCATTACACAGAAAAAATAATTTTTCAGATTCAAACAATTAATTTGCAAAATTAGACAATTTCTTATTTGAATATGGTCCTATAAACAAATTTGTAAATTCAAGCAATTAAATTTAAAATTAGTTTATTGAAAATATTCCACGATTTCAAACAAAAAATTTGAATCAGACAAAAAAAGTTTACTGAAAATTGTAATAAAATTAACAAAAAAATTATCTGAAACAGACAAAAAGTTTACTGAAATTTAAAAAAAATTCAAACAAATAATTTATCTGAAACCAATGAAAAACTTTACTGAAATAACAAACAATTTTCAAACAAATAATTTAACTAAATCAAAAACAATTTTCGCTAATTGTGTTTAATAGTAACAGTTTTGTTACTAATTTAAATAAGTACTAGGTAAAATTTTACCATATTAAAAAAAAGGCCCAGCCGAATCACTTCACAGGATGGCAATGACAAATTCATTCAATTTCGCTGTTTCTGATAATATCAAATTCTATATATTAAAAAAATGTGGTTTATATATGGAATTTGACATCTTGAGCAACAGTGAAAATAATGTATCTCCCTTTTTCTTTTTTACTTTGGTCAAATTTTAGCGACTAGTTACTTATATATTTTAGGCACAAAGCGTTTCCTCTTGAGCACAATTGGGGAAAAAGCCTGTATTTGATTCATCTAAATTATTGGTATGGGCATTGTTTGCTGCTCAAATGCATATGTCATACATATTTACATAAAGCTGGCCATTACCGCCACCTGAAAAACTGTGAATAAAAATCAAAAATTAATATATATGTATATGAATATCTAGCAATATCTTTAATAAAAAATTTGTATATTTTTTCCTTCTCCTCTGCAGCTAATGGCTTTTAAAGGTTTCAAAATTTGAGCTTTAAATATTGTTTTATTAAAATAAATTTCTTTTTTGAAGTCTTGAAAAAATCAATATAAAATTTTTTGTTATTTTTTCAATGCATGACATTAAAGTGTTGCCGTTATTTCAGAATGAGTAATTATTCATAAATGGGCCAAAATAAAATTTCTTGGATAATATCTGCAAAATTGTCGTGTTATTAACTGACTATATAAGGTGAAGGTTTTAAATCGTCTGAGTTAACTATTAGAAATCATTTAATTCTGAACCGATTTTTATTTGAAAGGTAATGCTTATAGATTAGTTCCACTTAAAAAAGTTGATAACTTTAAAAATTGAAGGTTGTGCATCGGGAAAATCATGTATGATTTTTAGTGTCTTTTGAACCCTAAAATAATAAAATTACCTTACAGATTAGTGTCCTTATAGTTGATGTAACTTGGAAATCAGGTATAATTTGAGATAGTCCGTTATGACCGTAAGTATAAATATATTAGAAATTTAACAGTGTCTCGATCAGTGATGTTCTTTGGTTATAGTCAGACATTTGATATTTACACAGCCTTTATATTGCTATATCTGCAATATTAAATAAAACTTAAAATTAAATAGTGTTTTCATGGATGACTTAATTTGATGCATACCTCCTTATTGCTGTGTATGCTATAATAGCAATCATTGAAATTAAATGTAATTAAATTATATCCCCTACTAAAATATAATTAGAGGCTATTCAAAATTTTAAAGTGTTTTAAATTTAATTTTTACAGAAGAACAACATTTCCATATATTAATAAATTTAGTTTAATCAATTATTTTTATTACGGCAAATTAAAAATCAAACAGAAGTATTATTAGATTCAAACAAAAAGGTTTTTGAAAATCAATAAACATTTAAAAAAACATTTGTTTGCTAATATTTTGGTAGTAATTTTTCCGTGTACGTATGCACACATTTGGGGCGCCGGCCCATAAATGAGAGTTTTATCCCATTTTCGTCCGGATATAGATGATAGATGAAGTGAAGTATCTTTTACACCGTTTCAGAAAACCGAGGCACTTAAAAACTTTTTAGAGACTTGAAACATATGTTTAGTCCATCGAGCATCACACTGGATTTTTATGCCAAGAACATCAAGAGCTTCCGATTCCTTAATATTTATATCACCCATAATAATAGATGAAGCATCATTTCTGAACAAACGCCTATGCGTAAGCATGCAACATTGAGTCTTGCGGGCATTCGACTCTATTCGCACGATCCGATTCGGATATTGCTGCGAGATCGTATTTGAGCGTATCATTCATGTTTGCCTTTTCGAACCCAACTCCAACTGGTTCAATCTATTACTGAAAGAGTACCAATGCAAATGGTGTTGTCATCTGCGAAAGAGTAGATAGGATTGAAAGTTTGACAAAGAAGGTCATGTAGAAATATAAGAAATAGTGTAGGAGAAAGAACAGAACCTTGTGGTACCCCTGAATTAATCTTGAACTCTTTTGATGAAATCCCATCTAAAACAACTCGTACAGTGCGATTCGTGAAAAAACTAGATACAAATCGCGAGAAGTTATAACCGACACCAAGATCATTAAGCTTTGACAGAAGTGCATTATGCTGCAATTTTTTAAACTAGAGAACAAATTGCGATTGGGCGGTAACTATTATGGTTCTTAGCCTCTCCTTTTCTGGGGATCGGCCTTTCATTAGCAACTTTCCAACATTTTGGACATTCATCAGCATGATACAAAGTGCTGAAAAGCAGTGCTAAAGGGCGTCGAAGAGCACTGTTTGAAGACCAGTGCTGGAATCCCATCCGACCCAGGAGACTTGTTGATGTTGAGATCTGCTAAGACCTTTTTAACCGCTCGTGCTCGAAAGAATATCTTCGGCACAGTAACGGATACTCTGTCGAATTTAGGCGGTGGTTGATTGCTTTCTGGTAAATAGGTATTGTTTGCAAATATAGTAGCCAAAAGGTTAACTTTATCAACCGGGTCAGTGAATATTTGGTCACCTTTTAAAAGAGTCGAAATTGACGAACTGACACTATTCTTTGCTCTTTTAACAGTGCCAAAATCTCTTACTACCCGGAGGAGCAGCAAGAACTTTACCACGAAGACGCTATTCGTATAGATTTTTTTCGCATCTTAGTACTTTGGCACATCAAGATCACGCTCTTTTACGTAGCGAATCAGTTTTTGCTTCTACGCCAGATACTGAATGCTGCCTTTCTTGATCTGACTACATTTTTGCTGGTCTGATTAAACCAAGACCTCGTTCTGGTTTTAATAGAAATTACTTTTGAGGAAATAAAAGCTTTCATTCCAAGCAAAATGGTGTTCACAACTCTTTCTGCTATGGCATCAACATTATTGCCAAGGAATCATAGTTTCCAATTAAATTGCTTAAAAAGCTAGTTGAACTGAGCCCAACGTCCTTACGAAGTCTTTACTCGTGTATAAGCAAAACAGCTTGAGAAAACTTTTTTCAAAACTAGCAATCAGGACAAAATTATGTTATTAATTAAATAGATATCCAGGCACAACCTGAATATTGTGGGACTTCTCTAACCTTTATAAATAAAAATTAATTTTTTTGGTCCTAGTAGCGATTTTATGATAAAATAATGAAAATAACTTGTTTACCATTACCAAAGTAAAGGTTAAAACAACGATAATTTGTTTGGCGAAAACTTATGATGTTACAAAGAACATAATATGGTTCTCGTGACTATATCACAACCATATTTTGTCTCTGCATCAACAAGAATAATCTTATAAATAAGTTTTTATATTAATTATTTAATATTTCCTAACATCTGCCAAAGCAAATCTGATAAATGAACAAGTATTGGAAGGTCTTTGTAGCTATAATTATTTCATTGGCATTATAAACTCCAGCTATAATCACAACAAGCAAATAGAAATTGCTTGTCTATTTGTGTTTATCTACACGTTTTTGCTTATTGAAATTTTCTGTGTGGTTTCGAAAGTGATCGTTAACTTTTATATAAAAGTTTCGCACGTTTTGCTTTTATGGAATTTCCAGCCATTTCTATTTTTAGTTTTGATTTTTTTTCTTTCTTTTAATTTTTATTATTGTTTTAGCTTTCTTAATTATTTTGTATGTGTTTGGCTAAATATCCGGAAGTTCATTAACCTTTTAAATTCAACAAACCAAACAATAACGAAAACAACTTAAAGATTAATGACGATTGTCTAGGGAAATGTTGTTGTACAATATTACCACAACTAACACAATTCAATATGAACATTATGACGAAGATAAATGAGAAAGAGTACAAATTTTGTTGAAAGAGTAATGTTTTTTACGGTTTATTTTTTATAATTAAATAGAAATACTCACAAAAATTATTTTTATAAAAAATATGACAGAATATGCTATATATAATACATGATTGTAGTTAAATCGAGTTTTTCAAATGTCTTTTTGAAAATTTCAGATTTCAGAAACGAATGTTTCTTGATGCAAATTTGTGTAGCCTTCTGAATATACAAAATATTACTGATAAATGCGGTAATAATGTTAAATTCTTATTTTGGTATAAATATTTTTGATTACATTTCCTTGTTTTTTTTTTTTGTTTTATTTGGTAAACTATTAATTTTTTTAAATTTGGCTTCTTTAGTTTTTATTTTTTTATCTAAAAGTCAGTCACCTCACGAGATTTTTATGTACAAATCAGTTGAACCGTAAAGAGCCGGCACACATTGAACGGCCCCCATAGTAAAACTGGAAAAAAATCGATATGTTAAGATAAAAAACATATTTATTATAAAGATTAATAATAAAGTTACAAACAAATTCAAATAACATAACAATTGTAGACAATTTCTTAATCACTAAAATAAAGAATCAAACATTATTTACTGTTTGATTTTTGTGAGGATTACCTTCAAGCAACAAATATCTGCCTGGAAGAATTTCATCAAAACTTAGTTATTTCTTCAATTTATTCACCTCCTAGATTTCAAGTATCAGAGAGTCAGTATAGCGACTTCTTCAAATCACTAGGTCCCTGTTTTATAGCAACGCTAAACATACATTTTGGGGATCACGACTAATAACACCAAAAGGTCGTGTTTTGTTTGACACAATTTCAAAAATCCGTCTGAATGTGATATCGAGTGGCCAACCCATCTATTGGCCTACTGATCGGCAAAAAATAACGGATGTTATTGATTTTGGTGTGATTAAGGTATTCCGAGAGAAATGCTTAAAGTTGAAGCGTCATTTGAATTATCCTCAGATCATTCACCCACAATTGTCTATATGTATGGAAATATTGTCTCACCAACAACTAGCACAAGCATTAATTGGTTGAAATATAGAAAGTATCTCAGTACTCACTGTTCGGAAAATATACCGCTAAAAACACCAGAAGACGTAGATAAAAGTCTTATTAATTTTGATCAAATCCTTAAATCAGCTGCTCAACATGCAACAGTAACCCGACAATCAGCTAGATACAATCAAATTTACTTTTTAGATGTCGAGCTGCTCTTGGCTGAAAAAAGGAAAATTCGAAGAGAGTGGCAATCACACACATCTTCTGAACTCAAATCTAGACTTAAAGATTGCACGAAACGGCTAAGACAGCTTCTAGAATATCGAAGAGTAGCATCTCTGAAAAATTAGTTGGAAGATCTCGACGCAACTGCAGATCAGATTATTCATTATGGCGTGCATGTAGAAACCTTAAAAGGCCAGTCGTACGTAAGCCTCCCTTGCGAACTTCTTGTGGAGACTGGGAAAGAAATGATAATGAAAAAGGTAATTTTTTTGTTGAACATTTGAAAAAGGTTTTCACTCCAAATATGTGTAGTAATATAGTTGAGTTGCCGCCAGTAGAGACTAGTGCCGTAATACCCCTAAGATTTGAATTTAGCGATATTGAAAGGTCAATAGCGGATTTAAACACCAAAAAAGACACTGGCGTTGATAAAACAAGTAACAAGATGTTATTTGAGTTTCCCCGTTTAGGTCGCAGAATTATTCTTTTTGATTTTTAATGTCATCATACGTCGTAAGTACTTTCCCACAGAGTGGAAGGTCCCTTTGATAACTATGATTCCTAAACCAGGAAAAGACCACACTAAAGTAGAATCATACAGACCTATAAGCCTTTTATCAAACGTGTCAAAGTTATTTGAGAGAATATTAATAACTAAGCTGAATCCAATTCTTAGCGCGAAAGGATGTATTCCGAACCATCAATTCGGCTTTAGAAAACAACATAGTACGATCCAACAAACACACAGATTAGTAAATGTAATTAAAACGACCTTTGAAGAAAAAAATACTGTTTTGCGCTTTTTATCGACGTTTCTCAAACATTCGATTAGGTTTGGCACTAAGGCCTAATATTTAAGCTAAAGCTGAACTTGCTCTTAAAAGATTATTTAACGAGTCACAAGTTTTTACTAAAAGAAGGTGACTTTTTAAGCTCGCCACAGCTCATTGAAGCCGGAGTTCCCCAAGGTAGTATTTTGGGACCAATTTTATATTTACTGTACACATCAGATCTGCCAATTAGCACCCTAGTCCACACATCAACTTTTGCAGATGACACAGCTTTTTGGAGTATTCATGAAAGTGCCCAAGTAGCATCTCAACTTTTACAAGACCATGTACTCAATTTGGAAAAATGGCTAGAAAAATGGAGAATAAAAGTTAATGAACAAAAATGTACTCACATTACTTTCACACTGCGTAGGGACTCATGCCCTCCTATAACACCACAGCTTTCAAACGTTAAATACATGGATATACATCTTGACCGTCGCTTTACTTGGAAAAGCCACATTGATTTAATTAAATTTAATTAAAAGCAGTACAGCTAAATTAGCTTATTGACAAAAACTCCACCCTGAACTTAGATTGTAAACTTCTACTGTACAAGTCGATTCTCAAATCAATTTGGTGTTATGGGATTCAGTTCAATCACACACCACCAACACACAATCGAACACCTCCTTTGCCACTGCCCTGCGTTAGAATACCAACGCCTCCAATACCTTGGACAAAGGTGCTTCGCAAGCCTCTCCTGTGTCTCGATTTTGGAACCGAGCAGGATTAATTCCTTTCTGAGAAGCAGCGGATGGTTTTCTAACCAACCTACACTTTACGAGGCATAGACAATCTCGTTAATAACCTGGCTTGACCAACCTGCCCTCCGTTGGCTACCTCCCCACACTTCTGACTCTTCTCTATCTACTTCTATAATTTTTGTCTGTCTGTCTGTCTGTCTGTCTGTCTGTCTGTCTGTCTGTCTGTGACTTTATATTATGTCTTCTTTCAACGCTTTTTCTCTTTTCTCTCACTCTCTCTCTTTTCAATCTCTCCCTCTTTTTCCTGTTCTCTTTTGCAGGTTACACAAAGGGACCAATACTTGGACCCAAGTGAGCTGTATTGGAGCTGCCTGCTTAACCTAACCTAACCATGGGATTCAGTTACACTGCTAGCAATGTAGAAAAAATTCAAAGGTGCCAAAATAAGATACTACGTATGATTACATCTGCTCCCTGGTATATAAAAAATTTGAACATCCACAAAAACCTAAACATGCCTTTGGCGCGTAACATGCTGAATGAACCTGGTTACATTCGACTAAAAAGAAGAGATATGGTTTTTCTTGGCCGTACATTAGAGGGATGACCCGCATATGATTGCAAAATCCGTGAAAAAAAACATTATTTTTGTCTAGCACTGGCTGGACTTAAAAAGTATATTTTTTTAGACTTAAGATACGAGTAATTTTTGTTAGTTAAACATATTGAGGATACAATAAATAAATTATAAAAAAACTAAAATAAGTTTCTAAATCTGAATCAGTGTTAACAGATTCACATACTATTATTTTATTTATTATTTATTTATTAATAGATGTATTTATTTGTATTTACATATTCATTTTTTGTTTATAACAATGTTAATATCTATATTTGGCATAACATATTTGTTGTGAGCCAGATTGGCAGATTGCTAGTATTTTTAATAAAATTCATTTAGCTAATTTTTGTATATATGTACAAGTTTAAGTGAGCAAAATTGAAAAAATTACAAATTAAATTCATTAATAATTAATTTTCTATATTTTGAACAAATTTCTAAGTATTTATATAAATTGTAAAAGTTGGAACCATTTAAGATATTTATTACTTCGATTAGTTCAAGTTGGGATTTTCCAAAAAATTGTAGTCTAACTCCATTATATATTGGACAGACTCCTAAGAAGTGGTAAGTGTTTTCCGCTATTCCCAGGTTGCATATTGTGTATGCGGATACAGAGTTGTTTTTAAAGGACCTGGTGTTTATGTCAAGCAAACCTCCCCTCGCTTTGACTATTAAGCTAGTAATATGAGATGAGTAACTTCCAGCAAGAACAGGCGTAACGTTGTGGTTAAGTTGGCAATAAAGGTCGTGGTGTTGTGAGTTTGATGCCTTAAGTAAATTATATTCACGTTCTTTCGCAATAAGTAGGTTTATCATGGATTTCCAGTTTGTGCAAAATGGGAGGTTTAAATTTGTGGGAGTAAATTGAAATACTTGTTGTAGATTTGTCCATTCCTTTGCCCAGAACTCATTTTTGGCGATTATTGCTTCTGCAAGTATACTTGGTAGTCGGTTGTGACTCATGTTTAAAACTTTGTTTATATAGGAGAGGTGTAGTCTCAGAGTGGAAACGTACAAGGAGTCTAAGCCAGTTTCAAGGTATAACATGTAGTTAGGTGTTGCTGCTGGTAGGTACAACATCTTTTTTATAAAAAATCTAAATAGCTTCTCTACTCCATCATATCTCTGATAACCCCATACTTGAGCAACGTATAACATTATCGATCTAGATGTGGCAGGAAATATTTTTAGTTTATTATATTTAGAAATTAATATATTTAGACCAAGTGGAGTTTATAGCAAGTTTAGAGGCAGCCAATTTATTATTAAGATGTTTGTTAAAAGACAAGTTATAAGCAATGTCAAGATATTTGTAGCTATTCATCAATCTGGATCTTGTCATCTCCAAATTGCCAGCTAAGATTAGAAGATATTCTAGAACCAGTACGAAATATAACAATCTTTGATTTATTCAGGTTAGCTTTTAAACACCACATCGTACAGTAAGTAAACAGAGCATCATCATTTGTTGTAATTTAGCTTTTGAATCAGAAAGTATGACAATATCGTCAGCATAAAGCAGTATCTTTAAATTTTTTTTTGCAACATTTACACCATGTGGTAATTCATCAGCTAGGTAATTAACGTACAACGAGAATAGTATAGGACTTAAAATCAGAGCTGTTAAATTTCGATTACGATTAGTAATCAATTACATTACTTTTTAAAAAGAATCGTAATGATTATATAATCCACTATTCAACAATTTTTGATTACTAATTGATTACGATTACAAATAATCAAAAAATAATCAGGATTACTTGCGATTACTGAAAAATAATCAAAAATGAGTTCGACTACTTTAAAAGATTACTTTTAATTACTTTTGACTATTTTTGATTACTTTTGATTACTTTTGATTTTTTGTGATTACTTTTGATTATTTTTGATTTTTTGTGATTACTTTTGATTATTTTTGATTTTTTGTGATTACTTTTGATTATTTTTAAAGGGATCTTGTACATTACATTTATTGAAAAAAAAACTATACAAAGTTAAGTTAGGGTGAATCCGCTAAATAATTGAAAATCTGAATTAAGCAAACTATTACTTAAGATTATTTGAGTATGGCAGCTCGCAAAATCGGTATGAGAGTCATAGTAGTCTGTTTGTCAAAAGTTTGACATTTCAATATATGTCAGTTTTGATTTTTTCTGTTCTCGTTCTTTTGCCAGCTAAAACCGAAAGGTAACGGAAGTACAAATTCAAATTCAATATAAATATAAATAAAATTAAAAAAATTTAATTATAGGTGAAAATGTCTCAAAATATTTTCGAAAGCGAATTTTTCCGCAGACGACAGTACTGAGGATCCGGACTTTAATCCTTCTACAAGCAAGAGAATAAGGCTATCAAATAAAGAAGCAGGAGGGGCCCTCAAAAAACACACTCCGTCTGATGAACGAAAAATAATTTTCAAAGCTGAATTTTACACAGACTTACAAAAAGTAAGTTTTTAAGTTTAATTAAGTTTTTAAGATTAATTTGCAAGAAGACAAACTGCATTACGTAATGAACACGCTTTGATTTTTATTTTATATCTGAGCTTTCGCTTCTCTGTGCTAAGAGGCTTTTTTTATAGTGCAACTTTGTTGTGTTTATGACGTTTTGGTTCATTGGCTGAACAAGTTCGGTACAATTTAGTGGAAAACACTTGACTGTTATATTTGTTAAAGGGTAGGGGGCTTTTTTTGGAAACAGGGGACTATAGGAGGTCAGGACCACAAGGAACAAAATACTAAGAGTTGAAAAATCTGGAGATCTGAAAGAGGAATAATATTCGCACACACACAAAACCCTGACCTAAAAATAAAAATTTTTTTAATTAGATTTAGGCAATTATTATTTTTAGATTTCAGATAATATAACTTCTGGTAGGTGTGTTGCATGTCATCGAGAGATAAGAGGAAGTGGTGAAGTGACGTCCAATTTTATTAAACATTTGCGGGTCAAGCATAATGAAAGTTTTAAAAAATTAAAAATTATAAGGCAGGTTGTCCTGAAGGCTGTACAGCGCAATCCGTTTTTGATGGTACACTGATACACGCAATTATTGACTCCTCATTGCCCCTTTCCATTCTGGAAAAGAAATCCTTCAGAGAGCTTTTTGAAAATACAGGTGTGAAGGTGTTGAGCAGACAAACAGCAGCTAAAAAATTGGAGGCGAAATATACCATCATGGTGCAAAATATAAAAGAAAAAATTTTTTCTTGCAAATATTTTTGCACCACAGCAGATATTTGGTCTGGAAACCATAGAAGTTTCCTTGGATATACGTGTCATTGGCTTACGGATAATTTGGAACGCAAATCGGCAGCTTTAGCATGCACAAGAATGTTTGGAGTACACACCGCTGAAAATATTGCGCAGATGATTTCGGAAATCAACACTACATTTGGTTTGAACAGCTCAAACATTGTAATGACCGTCACGGATAATGGTTCCAATTTTGTAAAGTCATTCAGAGAATATGGTGTGGGAAATACCTTTTCCGAAGATGAAGTTATTGAGGATCTGCCTGTCTTTGATAATGAAAAGTGGTTGCCTACACATCAGAGATGTTGCAGCCATACTCTCAATTTGCTTGCATCAACCGATTTTGACAACATTTTAAAAACTGAGCAGCCACTGCATTGCCAGCATAGGATGGTAAGTGGTTAATATGTTTTTTTACACATTCGATAATGTTAAAATTTGTAGACATTCGATAAATGCAACAACTTGTGGAAAAAGTGCAAGTGGCAAAAGTCTTCGGAAATAATTACAGAGTACTTGGGCTCGTCGTTACTTTTGCCTGTTGTTACCCGTTGGAACTCATTATATGACGCAGTTAAGAAGCTACTCTGCTATAAAGAACATTTAAATTGTCTGTGCGATAAGCTGTCTTTGCCAAATTTCTCACAAGGAGACTTACAGTACCTGGAGATGTACGTGTTGGTAATGGAACCAATTGCTAAGGCGCTGGACTTTCTTCAAGGAGACAACAACGTATATTATGGTACGACTAGTAAATTTATAAATTATTGTACTACATACAAAAATTTATCACTTCTATGTGCATTTGATATCCTTTATATTGTGTTTCGATGAAATATTAAATATATTAATTTTATTAACCACAGGATTATTAATACCGACTCTTGTGACACTGTGCAATAAGCTGCATAAACTATGCACAAGCAAGAAGCTACAACCATTATCCTCTGTAATAATGAAAATGGAACATGGATTGAAACAAAGGTTTCAACCATATTTCATGTTGCACCCTGAGGCAAATATCGCAATTACGGCAACAGTGCTAACGCCAAGCATCAAAACGAAATGGGTGAATGTTTTGCAGAGATTAAGCCCAGAATTACCGGAATTAACTATTGAGAGCATAACCAGCAGAGTTTTGGATACTCTGCACAGTTTTTACGACAAAAACTGTAATTCGTTTAATTTTGAATCGAAAAATAATAACATATCGACTATGCCCGATTTTTTTGATTTCAGTAATGATGGTGAGCTAATGCGTGCATTACTTTGAATTTTCAACTTTAAAGATTTCACTTTGCAGATGATGAAATTAACACAAGTTTATCTTCAAATGACCAAACCAAAATTGACCGACGATCTAATATAAAACATCAGTTTTTCAGTTATTTAAATGATAACTCAAGTGATGATGACATTTGGCAAAATTATGATTTGCTCAAGGAAGCATTCATTTATTTTAATACACCCTTAACATCTTCAGCTCCAGTTGAACGACTGTTTTCGTTTGCCGGGATCGTAAGCAGTCCAAGGCGGCAATCATTGTCGGATTATTCTTTTGAAAAATTAGTTATAATGAAAGCCAATTCAAATTTTATGTAAATGAGAATTATTATTCATTATTTATTCATTTTATTGTAGCAGAATTTAATTTATTTATGTTACTTGCTTAATTCAGATTTTCAATTATTTAACGGATTCACCCTAACATAACTTTGTATAGTTTTTTTTTTTCAATAAACGTAATGTACAAGATTCCTTTAAAAATAATTAAAAGTAATCACAAAAAATCAAAAATAATCAAAAGTAATCACAAAAAATCAAAAATAATCAAAAGTAATCACAAAAAATCAAAAGTAATCAAAAGTAATCAAAAATAGTCAAAAGTAATCAAAAGTAATCTTTTAAAGTAGTCGAATTCATTTTTGATTACTTTTGATTATTTTTGATTATTTTTCAGTAATCGCAAGTAATCCTGATTATTTTTTGATTACTTGTAATCGTAATCAATTACTAATCGTATAAAACTGAATGTAATCGTATTGTAATCATTACTTCTACTTTAAAAAAAAAGTAATCTAATTACTAATGAATACGATTACTAATCATTACTTAACAGCTATGCTTAAAATACAACCTTGTTTTACTCCAAGCTCGACAGAGAAAGTTCCGGAAAAAGTACTTCCATCCCAGATTCGACTTTTGTTGTTTTCATATGCGTATTGAATTAATCTTATCATTTTAGATGATAGTCGCAAACAGGAAAGTTTGTAGAACAAGGAGTTTCTAGGTATCATGTCAAAGGCACAAGAAAAATCTACGAAAAATACAAACGTGTTATTGCCATTCAATTTGTGTAAATTGACGATGTTAACAAGATTAAAAATATTGTCTACAGTTGAGTACTGCTTTCTAAACCCGGCTTGGAATTAATTTAAAATATTGTTGTTTTCGGTCCATTCTGTTATTCTATTTAATAAAATAGTATTAAAAACTTTGCATAAAGTGTCGATTAGTGAAAGCCCACTGTAATTAGATGACTGGTTTGCATCTCCCTTCTTGAATAACGGTATCAAAATAGATTGGCGAAAACTCGAAGGTATTTTTTCTTGTAAAAATATTTTGTTGAGAACAGATAATATTACATTTATAAAACAATCAGGTGCATTTTTGTAAAATTCATAAATAATACCATCTTGGCCGGGGGCTTTGTGAAGTTTTAAAGATTTTACTACTGCAGAAATTTAACAAAATTCGATAGGTGAGTCTAAGAAGGCATTAGTGAAATACGGCATTGGCCAGCTCATTGTAGGAGCATTTTCGTGGTTACTCAACAAAGTAGAAAAATGTGACAGAAAATTATCTTCTGTTAAATTACCTTTTGTCGCAAGCGTACGTGACTTCATAGAGTTTGACAACTTCCACCATTCGCTACTATTTTTTATTTTGTTTAGTTGATCTAAATTTTTATTATAAAATTCTAGTTTTTTATTAATACATAATTTTCGGTATTTGGTTCTAGTTGTGAAATAGCGTAATTTGTTGATATATGTGTGTTTTTTTCTGTAAGCTTTTAGTTTTCGTAACATAGTCTTACGGAATCTCTCGCACTTCCAATCAAACCACTTTTTCATAGGTTCAAAGAATTTTTATTGGGTATTTTCTCATTTGCAAGTTTAACTTTTTTTGTAATTGTAGAAATCAGTTCATATACCGTCTCATTTGTATGGAGATCAACAGTTTCAGTTAAAGAACTAAGTTTTTCTACATATTTATCGACGAATTTGTTGTTCCAGTGCAATCTTTCAAGAGGTAGATTATCGTTGTGATTAACATTAGAACAAAGACTCTTTATTTTTAGGCACAGTGGCATATGGTCGGAGTAAGGTTTGGAGGCTATAGCGAAGTCATCAACATATTGTAGTAGACTATGCGAACACACATAACACCACAAAAGCTGTATTCCCCATGAACATCCTTTCCAGTCCTACCATTAAGTATAATGCCACCAAATTGATCAATTAACTCCAAAAGTTTTTTTCCATGGCTATTAAGAACTTTGTCTTTAGAACATCTAACTTCTAACATCTAACATCTAACGCATATTAGGCAAATCTTTTAAAAAATTACTATCAAGAACTTGTGAATCTGAAATTCTCATACTATTATGTAATTACTAATTTCTTGATTATTGTTGAAGGAGCTGCTTGTATTTATTGTATTTCTATTAAATAAAATTAATGGATCAGAAGAAATTAGGAGTTTATTCATTAAATCTTGATTACAATTTTCTCCGCTATTTTTTTTGAGTGTGCTCAAGTCTGTTCGGTCTTTATTGTTTTGTAAAGGCATTCTAAAGCATTCGCCCGTGCACTCACCTTTTATTAGTTAGCCCTGGTTTAAAGCATAGCCTACTATAATCATACATTTTTAAATATAAAAAATATCAACTGATAATTTTAATAAAAATATCAAATATAGATGATTTTTAAAATCATTGTATTTCAAAAGTTGGCATAGAAAAGACCTAAACCTTTTTATACATATTTTAATATATAAAACAGAAAATAAGAATATTGATTCATAAAAGTAGTTTTTTGATGTGCCTATTTTTTCAGGTCCATCGAAGCTGACTATTTTTTTTTAAGTACATATTTTGGCTAAAAACTTCACAATTTTTTTAATTGTGTGAATTTTAAGATTTCTTCATTGTTTCTGCTATATTTCTGAATAAAACAAATATAATTGCATGCATTTTTATTGAAAACTTAATTTTTGATATTTTTTTCCAAGCCCATTTTTTGTTACTTAAAAATTATGAAAAATTTATCAAAATAATTCGAATTTAAAGCCGTGTAACTTTTTATAGCTGTAACGCACATGAAAACCCAAACCACCTTTGGAATCGTGGGAGCCTCAGCTTTCATCCCTTTAATTTTTATTTACTTAAAAATTAAAGGGCAGCATAATAACATGAGATATGAAATAAATAATTAAACATTAAAGGTTGTTCCCATTGGTAATGTAATTTAATATACTTATGGCATTGTCCACAATAAAAAGAAGTATAAACATAATAGTTAAGGCTGTTATGATATGTTATAATACTTATTTAAAATTTACACAGCTTGTGTATTGCTAAGTCCATTATAAAGGGATTTATCATAAAGGACGTTTTAGTGCATTTAGCATAGATTTTGAACTGTATTAGCCAGACTCTTGATATTTACACTATTCTCGCTACAACTAACACTTAAACTAAACTGGAATTTAAATAAAAATTGCACTGGTGCATGCCTTGATATATAAATTGCTAAGCTATCCATTTGTTTTTTCTTTTACATGAAATGCTGTCTGGTCTATAGCAAGGAATCGTTATTGCGGCTATTTTATTCAGTTTGAATATCAGCGTACGCATGGTGCACTGTGCGATATTGTGCGATAATGGGACAATGGCATTGGGTGGTGCTATTGTCGCTTCATTGCGCTTGGATTGTATAGTATGCGGTATTTATATGACGCAATGGGGGTACTGTTTCACATTTTATAAATTTACCGGCGGATAAGGCCCAACATGGGCCTTATCCGCCGGTAAATTTATATTTCAACGCTTGCTGGGCAAGCGTTGAAATATTTGAATACTTACTGCTTTTTTGTAGATAAGTCTGATTTTTCTGGGAAAAAAAAAGATTTTTATTAGTGTTTTCTCTTTCAGAAAAATAGAAATATTTCCTTTAATTCTCACATATTTTATGTAAGTAAAAAAAAATATTTCTTGAACCTGCCTAACTTACTAAAGAAAATGAAAATGTACCAGTAGATTTGAAGTGAATTCACTTCGCTAACTAGATTATGTTTAATTCTAGATATTTCTTGGATGCAGATTTTTTTATCAAAATATTCAGTTCTTTATTAAATAGCATATGACAGCGCTGGTTTCAGTAAACATTTTTATAAAATTGTAAAAACATATTGTAGAATAAAAATATAACTTGAAGTTTACCTAATTAATGTGAAATTACCATTAAAACCACTTGAGTTCTGGTCTCTTTATCAAATGATTTTTTGTCTGCTTATATTTAAAAAAAATCCTATGCAGTATCATTTTCAATTAGACTGATTTGAAATCTAATGAAATTGCATGAGAACATGTTTTTGGT
Source organism: Phasia obesa (assembly GCA_949628195.1). Classification (NCBI taxonomy): domain Eukaryota; kingdom Metazoa; phylum Arthropoda; class Insecta; order Diptera; family Tachinidae; genus Phasia; species Phasia obesa. The sequence continues at coordinate 40,481,820 of OX451219.1, forward strand.
TATAATTTCAAATCTCAACAGACTGAATGAGAAACGAAATATTAGAACCTTTTCAGCTAATTAGAAATTTGTGCCGAAAAAAATCACAATATTTATATAAAGAAATATATGTATGTATGTATGCCAAAAAAAATTATAGTTTAAAAAAATTGGAAAAATATATACTACATACATATGTATGTACATATGTTCTAGTATAATAGGGTACAGAAAAAAACACCACAATTGCACTAAGCAAAAAATAAGATTGATTTTTAATATGGATGTGTGCACTTGTATTGCTTTGATAGTGTGGTAAAATGATATGCGGTATAGTTGTTGTTTATGCTGCTTATGTATTTGATAATTTTCTTTTTTTTTACGGACTCAAAACCAAAGAAAAAATGCGCATTTAGGGAAATGCAAAAGTGCAAATACATACTTCCGTTTCCGTTGCATCACTTCACTATATTTTTTTAAAACACTTTTGATATGTGAACATCTTTTTTTCGAAATGTCAGAAAGTTGTTCACTTTTTTTCTCCTTAAAAGACTCGCCTACTTTTTTACCGATTGTACTTACCAAATGTATGTTTGTAGGAATCGAGTAAACTACATCATCTTTCATATATGATGAACAGAACGAGATGGAGATGTAAAAAAGAAAAACTGACATACGTACGTTTAGGCGAGTATATTTACTTCATATACATAAATATATTTATTTTTTGCTTGAAACATTTATGTTTGTGAATAATTTTAGTTGCAGAAATACTGATATCTGTATGATAATACCCCCGGGGGTTCCAATTGTCAATGCAGGAATGGCAAATGCTTTGACTCGGTTCACTCGGGGAAAATAGGGGCACCAGACGCTAGGGTTCCTAGAGCCTAAATCTGGAAGAAAAGGTCTGTGTGTTAAAACATACGGGTCCTCTTCGAGGCCCGACCAGTGCCCAAAGGACTGGTACCACGGGAATCGGTGGCCCCACAGAGAGCCTATCCTCTCTGTGACCGGTTATTGGTGAGGTCCCCTTCGGGGGAACACGTGGTGGTTTTGGTTTAAGATCGATTTATGTAGGCAAGGTGCAAGGTCGATCAAGTGTGCTGTTGCACTCTCAACAGACGGAGTTTGGATAGTCTCCAAACCCCTAAGCAAGAGGTTATAATGTGGATCTAGGCTTGCCTTGGAAAGGCTTGCCATATTATATAAATTGCTACTCATTGTGACTGTATCACACACAAAAAGCGATTGGTGGCAATCGTAAAGTGTTGTTATACTACACAATGGGGGCGCTAGTCTACGCCTAAGTTTCACTCGCTGGTAAGACCACCGTGAGGTTAGGCCGAGTAGGCAGGTACTCACGTTAATCTTGTTCCACAATCTGTATGATAATTTCACGTGGCTTTGGAAAATTACCAAGGTTACATTATAGAATATAACCCTAATTATGTTAAGTATAGACAGATTATTGTAATGAATATTCAAGTTCTATTAGTCATACAATTTATTAACATACAAATGAAATTATGAATTAAGGATTAAGATTGTTTTATTCTCTCTAAGTTGAATAAATATTTTTTACAAATTAGGTGATTCATTTTAATGAAAAAAATGTTAGACACTATCGGAATGTAACGCATTTTCTGAATCGCTACATTCTTTTTCAGCATTCTTAGAACAATATTCATAATAAATAAAATATATTTGAAATATTTTTTTGATAAACTTTTTCGTACAAAATTTGTTCTAAAATACATTTCAAATAAGTTTTATTTATTATGAATATGGGCTTTAGAGTTTATCTACTTTGGTTGGCATATTTTCAAGGCGTCCATTTCGAGTTCAAAAGTTAATTTTTATACTAAAATAAACCATAATTTTACTTCGAGCGTTTTAACAAGGCTTCATTGATCAACGATTTAATCGTCCAAACTCACACATTATCGAAATTTCATTTGATATGTACTGTGTACCTGATACAAACGAAACTTGTATATATTAAATATTGAATACAAGAACTTATCAAAACAATAAATAATAGCTTTTTCCGAACTCCTTAAATTTTGTGCTATATTGTTAGGCTCAACTGTTTTTGCATATGCTGTATGCTTGTGAGCATAATAACAAAAAGAAAAATTTGTTGGTAAATATTATTTGGGCATATGCCAAAAATATTGCCAAATGCAACGAAATGAATGAACGAATAAATGGATGAATGAATAGAAAACGTTTCGATGGACACTAAAGGCAAGTAATTCATCCTGACGATGTTGATGGCAGCCAGAATTTGATTGTGCCACTACCAGTGCTATCAATTCTTTTCTTTTTTATTTGCTTTTACTGCTGTTGCGGCAGCTTCTGCCACAGACTCATATACACATATGTATCAGCAAAATATCAGTCAACCAGATAGACATTCACATACATATATAGACTGCTGTAAGTATCATTATGAAGTGATATTGTTGCTGCTGATATTATATCAGAGGGTGTTGTTGTGGGTTAAAGGCAAGAAATTTACAGTCATTTTTGTATTGTCAATAATGCTTTTTCTTTCAGTTTTCTTCTTTTTTTTTGGCTCGTTTAGTTTTGTTTTTTGTGTGTACTAAAACTACTCCCACAAAAAATAAACTACTGCATTATTATCAAGTCCAAATTGATATAAAAGTTTATGTATAAGCGACATGAATTATGTGATTAAAAGATGTTGGTGGTGGGATATCTTCTCTTTAATTTTATTGGTACAAGTAATCCATGTAATCATCCTTTTGTATTTTTTGCAACTGGAAACGCATTAAGTGAATGGTGTAATAATGTAAATTATTATAGTTCATTTCATTAAAGTTTAAGTGAAAATTTTTACATTAATTGAACTCATTTTAAAAAGTTAAATTAACTTGACAAACATATTGCTGCATGTGTCTTAAATATTTTTAACCTAGAAATGCATTTTCCTTCTTATTTATTCGTCATAAAATTAAATTAATTCATACTTTTTAAAGCATTCAGGAAGTTTGCGAAAGAACAATTTGACTATAAGTGCGTATGATTGTTTGCATTTTCATGTGTGTGTGGCTTCGATTGTGTGCGTATTAAAATATAATGACAGTTTCATAAAATAACTGATGCCAGTTTTCGCACGTATGCCTTTTAAATAACCAACGACTTTGTTGTAGCATATAATATCGGTTAATGGGCGCCCTCAACCGATCAACATATTTTTCTCATAATGCCCTTAAAATATGAACACCAGCAAATAAGTAGCTTTTTACTAAAAATCGTAATAGTAAGGCTCAAAATAATAGTTCATGCAAAGAGAGGAAAAGACAGAGAAACAATAATTAAGTGCCCAAAGAACAAACAAAACCCCTATTAAAGTTGCAGCGATAGCAATTTGTTTGCCTGGCTGTACTTTATAGGTACGGTGCCCATTCGTTCTCTATTGTACTGAAGAGTGCTGTATTTAAAAGCATTTCTGTGTTAATTATTCTTGAGTTTAAAACAATAAATTGTATTTTACTTATGCTGTATTTGTTCTATATTTTTTAATACCTCAAATTACTTATTGTCTTAAAATGAAAATTAAAATGTTTAGATATCGCACTTGTTTAGCAATAGTGTATTATAAAAAAATTTTAAATTTTCAGTAGAGAGAATTATTGCAAAATAAAATATGACGATATTAATTTTACTTTAATGTCGTTTTATTTAATCAGAGCTTTGCATATCACTTATTGATCACACTGGTTAGCACTTACAAATGTTTATATAACAAATTATATTGTTTATATTCAAATAAATACTGCCATATCGCTCGCAAGCGTTATAGGCGAGCAAAAACTTCTAGAATTTTCTATTCCTTACTTTACTTTATACTTGTATTTATATGTACGTGCGCTACTTAAGAGAATTCATGTTTTTTACACTTGTTTTTATCAATCTTTGTACATGAGCTGTTTCAGAGACACAGACTTAGCAACGTAGTTTGTTTTTTCTTTTAGGACTATAGAAAAAAAACCTTTTGGCAGAATTTATTATTTGTTGTTGTATCGATAACACTGTGCTCGAATCGGACACTTTTTTTTTTGGTAACAAACGGGGCACCCGGTGGGTAAACCTAATTCGAGTACGCTGAGTCCTGTGGTGCTAACCGTTTTTTTAGGTTTTTAGCTCTTGTTAGAAAAGATAATTAAGATTGAATATTATGGTTTCAAGTACCTATCATTTATTGACTTTAAACCCATATATATCCATCGAAAAAACATCTTAAATCGATCAAAAAACATCTCACCGATGAAAATGTTTTTCCGTCCCTTTTTTAGTGGGCGTGGTCATTAAAAACTGTAAAAAACTGCATTCAGATGAAATTCCTGTTCAGATCATTCAGATCAATCCCAACCGAACAATATATGCCATCAATATTTCAATCTGTAGAAACCATAGAAACAAGTGTGTCGGTGTATTAACCATCAAATGTCACTGTGCCGTGTAATCACATTGAAATCACGCAAAATCGTTTGGATATTATGGTACGGATATTTGGTTTGGATATTTGGCACCAGATTTTCGGATATACGAACCGTCATCGACGATTCATTTTTCAGATCCATTGAGAATATTTCACAAGCTTATTGCATTGATATCCGCGGATTGATTTTAACGATACAAAATGAATATAATTCCGAAGATTGGCGATTATTTATCGATTCGTCCAAAAGCACTTTGAAAGCGGTTCTGTTACATGTCACCAATTCAAAAAATTTCGTTCCAATTGCGCTGAGCACCAATACAAAAGAAACATATGCATCACTAAAAAATTTTCGACTTAGAAAAAAAATATGAAGACCATATGTGGAAAATATGCGCTGACTTAAAAGTGGTGGCTTTTTACGACGAATGCAATTGGGCTACACCAAAAATATGTGTTTTATGTGTCTATGGGATACCCGTTTTGTTGGTGACCAATATAATACACGGAACTGGCCATTACGTGAGCAAATCGGATTACGACGAAACAATATTATTGAGATTCCACTAGTGCCAATCGAAAAGGTTTTGCTTCCAACTCTCCATATCAAACTAGGAAATGTTAAAAATTTTATAAAAGCATTGAACCCAGATAGAAATGCATTCTACGAATTGTGTCGTATTTTTCCACGATTAAGTGGCTTGGTATAAAAGAAGGTATAAATTCCAATCCATTTTATTTTTAATGTTGACTAATTTATATTTCATATCCTATTATGGTTATTAACAGGAATACTTAATGGTCCGGATATTCGTCGATTGACGAAGGACCAGACATTTAATAATGCACTGAGTGATGTGGAAGTTGTGGCATGGGATTGCGTGAAAGCGGTCATTGAAAATGTTCTCGGAACTCATCGATCAGAGAATTGGCGTATACTAATTGAAGACATGCTGAATGCATTTCACCGATTAAACGTTTGAATGTCATTAAAAATTCATTTTTTGCATCACCATATAGAAAAATTCGCCGAACAATCACCAGCTGAATCCGATAAACATGACGAACGTTTTCATCAAGTGAGTGCAAGGTTCGAACATTGGTGTAGTGGCAAAAAGCTCTATTCACTTTTAGGTGACATTTGTTGGAATTTATAGAAGATATAGAATAATCAGGAAATGAAAATTGATGTTGTTTCATAAAATGTTGTCAATTTCACACATTTTTTTCAATTAGAATAGATTCAACATTCAAAAAAAAAAAAATGGTGATGTATTGCGAAAAAAGTATAAAAAATCATTCCAAAACCAAAAAAAAGTAATTTCTTTTGGACGCATGTTCACCAATGAGATGATTTTTTAAACAAAATATGTTTATTGATTTAAAATCAATAAATGGTAAAAAAATTTAAAAAAATTGTTTTTTTTTAGGTACTTGGAACCATAATTTTCAATCTTAATTATTTTTTAAACGAGAGCTAACCTACAAAAACGGTAAGCACCACTGGTTTCAGCGTACTCGAATTAGCTTTACCCGCCGGGTGCCCCGCTTGTTACGTTTTTGAACTAGCACAGTGTAATTATTGCGCAACTTCCTTTAGTTACGTATTATCAAGAATTGATTCTACTTTCGTAACACTATAAACAAATTTTACTTCATTCATTTTAGATCTGAGAATTTTACGGTGGATAGTAATAACCTCTGCATGTCGTATTTACACAAAAGGTTTAAATATCGAAATTTCATCTTCACGACTCTTGCTACAAGAAAACTTGTTCTATGAGAATTAGGCTTAAGTCCTGTGGTGTTTATTAAATACATATTTCGTTGTTCTCAATTTTTAAGTTTATTTTATTATGACCGATATAACAATCTATACATATAATAAAATAGTAACTCATTTTCGCCTGTTTGTTTGTCTGTCTGTCTGATATGCAGCATATCTTAAGGCGGTTCTAAAAACGTAAGGATCTGTGGTGTGGATTGCTTACAAAGCAAAATCGAACAAAATATTGCAAGGACGCTGACGAAGTGTCGGGCCAACTAAAATAATGCCGGAACTTCGTAGCAAAATACTATTGCAAAACCCTGCAGATGTTGCAAACCTTGCATTTATGCTACATTCTACAATACCACAACAACAAAATATATAAAACTGAGATTTGCTACACCCTAGAAAATTTGCAACGGCAACTAAAACATCAGGGTTTTTTACAGTCAAAATGGTTGACGAACGAATTGTATTTAAGTTGTTATATTATTATTATTATTATTATTATTATTATTATTATTATTATTATTTTTATTATTATTATTATTATTATTAATATTATTATAATTTATTTTGTTCTATTCTTATATTTATTTTATTATTATAATTTGTATTAGAAAACATACTCTTAAATTGGGTTATGATTTGAAAATTGACCCCATTGGAGAAACAGTGAGAAAAACGAAAGTGAAAACAAAGAAAAAATAAGATAAGAAAAGCAAATTAACCTCTTCAGGGGTATATGTATGTGTATGTATACGTTTATCGTCTTTTAAATTTAATTATATTAAGAGAAGTTAGGTAAATTTTTTTTAGATAATATTTAACTACAGAATCTCTTAACTAAACAAAAACAAATCTGTTATATATAACCCCACTGATATCGGAATATTGTATTTTAATTATGATGTTGCAAAAACATTACAACGATAACGTAAACGTGCGTAAAATGTTTGCATTTATCCAAAAGCTATCATTACTATTTGGCAAATAAAATATCAGTCAAGTAAAATATAATCCCTTTCAATGATTGCATTAGTTTAAAAAAAATAATTTGTATCATTAGCTTACTTTTTTGCCAATTATATACGTACACAAATGTGTATAGTTATCGGTTCATGGAGTCTGCCAAGCAGTAGTTGTAAACCTGTTTTGGTGAGGCTTCAAAAAAAGTCGTTTCTGAAAACATTATACAAAAGCTTGAAAGATGATCAGTTTTTATTATTGCATATCAATTGTGAGATGGAATGATAATAAGTCGTCCAAATGATAACAAGATTATGGATAGTAAAACTAAAAAATATAAAGATGTCTCCTCTAGAGTTCAAAGCCACATTGGCTTTGAACATAACTTAGTAATACAGATAAGTAAATGCAACACAAAACGAGGTATACAGGGTGTATTCGAATTTCGACATTATCTTTTTTTTGTAAAATTTTACTATTTTTTAGGTTTATCTTATATTGCTGAATTGTTATAAATATAAGGTCAATATTTTCTCACTTAAAAAAAAAAATCGTCTCTGAAGAGGTTAAAAAAATGTCTTCAGCTAGGCCTCATAACCGACCAAATAATAACTGGCTATTGTGGTCTTACCCACAAAAACCAATGTCTGATTTATTGTGCCTAAAACTCTTCCTGAATGCGACTTGATTCGTCCGATTTATGCAATGTCCCAATCGCAGACTTAAAAGAAGTTATAAAAAATATAAATTTCAATCGTTTCTGTACCTTTTTGTAAGAAGTTTTTGACATCGAAAATAGTAAAACAAAAAATTCCATCGTTTCTCGATTTGTGAGTAAGAGGTGTTTTTATATCTCAGTGCGAAAGAAGCAACACTGATTTTTTCTGGAATTTTTTCATCAATGAACTTTTAAATGAGAAACTTTAATAAGGAAAAACAGCAAAAGATTGCGGAAGTAAAGTGAAAAAAATTAAAAAGCATTATTTTAAATTATATAACTTTTGTGAGAATTTGAGAAATAAAATATTAATGATCTTTAATTTGACTAAAAAACTAAATTTTTGATAATTATTTAATTAAAACAAAGAAAATAATTTAAAGTGAAGCTATAATAACAGATTATTGGGATGATCGGAATAGTATGTTGCAGATATATTGCTTTTTCAATTAAAAAGTATAGAAATTCAACGAAAATCACTACAATTTTCGCTGTATTCACTATTCGCAAAACATTGTTACAAAAACACTTTTACTTACAACATCCCAGTAACTACGCCAAAAAATATCACATGACAGATAGTTTTCATAAAGTAAATATTTTTAAGCGAGAAACAATTTAAATCGTTTTTCTCAATTTCTCCATTTCATGTGAAAAGTTTTCGAGTTGAGAGTTACGGAAACGAGGTTCAGGCTACAAAAGCTATATTGGAATGAAGTCCATAAAGTGACAGAAAAATAGGAAAAATCGTACTAATAATAGGACTAAGATATCATGCACTTTTATGGTAAACTGAAAATTAATTATAAATTGTTGGTAGACATATGTATTTCTAGAAAAATTTCTAAAATGGTAAATTTGTAAATACAGATAGGAATTTTTGAGATATGAACGAAAAGTTCTGATATACAATTGATAAGTTTTGCAATATAGATAAAGAGAAAATTCATGCCGCTTGGCTCGTTTCAATTCAGTTTATTTAAATCCATGGAGTTTTAAAGCCGAAGTTAAGCAGAAATTCTACTTCTAGAAAACTTTTATATAAATCACAAAAAATTTAATGCTTTTCAAACAAATTTTCTAGGCGACTTGATGGCTTACAATACAGAAAAACAATACAATACAGAAAGTGTATCTTACCTTTTGCTATGGTTGAATCTACTTCTATTGTTTTTGCCACAACTATAAGTTGTTGTTTTTAATAAGGGAAAATATTGCGCATATTTAATAAACATTATTGTTGTTACATTGGTTCAATAATGTGGTTACATAATTTTCTCTTAGTTTGCCAATAACAATCGTTAAATGCCAAAGATTTAATATGAAATTTAAACACTTGATTTTGTTTATATTACACATATTTATTTGAAGCGTCATTAATAAATATTTTTATAGTCAGCCATAATCAAAATTTAACCAAAATTACCATTTTTCAGCAGCGTTAAAGTTTCAGTTATTGCGCTTGTAAAAAACAATATTTTATGTGCTGGTATACGAAAATTACTACTTTATTAAAATGAAACTTCAGATTAATATAAAAATTTTTGGTGATAAAAAATATAAGCTTAAAAGGGATGTAATTTCTTCTATAAAGGCCGGGTCACATAGAATCCGTCATAAGTTATACTTTAACGCTCTCAACTGAACCAAAGTAACAACGAAAGAGGTTGACACAATGAGTACTTTGTTGACGGATATTAAATCAAAGAAGAAAACACGAGAAAAGCTTTTTTCTCCATTTTACTCTATTGAATTAAATCATTTTGTTGTATTTTATTTTATTTTCCCAGTGAACTTTTTGCTACATACATCTTCGATTAGAGACCAATGACAATGTAACCACGACCCACAGTGGTCCAAATGCTCAATCTAGCCGGAAGAAAGTCCTAACTCGCTTTTGAAATGCCGCAGTGACATGAATCTTTGCATGTACATATATTTTATCAGTAAAAATACTCACCAAAAAAATGGGCGCAATCTGCAATGGCCGTGGCAGATTTTTTGTTAAATAAATAAAACCTAATAATATTTCTATCTTTATGTAAAACAATATTTATTTTTCTAAAATTTAGAATTTTTATCACAAAATTTGATTAACATTAACATTATAGAATGAAATAATTATAGAATGAAATAATTGAGTTGTTCACGGTTCGTTGGTTATCAAGTTATGTGTTTAAAATATTATATTTTTAACAACAAAATATATAGTGACAAAAATATTTTCCACATTAAATCAAAAAACAACAGAGTATGCTTGCTTTAATCTGATTCACTTTCTGAATCGAGGAATTGCTCTGGTATAGAAGCATCAGAAAGTAACGCAATAACTTCTTCGCCCAAAGGTTTAATACTGCGAGAATGAATAGAAGTCTTTGTTGAAAAAGAGGAAATAAGAGGATCTGAAGAAAAGAGAAGATAGTGAAAAAGATCATGCATTGTTTTTTCGCGGGACATTTTTCGTGTGTGACTTTCTCGTATATTTCGGAAGTCTTTGTTTCGCGATTCTAATGCTTCTTCCGACAACATTCCTATAGGAAGTGCTGCATATTGAATAATATCTGCACCATGAATGAGGACTTTGTGAACACTCGATGGCATATAATACCATGGATACAGTTGTATATACAGTCTTGCTGTATCCATGCCATACGTACGAAATGCATTTACGTTAATAACAAAGCAACATGCCATTGTGCTTAAAATAACACCAAATCTTTTTATTAAGTCCTCATCAACACTATTAATTGATGAAGCAAGAGCTGGTTGCTGGAAAAATCTTCTAGCCGTATTCCCGTCATTTGTTGTTCCACATCCTGGTATTGGAATATCAACAAACAAACCCATTTCCTTCCTTAGGCGATCAGTAATTTTTTTCTTGGTTTCCTTCTGCACAGCTTTATCAAAATCCCCTCGAGCTTACCATTTTTTAATATCAAGTTTGTAAGCTATATGAAGGATGCACTCAAAGAACCGTATCCATGCATGCAGCGTTGATAGGCCGTACTCAAAAAGGCTTTCGTTCGGTTGTAATTGTTCAACTGCTTTAAGGTCATTCATCATAGTAGGCGAAGCTCCACAAATGCCACAACGCTGAGGAGAGGAATCCGCGAGCATTGAAAAGATTTTTCCATCTATCATTGTTAAATAAAAATGATGGATGATATTAATTGTTTTGCCATCTTCACAAATTTGCGTTGGAATTATCGCGGCTATTTGATTTTTTATAGCATCAATTTCTTTTGTAGCTAGAGAATTGCTTTCTTTTTCAAACATAATTTTGATTGGCCTGCAAAATCTTGTGGAAGATGGTCGTGCATTCTGCCAAATTACTTTATTACCTTCTTTAAGCTGCAGAGGAACCAAACAAACTACAAACAAATGTTCATCCGTTTCAACGGCATCGGTTTCACTAAAACCTTGCTTATATCGTGAATGTCCACTGCTACCATCGCATTCCCATTTATAGGACAAAATAAGCTCTGAGGAATTGCACTGTTTCAAACTTCTTTTTGGTGCTTTAAAAGTCTTTCTGCAGTGTGATCTACTAAGCTTTGCAAACATACTTCCGCCGACATTTCAGAAACATTAATCCCATCATTTGGATAGCATTCCTTTTTTGCAGCCAACAGTTTATGGTAAGAAGGGTAGATATCAGCGTTATGGTTTTTAGCACCTGCACGCAAAGGACTATAAGTGTGTCTTGTGTATCCACCATCGATACACAAAACTAATGCCTCCTCATTTGTGTATGGTGTTGGTACTTTTGGAGAAAAGCTCAATTTTTTTTCATTTTTGCTGGTCTTGATGGAGAAGAGTCTACAGTCTTGACAATGCCCGCAGCTTCTCTTTTTTAGACTTATAAAGACTTGTTGCAGCAGCAAATGTTAGCTCTTCTGGGGACCAAGTCTCTAATAAAGGTGCAACTTCTGATCGCTTTGCTCTGTCACTTTTTTCTAAAAATTCTTTCGAAGGTCTACCATAGCTTGATGTCGACGGCCCATCCAGTAATTCGTCATCCTGAGATGCGGAAGAAGGCTTAGTTGGAATTGCAAAATGTCCATCTATGTCTATTTGTAGCCTCAAAAACCCTCTTTTTTCGATTGGCTTGAGCCCACTTCTTAGCTAGAAACCATACAAACGTTCGAGCAGATTGCTTCACTTGTTTGCAGTAGTTATCCGTTTGATTATTCTCAAGCCCGATTTTAGCAAAAACATATGATGCAACAACATCAATTTTTTTATTTTGTTGTTTTTAACTACACCAAGCATCAAATAGTTCCCTCTTAGTAATGGACATTTTAGATTGTAAATCAAATATAAAGCAATTAGGCAAAAACTGGCAGCTAATTTTTAAAACATTGACAAGCTACCATCGCACAGATTACAAAAACAAAAATAACAGAATTAGATTTTTATAGATTCCCATTTAAAACTCTAATTAAATTTGCACATTGAACAAAATGTTTACATATAAAACACACACTTGTAAAACTGCATTTCTTTTCTAAACAAAACATTTTATTTTAAATATAAAAATAACAAAATTTCTTCCTGCCTTTGCTAAATTAATTTCAACATAAAAATATTTTAAAAACTTTATTCTGATTTTTTCACGACGTCTTTAATTGCGGCACTAAACATCAACTGAGCAGTTAATAGAAAAACAAAACAGCAATTAATTGTATTTAAAAGAAGAAAGCAAACCTGAAACAAAAGTAAAATAAATAAAAAATGTACCGTTATGCACAGTGGACACTTGTTAACCTATTATCAAACAAAATAATTATTTTGAAATAATAAAAAAAATTACTTTCTTCCGGCTAGATTGAGCATTTGGACCACTATGGACCATCCAATGTCTGTATACAAATGCTATTTATATTTACACAGCGATGGCCTAGGCCGTAAGATTTGTCCAACACAATATATTATATTGTAAGCGAAGGTTGGATGAGTCCAACTATTATGGTGAATTCGGAGTGCAATAAGATGTATCTGAATGCTAATGATCTTGAAATGAATTTGAGCTATTGCATAATTAAATTAGGAACTTCACTTTTTTTCAATATTTTAATTTTTTATTGTTATATATTAAATTAGTTATAATAAGAAGATAAATAAAACAAAAATAAAACAAAATGTTGAAAATTCCAATTAAAGTGAACAAAGCGTTTTAAAAATTTTTATTTATGAAATGTAGATTATTTAGTTTTTCTCCATTTTTCTATTGTAGGAAAGTTTGCGGAAGTGCCTGGGCTTATGGACTTTGAAACAATATCTAATTTTTTTTCGATAGTCTTTTTGATTTGATCCTCCGTCCTTGGCAGCTTCTGAATTAAAGGATAGAAAATAAATAAATAAAATTTTTAAGTATGACAGTTTTTTTTTAACATAATACAGTGAATTTACCAAAAATGGCCATATTTAAAAGTTTAAAATCTTCAAATGCTTTCTTGTGTGCCGTCATAATTATACGCTAATATAATAGGCTTGTCAAGATTTTTTTGAAAATTTTCTACAAGCCCACCAGGAGTAATTATAATATTAATGATACTAACCTGAAATAAAAAATGAAAAATAATTAATGAAATTGGAAGAGTATGTATGTATGTTGATCTCTTAATTATACTCACATATTTTTCGAAATCTTTTTGAATATTTGGCTCCAAAGCCGTCATATCTTCGTCAGATTTGATTGAGAAATTTGTCGTTTGGGGAACCGGAATATTTTTCTTAATCATTTCTTTTAATATGGCCAGTTCTTCGGAATGGGCATCAGTATTTACATTAATTTTATTCTCTATTTCGTCCAAGCGATGGTTTATTTTTGATATCTCCCGTGATATATCAGCTTGATTTTTTAAAATATTGTCTAATTTATTAATTATATCGTTCGATTTTTCTGAAATTAAAAAAATCTTATGAATATTAAAGAATTTATTACGTGGCCCTTCAAATATGTCCCACCATAATTTTCCTTCGTTGGGATTCCAAATTGTCGCTTGTTAAACAAATCCATTTTCGGACTAAAAAATATCAGAAGTGTGAATAATAGGTATAAGTACAAAATTATCATCAATTGGAAATGAAACATATTTGAAAACGATATCATCTACAGGTATAGTTTCCTCGTGCGAAAGAGAATTATTAGACACTACATAAATTCCTAAATTGGTAGAATTTACAGGAGCTTCATGGTAAGATATTTTGTCTGTGTATCGTCTCCCTGCAGCAGATAAATTTCCATTGTGAGATTCGAAGTTTAAAATTTGAAATGGGAAACCGGTTTTTAAATAACATATATTGTCTGGAATTTTTTTGTCATTGTAAACCCTTTTGTAATATACTTGGTTATTACATTGCTTGTTGAAATTTTAAATCCGAAATTTTTTCGATTTTTGAAAGGGACGAATTCATTGAAATTATTATTAATTTGCGCCAAATTTATTTGTAGAACTTTTGATTTTCTTTTTATTTTTTGCAAAAAATTTTCAAATTTGTAGGCTGAAAAAGATCTAATATTTCCGAGTTCCTTCACACATTGTGTTATATGCAATAAGTTATGTACATTGTACGACAAATATTTTTTTGGATATACAAGTTCGAAATTCTTGACAAAATCCTCGAGCATAGTTGGCAGGTAATTATCAGCATTTTGCGATAGCAGCACTCGGTAAGAACAGTGAAATAAGAGAAAATGATAATAATAATCCTCATTTAAAACTCCTCGAAGTACTATTATCGATGTATATAAAAAAAATTGTCGGAATTCAATTGCTTTCCATCGAGGTAAATCTGCTAAACTCCTTGATTTTCTTCCAAATTCACAGGGCACGTAGTTGGCTAGAATTTTTTGCTACTCTATGTCTGCAGTTGACAATTTAAAATGCGAATTCTTCTTATTACCGAGCAATTTAAAATTTTTTTACATACGCCCAAATCCAATAAGTGCATTGGTTAGATAGGAAATTGTGTAACCATTCTGACACCCTTTTCCTCTAAGAGTGTTTTACACATTCTGAATTGCGATAAATGGTGACATGGGTTCTGTCTCAATAAAAAGTCTTCATCCGAGAACAAAGGGCCAGACTGAGAAGAAAAGATTACTGTTCTTTCATGTAAGCTGCCCAATTGAATACATTTGGAACAACCATGAAAAGAATTATGGCCAACTATTCCGCATATAAAAGCTCGTGCCGGACTGTCTGTCACATATAAAAGCTCGGACTAGAATTTTTACTCTTAAGCTTCCTAATTCAATTATATTATGATTTTTATCGAGTTCATAATTAAATCGTGTAAATATGCATCAACATTTGTGGGTTTTTTTTTGCCAAGAGGTGTGCCAATTAGAAAAACTTCAGAGTCGGGTATGTTATAAAAATTTGCTAATTTATTTTTCAATGGTTCTTGAGGAAACATTTTACAAACTGAAAATGACTCATTGAAACATTCCTGATTGTTTTCGAAATTAAAATCAGTAAGATTGTGGTCAGCAATTTCCACCGATGTAACTTCTGAATTTTGTTTCAAACGCAAACGTTCACTTTCTATTTTCTTTAGTCTTCTCAAATTTCTTTTACTAAATCCACTCATTTTATTCTTTACAACAAATAAAAATATAAATCAACACATATATAAAAATTAAGTCACCTTTTTTAATTATTTTTATTTATTAATTTATAACTATTTTATCACAAAAAATGCAACCACTTCACTTGGAATAATAATAAAAACGAAAAAGAAAAATTACTTCAGAAAAAAAAAACAAAATTCATAACTACAACCAAACGACAATATGATACATTACAAAGCCATTCAAATCAGGTGCTACTGCGATGCAAATTTTTTTTTTTTTTTGTTTTGGTCTTCATTTCTTATAAACATTTAACATTACAATCGGATTGGAAAAAGATAAATCCGAATCAGATGCAAGTTGTAAGGGCTTAACTATTTTCGTTTTATTTTCTCTATTGACATAATATCTGTGGCATTATAGGAATAAGTGCTTAAGTCGACTTAAGCAAAATTTAAGTTAGTGGCACCTTTGGAATTTCCGTACTCCAAAGTACCCATGTGCAAAGTTTCAATTATTTTGTACCATTTTTGAGGAAGTTATAGCGTAATTTAATTCAGCTTATCTTTTTTCAATGTCTAAACGCATTGGGGAAAAAGCTTAAGAAACTACAAGCTATTTTTCCAAATCAAAAAATCTTTTTTTTCACAACTTATTAATTGCAACGCCTGCGTACTTTTCGTAAATCTAAAATAATTTCCAAAACATACGTCTGACTCCCATGTGTGAAGTTTAAAGATCAGCTATTTTTTAAAAAAATTAACTTTTAAATTTAAAATTGCTTTCCTACAAAACTTAAAAATCAGACTTAAGCACTTTTTCCTTTTTGCCACAGATATTATACAATCGGATGGCTTTCAATTTGTAATGAGTAGTCGGACTGCTGGGTTGGGCAACTTTTAAATTTAGACGTACGTTGAAAGTTATAAATTGGTTTCTCTTTGTTTCTCTCTCTCAAAATTAAATACCCAGTAGTCCGGCTACTAAGCTACTTTCCGAACGTGTCTCGAGACCGATTAATTTTAAGAGAGTTCCTTAAATACTATTTTGGTAAATTAATTTCTCAACTTATAAATTTAGTTATATATAACTATTTTATTAATCGAACTATTTATTACTATAAAAAAAATCTTTTTAAGTATGGTCAAATTCGTTTATTCTATCTAACGACCCAAAAGGGAGAGAATATTTTTTAGTTTTAAAGAATGTTATTAGTTCATAAAGATAATAGGAAACATTTTATTAAGAAATTAGCAGAACCTACTGTACTTTCTGAATTGCTATACCCTTTTCCAGCATTCTTTGCCTCTATCAGAGTGACCAACATCAAGTCTGGAAAGTCCCACTATTGTAGTTTTCCAGATGTAGTGCAATAAATAATTACTTTTTATGGACAGTTCTCTTACGAAAATGTACGCTATTCTAAGTATAGTAGGACATTAAATATTACTTTTTATGGGAAGTAGCCGTCCCGCCCATCGTAAGCCAGCAAGATTTAATCAAAACAGCATGAAGAGTAGGCTGTATCAAATTTAGAGAGTCTTACGAGTTTAGTTTTCTAGATATGGGATAAATAATTATTTGTATGGGGAGTAACAAATCCCCCACATCCTATACTATCGAGCTCTCATTAAAAAACCCACGCTCTACTTAGAAAAAAATATGTTAATTTTAGAGAGTTTTACAATTTTAGGTCTATAGATATAGGAACATTAATAACACAAGGGAACAGCATTTTTGTTGCATGAATTATGATAACTAATATTATACTTTTTTGGGGTGCTGCTTTCAGATCTGAAGTCAGATTGTTTGTATTAGCGTTAGTTTTTGAGATATAATATGACATTTCCAAAAAAATATACACCCGAGGTAGCCAACTTTGGGGGGTTACCCAGAAACACCCTTTACTTTGGTTGGCCGACCGTTCGCAGCTAGACTCAGAAACACCTCTTCTTTGCCTCTGTGAAATTTCATTAAGATATCTTCATTGGTTCTTGAGATATCGTATTATGTCCAAAATAAATCGTTTTTAAACCACTGTGCATCAGCTCAATATGCTTTGCATAGTTTTCTTCCTTTTTGTTTTCTAGAAAATTTGGTGCAGTTCAAACGCATTCATTCTAGGCATTTTTTTTCGATATCAGTTATGTAACTATTAAAGTTGTCATCCTTTTACCTTCTTATTTCTGGACCATCAATAATTGCGGCTTTAAGTTTCTCTGTGCTCAAATTATGAAATTTTTTAGGGATGTAATTGAAACAATCACCATCCTTGTTCAGAGCTATGACAAATTGTTTCATCAGCCCTGGTTTAATGTGTAAAGGTGACAGTATTATGCAATCCATTGGCGCAAGGGATTCGTTTATTACCGGAAGTTTAAATGTGAGTATTATAACGATATGTCTAATAGCTGTATTTCAAAAACTAAATCTGCTAAAGAAAAAAAAAAGGCAGATTTGGAATCAGCGCCCTGAAATTAACCAACAACAGGCATAAAACTCCATGCAACAAAACAAAAGATAAATTTTGTTTCCTTGTGAAATTGATCTCCATCTTCTCCGACTTTTCTTTTGTAAAATCTTGATTTGCATAATTTTTTGTAGTTTCAGTTTTTCGTATAAATAAAGGTTTTAAATGTTTAATTTAGCTTTTTGTTGAAATCTTGGTTATAGAGAGATTAAAAAATTTTGAAATTTTTTTCGACGAAGTGGTGGTGGGTCAAATAGGGCATATAATTTTTGGATATTTCAAGTGGGAGTAGCGCTGGCTTAACAAAATAAATATTTATCATGATATTACTTGGGAAGTGGAATAGGTTAGAATCTTCATATTTTGAGAACGTATCTATCTTATGCATAGTGTAGCAAAAAACTGGGTGGAATCTCTAGAGTGGGTTAGGTACCTCTTATACAAAGTGAGAAATTATTATCGTGCACCACGAAACTATAACGAATGCACGGATATTCCCCTCATTAATGGGCATAATTAGTAGCTGGAATAGGACAGTAGGTATTTAGTTTAGTAGTGTATTTAGTAGAGTATCCACTCGATTAATCGTAAAATGTTAAGTTGACTTCGATTAAGTTATATCGGTTAATAGACTAACATTTATTTCTATTAAGATCTCCAATTTTTTACTGTGTTTACTTCTTACTAGTTCGTTTAAGAATAATTTGGAACTAGACGTGTCTAGAAACATACCGAGTAAAAATAGTACTTACAACCCATACATTTGTTCATAACTTGAATGTGACTTTTTCCCAAACTTTTGACATTCAGTTTGTGAACATCATAATAAAAAAATACGAACATACTTAACGTGTGTTTTTAAAATTTATACTATTTATGTGCTACATAATTCAAATCTTCTTGGTAGTGTGTACATAGTTTATCTTAATAGATAAACTGTAAACTGTTCTGTGTCTAAGTATGAGTTAAAGCAGGTTAATAATTGATTGTTTTGTATTTTCACAATCAGCCCATATAAAAAGTTTGGGCTATTTTGTGCAAAAAGAAGAAGAATACTATCTCTCAAAATTATTCTCTTTTACTTAATCTTGAAGTAGGGGAACAGTTTTCGGTATAATTGGGGTCCCGAGGGCTACCAATATTGAGTAGAAGCAATAAAATATCAAATAAAAATAATTTTCTAACTAAAATAAACAAATCAATAAAAACAATTTTAAAAATCATCTACAAGTTGTCATTAATAAAATATATTATTAATTAATTTTGTATGGTTGTCTTATCTCATGGGATACAAATTTTTTAAATACACGATTATTTAGATTTATTCGAGTAATTTAAAAACCTTAATCGATTAGTCGACGGACATTTAAATTGCATAATCGATTAATAATTTGTTCGAATACAAGCAGAACCCGATTATATGGAGAGACTTCAAACATTATGTCCTGAGAATAACATGTAAATTCGTTTTCCCCTCATACATACTTTGGAGTAGTTAGAGTCTTCTAATTTGATAGAGTCTTCTCTGAGTAAAAACGTGCGTTTTCGATTTAAAGCTTGTTGCAACTTTTACTTGTCATTTTTTTTTGAGTATGGGGGTACCGAAGCTCACCGATGATCGTAAGTTGTATTATAAAACAATATTCGTAAAAAAGTGATTAATTCCACGTTCAGTTATAGTTTTAGTTTATAAACGAACCAGTTCATCTGGTTTTACTAGGTTTTCCTCCAACAACGCATAATCTTTTAAACACAAAGTATAAAAAAACTCTGAATAAAACAATAGCCTAATTCACAATCTTGTGCAAATGGTCTTGCATCGTAGCATTTGCAAAATTGTATTGGATAATTTTACAGCACACTAACAAAATATATAGAAATGCATATGCTACACATTGGAAAATAAACAACACCTAAAACCATAGTTTTTATTTGCTAGGCATTGGCAAACTGACAGCTGACAATATAAATTAAATAAAAAATATGGAAATTAAAATCAACAAAAAATATGAAAAAATTAAAATCGAAAAACCAAAAAAAGGAAAAAAGAAGGTAAGAATTTAAAAATGGATCCGCATGGCCACAATTATATTTTATTTGATATCTATTACTGGATTGTGTGGATACGGAATTTTATTTTTAATAATTCCGTGATCTTAACTATTCCTTGTACTAAAAATTACAATGAATTACTGTTACGTTGCCGTTAACTGTAATCTATTACTAAACTACAGTCAAATTTTGTATTTGTATTTTTGTATTCCGAGATTTGTCGTATGTCTCGTACAGTAGTTTTCTACGTAAGACTGCTCCTATTAATTGTTATTTAATACTAGACGACTGACGATTTTTGGACATAATACATCTTTTATAGTGTGATAATTCCGTGTCTTTTTGTGTTTGCAACTTCCGTTGGAACACTGTTATACTGGACTAATGAAGAATTTTGGACAATGCACGCTTGATTTGAATGAATATTTTATTAATTAGAGTGCGTACATATGTAACTTTGTTGAAAACATCTTCTTTATCAGTTTTATCTATTAAAATTTACTATTTGTACTTTCCTTCAACGAAATTTTTATTGTAGAAAAAATTCCAATAGGAAATTTTTGGTTTTGAAAGAAGTGTTACAAACTGAAATAAAAAACCGTTCACAATTAATGGGAAATTTTTACAATTGCATAAATTTACAATCTCAAATGCACAAGATTGTGAATTGGGCTAATATAATAATTTTATATGTATTATATTATAATTTTGTATGCCACGTCGCACAGTGAGACAACGCCGGCATTAAATACAAGGAGTCATTGTAGAGCTCTGAAATTTTGGGCATGTTATTTTTGAGACAATTCCAGTTAAAAAAAAAAATAAATAAAAAAATTCACCCACTTTTACGCCCACCTCCCATACAATCGAAATTTGTAAAATGCCGTATTGTCCGTAATACTTTAGGTATATCTTTCAATTTTGTTATACTTGAATGTTATATTGTTACAAACATTATTGGAGAAAAATTTGAACTTTGGCCCACTTTTACCCCCACCACCCATACAACCTCAACATAAAAAGTGCCATATTTTCTAAAATTTTCAAATTTTATATTACTGTAATTTATATTATTTAAAATGTTTCATGCAAAAATTACGATAACACGCCTACTATTACGCCCAGCTCCCATTGAAATGCAAAGAACAATTTCTTTTCTCATTCTCATTCTAAATGAATTAATATGATATTTGCAATTAGCGCATTACATCTTCATTCGTATCAATATGTGAATTTTTACGAGAATGGAATAGCCTACAGTTTCTATACTCCTTATTCATTGCTTCTTGCGCTTCTTCGGATAACATTCCTGTAGCAAAAAAAAGTTAATAATAAATAAAATTTAAAAAATACTCAATATAGCCTCAGATACCATAAAGTTCTACCTACAATTTTGTAGTGTCCATACGTATGGAATTTACCAACATCTATATTTTTAATTACTAGTATTTAATATAATTTTAAAGCGGTGAATTACACCAGTTATGTCAGCGGATTTTAAAAAAATCTTCTAGAGACATTACCATCAATAAATAATGCAATAACTAAATTTAATATATAACAATTAAACTATCCACATTAGAAAGTGAACATAACACAACTTAGATAAGAACAACAACAGATACCATAAAGTTCTACCTACAATTTTGTAGTGTCCATACGTATGGAATTTACCAACATCTATATTTTTAATTACTAGTATTTAATATAATTTTAAAGCGGTGAATTACACCAGTTATGTCAGCGGATTTTAAAAAAATCTTCTAGAGACATTACCATCAATAAATAATGCAATAACTAAATTTAATATATAACAATTAAACTATCCACATTAGAAAGTGAACATAACACAACTTAGATAAGAACAACAACTTCCACTATCAATTTAAATTAAAAATTATGCAACTATCCAATCCAAAGTCAATGACCTTCAAAAACATTATCAATCAAATGAATAATGTAAATAAAATAATAATAAACAATAAGTTAATAGTTGTAAACAATTAAAAAAAAATAAAAGTAAAAAGTTGTATACATGCTATTGCATGCTAACATACGTATATACGTTGCGTATTTTTTGTATTTTTTTGTGTGTTTAAAGTACTTTTGTAAACTTTTGCTACATTTCCTTTACTTCAAATCTTTCATTTGATATAAGTCTGAAGCTAGGGCGAGGGGCTGCTCTATTATTCCTAGTCCATTGAAAATGCAAAATGTTAAATTTTTACACCACAATTCTGTAGTTAATAAATTTTTTTATGTGTTTGTTTTTTAAATTTATTTTTTCATCTACTCATTCTACAACAACTAAATTAATTAAAAAATACTTTAAAGTTATATTTATTATGTATTTTTTATTAATAAGCTTTTGAATATTACATATTGAACTAACATATTTCAAGCGTGTTAGCATACCTCAACTTTGACTTGTTCTAGACCAAAAAGTAATTGTGGAACAAGATTAACGTAAGTACCTGCCTAGTCGGCCTAACCTCACGGTGGTCTTACTACCGAGTGAAACTTAGGCGTAGACTAGCGCCCCCATTGTGTAGTATAACAACACTTTACGATTGCCATCAATCGCTTTTTGTGTGTGATGCAGTCACAATGAGTAGCAATTTATATAATATGGCAAGCCTTTCCAAGGCAAGCCTAGATCCACATTATAACCTCTTGCTTAGGGGTTTGGTGACTATCCAAACTCCGTCTGTTGAGAGTGCAACAGCACACTTGATCGACCGTGCACCATACCTACATAAATCTATCTTAAACCACAACCACCACGTGTACCCCCGAAGGGGACCTCACCAATAACCGGTCACATAGAGGATAGGCTCTCTGTGGGGCCACCGATTCCCGTGGTACCAGTCCTTTAGGCACTGGTCGGGCCTCGAAGAGAACCCGTGATTTTACTCACAGACCTTTTCTTCCAGATTTAGGCTCTAGGAACCCTAGCGTCTGGTGCCCCTATTTTCCCCGAGTGAACCGCGTCAAAGCATTTGCCATTCCTGCAGTGACAATTGGAACCCCCGGGGGTATTAAAAAGTAATGAAGTTATGAGGCTGAAATTTGAGGGAATTGTTACTCGTATATCTGTTAATATACTGTGAAAATTACATCCAAATTGGACGACACGCCAAAAACCATTTTTTGCCGCGGTTACTATAGGGCTGTCTCACCGTGCGTCGTGGGCGTCATGACAATATTTTGCTCGATTTTGCTTTGAAAGTATTCCACACCACTTGCAAGACTCTTACTTTTATATTGCTTCAGTTATGGTTTATGTATTTACTTTATACAAAGGCACCCATCCCTGGATAAAATTCTAAAATTTCTAAAAATTATTGTAAAGTCTGTAAGAGGTGTTTAAAATATTTTAATAGCAATGTAATTTCACAAAGTAAAAATTCAAATTTTATTTAATTGGCGTCATCTGTTGTGTAATTTTGTTTAAAATATTCCAGGTGCTCAACCGTGTTTAAAATATCCCAGTTTTAAACCGAAAATTTCAGTACGTTCACTGCTTTTTCTCCACTTTCTGTTGGAAATGAGATATTTTTGTCGACAAAATGTATCCTATGTTGGAACTAGGATGGTGAGGTACCTCCTCACAAAATTTTGTTAAAATCTATCCAGTAGTTTTTACGTGATGCGAACACAAAAGAAAAGCAGACAGACGTAAAAACAGACAGACGGATATGAGTTACTATTCTATTATATGTATAGATTTCTACTATAGGAAAGAGGCAATGAGGTAAATGTGTTTTTAGCTTATTTTTATTTAAAAATTAAATTGAATTGTTTATAAATTAACATTTTATAAAGTTTGATTTAGAGGCAGTTAAATGTGTTTCTTCTTAATACGGTTTGGTATAGTTAGAAAAAAAAATAAAATTAAAAAAGGCATAACCTATTCCGTTTTCTGAATAGAAACATTGTAAATGTGCCCTAGCCACACCTTATTTGTAAATTAAACTCTACATGTAAACCGGAAACGGAACTGCAATAATGTGCTTGACAAAAGTAAAATGTTGTACAAAATGAACACAATGCATTTAAATAGAGCTTTTGACACCAAAACAAATGACTTTTTTAGGAACTAAATTTTGTCACAAGCAATCAAATAAATTTCAAAATGTTAAACGTAATTTGTATTTAAATATAGTAGTATGCGTAAACAACACAAATACCCATTAAAATTTTAGGACAACAATTCTACAGTCTAACGAAAATTAACTGAAGCCGCACTCATAAAATACTTATTTGTAAAACAAAAATCTATAACATTTATTGCACAAAAAGAGGAAACGACGTTAAGAATCAAGTTAATGTTTTTAAGTGCACGAAGTTTATAAAAGTATATGTCTGTAGCTGTCTTGTGTAATAAAAATTAATGCAAAACATTTATTTGCATTTATAGGTACGAAAATTTAAAAAGGCAGAACAATCCGCTTTTTTAAATTTAAATTTGCAGTTGAAATTCGCTGTTCTTCTATTTAAAATCAAAAAGAAAAATTGCGAAAGGCGTTATAGACAATGAAGGTATGGAGAACGACATCAGGATTTTTACTTATGGATATCTTATAGACGGTAGAGCAGCAACAAATGTATACTCAGCTGCGTTTGGGTGAGTACGACTCACCCGCTAGAATGTCGGGTGTAGTGAAGAATGGTTCTCATTGCACTTGACAACCAGTCGGTTATAAAAGGCATGCGTGTTCTCCGAACTAGTGCTGGAACTTGTTTTAAAACTTAACACCTGTGCCTCGGTTAAAGAGGTAATATTGAAATGGGTTAAGGGAAACACAGGCACATCTTGGAATATGTAGCAGACCAACTAGCTAAAGGGGCATCTGCTGTGAATTGCTGTGGACCAGAACCCAGAATAGCGCTGGGTAATGGCATAATGCGATCTGAGGTCCAACAAATGGGTGAACTCATTAAACCTGAAAAGGTGGAGGTAGACGACTACGTGTAGGCAGGCACCACTCTGCTCAAGGAGCCCATATGAAGGCCGGTAAGCTACTCAGATACAATAGAATTACCTTAAGCTAGACAACTGCGTTGGTGATAGGTTATGGAAGCTTTAAGTGTCATCTAGCCAAGATAAAAATGAAGATGATACGTATGTGTATATTTTTTATGTACATACATATGTATGTACATAGTTTGGGGAAATAAATTTATGTTTTTTGACAATTTAAACAACTTAGTCAAATATTTTCTCTACTCTGACCACACTGCAAACATGTTTTCCCAAATGTCTACATAGGCTTTTTTTGAACAAACAAAAATGAGCAAATAAATGTGACAAATTTTAAAATGTTTTAAGAAAATTTAAATCCACCCAAAACAGGTTTGATGAAAGCATTTGCCTAATGTGACCGTAACTTGAGTTGTTGTTCATTATTCCAATTAAAAATTGAAATTATACAAAGATCATACTTTAATTTTTGCAAATAATCTGCAACATAATTACTTCGACCTCTACTTATTTTACAGACAGATGAAGAATTGCAAGCAATGGAACATAGAATTATTGACCAATTTTCGGGCCACTCGATTTAACATTTTGTAGATGGCGCCAGAATTCTTTCTTAGAGACTTTTTGAAATATCGATTTTGCCACAACAACCCACAAACCTTATAAGTCTAGAAAGATAACATCAAAGAAGAATTAGCCAACTTACGACGTTGGTTGTCATTTGACCGATATCACCTTTTCAAACTAACTTCTTAATTGCACAATTTTTTGGAGCTTTACTGATTTCGTCCTCTAATGGTTTGACCATGCACATCTTTAAAATAAATTAGTCAAGTACAAGTCGGACATATACATAAAGGGTTCTGTACCACCGTATAATATTTATGTTTAAAATTACTATAATATTCCATAAGTTTTAATCTACATAAAGTTAAGAACATATAAAAAATATAAAAAATAATAATAAAAAAATAATAAATAACCTTAAATGTTATATTTTTGACAGTTAGTTTAGTTAGGTAAACATTTATTGAAATCACGTCATCTAGAAGGTCACCATCTAATATTTATTTTATACTTTTTGTTAAACCGGAGTCAGTAGCACACTCTACGTAAATTGCAAGTGTCATCAAAATCACTCTTCTATGGGGATACACTTTAATATTTAATTTTATCTTTTATTAGCGATTCTCAGTACTCTTTGCTATCCCCATCGTCTTAAAATAAAATAATCGCTTGTAACTTGTGGTCAAGCTTTAACCTAAAAAAGCTGGTTTCTTCCAAAGAGGCTTATAACAAATTAAAAGAGTTTAACTATTTCAAATTTAGATTTGGGTTCCCAGATGTTCTTTGAATGCCATCGCTAATTTAAAAATTTCATCCTCAAAAATTATTTAAGCTATTCTCAAATTTCCCCATTAAAAAGGATACTGTTGTTATTTAAATTAACACATCAATACCTTATTTGTACTCCGGTTAAGTTAATTAAAAAATATAGTAGTGTACACTATATTTTTTGTTTAACAAATTAAGTTAATTATTTAACAAATTAAGTTGATTGATTCATTGATTTCTGGGGATGGATCAAAAGAGTTGAAACAAATTTCATTATTTTTAAAATGTATATTATTTATCCAGAAAGATTTCAGCAACTAGTTTTGCCATTTCTTATTACCAGTTGGTATGCAAACCAAACAAATTTATTTAGACGTTACCATGTTTTACCAGTCGAACTTCAATTTGAATAACGTCTTTGTTACCACATTAGTAAACTCAGAAACAGAATTTGAATAAAACTGAAATTATAATAATAAAATTACAGTAATCCATATAGTAAAGTAAAGTAACGGAAGTCGAAATAAAAATATCCAAAAACTCCCCAAAACAACGAAACTATCCTCAACGAAATCCCTAATCATCAAACCTAATTTTTTATCCCTATTATTAAAGAAAAATTTCTGGTTTGGGGATAAATTCCCTAATCTGACAACACTGATCTACACGCAAAGAAAAAACATGGTTGAGGTAAGCATAATCTAAGAGCAACATGTTATGGTTGGATTATATGGTTATATTCAAACCATATTATTTTAAAACATAATAATAATATTGTTGTCATTGAAACACATTATTGTTTTACATAAAAATAACATTATAAAATACAACCATAATTATGTTTATAATATAAAATATAATATAATGTGAAACATGTAAATGGTTATATGTGACAACGTATGAATATATTTATAAAAAACAAAAAACAAATACACGAATATTTCCATTTAGACTTACATACATATTTTGATATTTACGGTTTACCTTTTTATATGTTCGATATTTTTAATTTAAAACTATAATTTATAATACAAAACAAACATGTATTGTTACAGTGAACATAGTGTGGTTGCCATGACCATAAAATAACCATGTTTTTTCTTTGCGTGCTGCTATGAGGAATACTTGCGCAAAATTTCAATGTTTCCTTATTAAAAGTACACAATTTTTTGAAAGAATTTCCAAAAGAATTATTTTTTCTTTGTATTACAATTTTTGAAATGGAATTACCTTTAGTACACTGGCCAACACAATTCTTGTTCCATTAAATTTTTCTGTTATTGGGTATTTTTCTATAGCTCTGACTACGAAAAAAATAAAAATAGTGCGATATTGCTAACAGCTTTACTTTTTTATGTACGGGTATACAGTTTATTACCTGATAAGAAATATACAAGTTAAAAAATGTATATTAAACACTATCACTATCTTTTACATGATATCCTTGAATGAGCGACTTTAGGTAGTTCTAGTTGCAAACTCCAGCAGTAGTCTGCCATCATAAGTGAGTCCCAATTTTCCTTATAACGTTTTTTAATTGTCATAAGATTCTGATGAAACCTTTAACCCTACTCCTCATTAAAATTGCCAAAAATTTTGTAGAAATCGGTCTAAGTGCGAGTGCAGGATTTGTAAGAATACTCGTAATTTGTAGGTGCATTTTTAGAATTTTAGCTATAGATTTAGCTACGAGAATTACAGAATATGGCACCAGATTACAATCATATTATCAGTCTGGTGGTTGTGAATTCGATTCCCACCAAAAAATCTTCACTACAACGAGTAAATGTATTCGTTTCGATAGTTGAAGTTAGACTATAATTTATAATTATTGTATTGTAACGTTTAGTAAATCAATAATTTTTAATAACGACTGAAAACTGTCTATCAGATGTTTAGAATTATTACTACATTAAATAATGAAATAAACAAAAATAGTGTCAAATATTTAAATACTCTAAAATACTATCATTAGAAGAACGAACGATATTAAAATTTTTCTTTTCCCAGCTACTTTAAAAGGATGAAATAAGTTTACATTTTTTCTATCTTCTCTAAGAGCCCTTAGGTTTTTAAAAATACGAATTTCGTGTTTTTTAAGTTCTTTTTCTTTTTCTTTAGTTTTTTTTTTGCTTATAATGTACACCATTAGTAAGTTTTATTTAAGTTTCTTGTTGTTTTGGACATTTAACAAAATTTAGTTAAAAGTATTTTAGTTTTAGTTTCGTTAAGTTGCGGGTTTTTTGTTTTATTTAATGTTATTTTTTGTCATTTTGTTTGGCAAATACGATATACTTTAGATCCGTATAACATGCGACATAAGGATACAACTTACACACAAATACAAACAAAGAAACACGCGCACTATTATACAGATGCAGGAATAAACAATTGAATAAACCAACACAACAAAAAGAATATCTGCAATCAGCGGTAATAAAATTCTTTTATTTCTACCAAAATGGTGGTAAAATATAAAAAAAAATCATTCATTAAATACAAAAACCCGCTCACTTGCATTCTGCCTACAAGTACAATATTACATTAAATTGTATTAATAAAAAGTCAAATGAACTATAATGAAACAAAAAATATAATATAAAAAAATGTAATCGAACTACATCCAGCAGATAAATGAAAAATACACATTATACGGTTTTCATAAAATCCAATTTTAACGGCAACAGAAATGTGTTTTCTTTGACACCGGATTACAATTTTTTTTTTTAAATTACCAGAATGATAATTTAGTATTTTCCAGTTTAAGTAAAAATTATTTGCATATGTTGAGTAAACAAGTGCGCTTGTTTGTAATCTCATTTTAAGAATATGTGCTGAATGGGACATCTAAATAATCAAAAATTTTATGATTATTGTTGCTTGGTGTAATAGAAACGAAAGCCAAATTGCATATTACAGGTGAAATAAGATATTTTCCACATTGAAATCATAAATAATTATTGAGTATTTAAACACAAACGTAAATATATGTATGTGTAAGTAAATACATTTAAACTTAAGTACCTACAAACCTCCACACATATCTATGTGTATAGTTATTTTTTTGTAATTAAATTTATTGTATCTTCAAAGATAATTTAACTAATAATAAGCAGTGTTGTCCGATTAGGGGATTTATCCCCAAATAGGGGATTTTTATTTATCTGTGGGGACAAAAAATTCGGTTTGGGGATTTCGTTGAGGATAGTTTCACGGTTTTAGGTATTTTTTATGGATTACTTTTTAAATTATTGATTTTTTATTTATTATTTTTTGATATGCAGTTTCTGTATTCCAATTGAAAAAATCGTATAGAAAATTTGAATAGGAATAATTCAAAATATTTGGTTTTTCTCATACAATGCACTGTGGGGTAGAATCAAAATATTTTGGAAATAACCTAGTAATTTATAAACGGCTAGGCCGATTGATCCAAAATTTGACACGAGCATAACAGAGGAGTATCTGAACTTAAGTTTTAAAGGTTGGTACAACATACCCTCTGGAGGGGGCGCTAGGTGATCCCAAAGTTGGGAACCTTGCACCTCAAAATTCTTTTACAGCTTGCCATTTCTTCAGTTTTGTTCTGATTTTTGATATTATACATGATCTCAAAGGTCTTGTTAATACCTACAAAATGGTATCTAAATTTGCATATAATAACTTAAAATGATTGAGTTATAAGCATTTTAGGAAATAAAATTTTAGATTTTTCGCTACCCTGGTCCAGTTTTTTCTACCGTTTTTATTTTTTTAGAAAAAATTTCTTTTGGAATATATAAAAATTTTATATTTTTGTGTAAGCTAACTATATGTCTGAACGTTTTTACCATAATTTTTCGAAATTTTCAGATATCAGCAACAAGTTTTAAAATTTTGTTGTAATAATTATTTTTATAAATTAAGCATAAATGAAATGGCAAAAAATCTACAATATTAATTAAAAGGAAGTTCCACAATTCCCAAAATAAGGACCAAAAATGCCAAAATTGAGATTTTTTAATCTTTTGTCCATAAAATCTACATACGAACTAGGACTCATAAAATACTTTCAAAAACAATTTGGAGTATATATAGCTTTATTACAACAGCCTTCCTTTTTCGATCGCAGCTTTGACATTTTAGAATATATAGGCTAAAGTCAAAATTTCGATATAAAATAGATCATATTGTGGGACCTCTATCTTCTACAAGGATGATCAATTTTATACGATTTTTTTTAAACTTACACACATATAGTTAGCTTATAAAATTTTTATATATTCCAAAAGAAAATTTTTTCTAAAAAAAAAAACTTAATGACTTTTTTGGGCTGAAGTACGCAAAAATGCAATAATTTTGGATTTTTTAAATTGAAAATCGTCTAGTTTTGAACTTAGTAAAGCTACAATCTTTAAATTCATTAAAAATGTTTAGAATTTGGCTCGCTAACTATTATCGAAAATTTGGGAAAATTGGATAAAAATTGGACGCAATATTTTGTGAAAACTGGACCAGGTAGCGAAAAAAATTTATTTCCTAAAATGCTTATAACTCAATAATTTTAAATTATTTGCAAATTTAAATACCATTTTGTAGGAATTGGCAAGACCTTTAAGACCATGTATAATTTTCAAAAATCAGAACAAAACGAGGTTCCCAACTTTGCGACGACATAGCGCCACCTCCAGATGGTGTATGATATTCAAATTTAAAACTTAAGTTTAGATACTCCTTTGTTATGCTCGTGTCAAATTTTGGATCAATCGGCTTAGCCGTTTATAAATTAATAGGTTATTTCCAAAATATTTTGATTCTGCCCCACTGTGCAATGAGACAACAGAGACGTTATTTAAAATTTAAGTATGACTGGTAAAAGAAGATAAAAAACGCACCGAAAATAATTCAAGCAATAGAACTTGATTTGTTTCACTTACTCTTAGATGTTATTCATCTTCTTCACGTTTTTAAGAAAGAACTTCAGGCTTAAATTTTGTTTTGTGCAGCTACTACTAAAAAAATTTTATACAGGGTTATAGAGAACTAAAATAAAGAAAATAAATAAGGCGGCCGCCCAAATTATGAACCTCTGAACTTTTCACCAGCAGTAAGTATTAAAGTTTTAAAAGATTTTTATAAACAACAATTAAAAAAATTGCAATAAAAAAGTGGAAGCAACTTAAACGTATTTTGGGGAAAAGTTTATAAATACTAAGGTGGCAATGAAACAACCTTATTTCTGGACCTGGCAAAGTTATTTTACATATCAACTAGCAATGCTTATACATATGCATATTACACAATCTTAAATACGAAATAAATTGCAACACTAGTTACTCAAACCTTGGCTAAGAATTAATATACATTTTAAAAATACTTTTTGATCCATCCCGAGAAATTGTAAGGGTGTACCACAATAAAGTTGGCCATTTTTGTTAATAAAAAGCCATCGATGACTGTTAAGGTTTCTCAATGTCTACAGAAAACCCAGTCTTTGGCGGGAATCGAACCCACAACCCCTAGACTGCTAAACTAGCGCGCTACCAATCGGTCTAATATACAAAAAAGTTTACAAATAAAGTTAATTAGAGAACAAATAGCATGTGTTAATTTCAATGAAACTTTATCCTTTCTAGAGGGAATTTTGGGGATAGTTTAAATATTTTTTTAAGGATTTTTAGGGATGAACATTTTAAAATTGGGGATGGGACTCAAAGAAAACCTGGGAACCCTGATAATAAGTCACATTTTCAAACTAAATAATACTTAATTAGGTCCAGACAGTGCTGGGCAAAAATGTATTTTCACGGTTGATGCCATTATTTAGGTTGTATATAAAATTTTTGGGAATTTAAATATTAATTATTTAATATTATGCTAATTAGCCATAACGTTTATAATAAAAATGCAATTTATTTGTTGGGGAAAAGAGCTAGTGCCTATACGTATTTCACTGGTTGGTCAGGCCAGATCATCAGGAAACCTTTTGCCCAATTAAAGTTCAATAATTAATATTAAAATTTCCAAAAATTGTGTATAAAACTAAATATGCAACTGTTTGTGCTAACCTTGGCAGCACTTGTTATTTTTCGATTCTCTTGCGAGAACAAATATAACTTGTTTATGCATCCATTACACCTTACGTCCAGGGCTGCCAAAAGTGACGATTTTTACTCTAAAAAGTCACGAAATGCCGATTGACGATTTTTAGTGAAAAAATGCAGATTTTATCAAATCTTTATTCAAAAATTTTTTAAATATACATTTCTAAAAGACGTTAATGTATATGATTTATCCGTTGATTTGACTTCGTTTTCGTTTATTTTATTTTATTAAAGGCATGTTGTAGAAGAAATTTCATTAAATAAAATTATTATCATGAAAAATTAATCATTTTTTGAATTTATTATTTTTACTTCAATGATTAGTTTGCGGTCAATATTGACGTGGTGTTATAAATCTTAAGCTATTAACGATTAACAGAGATATTTTTAAGTATAATGAGAAAAGCATTAAACCAAAATCAAATGTTCGCAAAGGGCGTTGAAAGACTTATTCGTTTTATACCTCTTATAAAAGAAATAAAGCTAATCAGGTATTAATGTTAGACAGTTTTATTTTCAAATTATATTTAAGATTTTTATTTAATTGCATTGAGTCACGTGCTACAACTGGCCTTTAATCTTGGCTTTAGTGATTTCAGAGTATCGACTTTCTCATTATGCAGTCTCTAGTAATTGCTAGCATCTGTTCAAGGTATCCACATCTAACAAGCTTCTACCCGTGGTCCTAAGTCTTATGCTAGCCACTGCCGGACATTCACATACAATGTCTTCCTCGATTTGTATCTTGGCTAGATGATAATTGAAGTTTCCATGGCATGTCACCAACGCAGCTACCGATCTTAAGGTACTTCTCTTATATCTGAGCACCTTACTAGCCTTCCTTCTCATGGGCTGTTTGAGCACCATTCGAGCCTTCCTACACGATGTGGCCTCCCTGCACCCTTTCAGGTTTAATGAGTTCACCCACACAGAAATCCGCAGCAGTTCCTCCTTTTGCTTCTTGGTATATTGCTTTATTAACAGCTGTGATTATATGTCTCTTCACCCACATCAATGTTACCTCATTAACTGAAGCACAACTTTGTTTATTATTATTTGTTGTAATCATATCTTGTGTAAGTAATACGAGTCCACCAACTGGATACGTAGCAAATATTTGTTCCCACTATAGCTTCAGCTTGTAATGTGGTTTTGTCGTAGGCTGAGGTAGCTAAGTCTCGTTCAGGGTTTACTTACGGATCCACAAACCTTAAGTAATATAAAAGATTATCTTTCCCTTCTTGGGCTTAATTAATCTGTTTTCCTTTATTTACTACAATAATTAATTACAATACGAATACAAAATTACGATAACTGACGCACGCCAACCCGACTGGTTCGTTAAATAGCTGGTTCGTGTGTGTTGGATGGATACCCAGGATCGGGAGATAACTAGTTTGCAGGTTCGGATGATAACTAGTTCGCAGGTTCGGATGGTATACATCCGATGGTTCGGACGGGATACAACTAGTTAACACGTTCGCGTGATACTAGTTCGGGTTACTGGTACGACACGTAGATTCGGGATACAACTAGTTCGCAGGTTCGGGTGGTCTAGTTCGGGTTACTGCTTCGATACGTAGATTCGGGATACAACTAGTTCGCAGGTTCGGGTGGTATTAGTTCGGGTTACTGCTTCGATACGCAGGTTCGGGTGATACTAGTTCGGGTTACTTAATCTAGGTTCGTAAATACGTACAATGGTTCTTATTGTTAAATTTCTACAATAATACGTAGTTTGCTTACACTAGGGAACAGTCAGCCGAAGCCGCTGTGGGAACAGTCAGTCCGAAGACCGCTGTGGGAACAGTCAACCGAAGTCGCTGTGGGAACAGTCAGCCGAAGCCGCTGTAGGAACAGTCAGTCCGAAGACCGCTGTGTACAAAATGTATCACACCTGACCGAAGTCAGATGTATCTCAAAAATCAACTGGCTTATCTGGATAAACCAGTCGGCTCTTCTTCTATTATAGGAGTGTAACGTGGGGGGTTGCAACACGCCGGTTGACTGCCAACCTTTATTACTTATTCTTATTTTAATATTAACTAAATGAGAATTATAAGGTAGGTTTTTTGTATTTATCTACATTTATGGTTGCCTTTACACGATATGTTGTTTATTTTAGAAAATGTACATGGGGATAATTAATGTTTATGCCACGTTACCGGCTTTTCAAAAGATTTAAGAGTTGAGTCTGGAATTTATAATTTTTGGTGGAAACACTTTCTAACTGGACTACCAACTTAATG
Organism: Phasia obesa; assembly: GCA_949628195.1. Taxonomy (NCBI): domain Eukaryota; kingdom Metazoa; phylum Arthropoda; class Insecta; order Diptera; family Tachinidae; genus Phasia; species Phasia obesa. The sequence goes on from OX451219.1 coordinate 40,516,477, forward strand.
ATTTCAACAAGGCATGATACTAATATAACTAGATACTAATATAACTAATGGCGTCTGCGGGCAGGTGTATATTTTGGTTGTGCACTGTCGGAAGTTCAGAGTTATACCTCCTAGTAGTGATGGCTGGAAACAGACTTCTAGTAGGTCTCTGTTAAAGTTCTGGCTATTTAAGTCGAGCGAACCCTAATCCACGGTGGAACAGCATACGCCAGGGATGCGTGGTCAGGAGGGTGCTTGGTCTTAAGTATCCGAACTCTGGATACCGGTCGACCTCCAGTTTCAAGGCAGACGTACCCAATATTCGTGGGAATAACAATTGGTAAAGAGAACAAAGAACAAAAACATGACCGTGCGGATCCGAAAGGGATAAGCCAGGACGCTTCTCAAGAGTCGGAATGTTTAATTCCACAAGAAATCACGGTCTTAACTGACCTAAGGAAGACTTCAGAAGGAATGGACAGGAACGTCTCGCAAGGGGTGGATAAGTTAATCTCCAAGGGTTCTCCTATGGTGTTGAACCGAAATATTCCGATTAGGATGGACAAGGAAGCCTCGTTAGGGATGAAGAGGTTAATCCCTTTAGGAGTTTCATTTGCCACTGGCCATAGAAGGTTATTGGATGAGAATTACAAAGAAACCTCGCAAGCGGTGGACGGGTCAATCTTTAAAGATACTCCAGCGGCTATGAAGTTGAATGCAGATGAGTTTGACGAAGCTGACCATATGGGCTTTTCAGAAGCAGGCACCTCAAAACTAAGTATATGCCAGCTTAATCTTCATCACAGCTTCAACGATGTTGATGAGTTGTTTTCATGTGGATAAGCAGGATATTGAGTTGCTACAGGAACCTTAGATTGTTCATAAAAATAGGCCTCTAAGCCTGTCTCAACAAACCGCCTGTAATCTGTTCTGCTCATAGACAGATGCTAATCTTTGGTCATGTATCCTGGTGCTGCAGTACCTAAGCAGCATCTCTGCTCCCCATTACTGTGGTAATGTTAGGCAGTGGATCGGGATCTTATTGCGTCTGCATATCTTCCCTATGAGACGCAAGACCCACAAACATCACGGGAGGGGGACAACCTGGTCAGTTTCTGCAGGAGGTCAGGCATGGCGTTTAAGCAAACAAAATGAGTTCATATGGTCAGTGCGGTAATAATTATTTACAGGTTTGATTACTTTTTATATAAAAAATTATTTTGCATAACAAAGGATTCTAAATATGCAAATTGATATCACCATTAAACAATTGGCAGAGCAATTTTTTTTTTGCAGTTGTTGAAAAACTAATTATTTTTGAAAAAAAAACTAAAAAACTATTTCCTGTATAAAATATTAAAAAAATTATGATTTTAATACAGACTCATGTCCGTATTTTTATACCCACAGGTGGAAAGGGTACATATAAGTTTGTCGTTCCGTTTATAATTTCTACAATATTTATATCCGACCCCATAAAGTATATATATTCTGGGTCCTTATACATAGAGAAATTGATTGAAAGATGTCCGTCTGTCCGTGTTGATGTTGAAATGTCATTTGCAAAGGCGCCAGACGAGGTACAGAAGAATAAAACCACCAATCAGCCAGGCATAGTTTCGAAAATTTTAGGATTGCAATTCAGCAACATAAGACGATTCCATTAGAGGCTGGGGGAAAAAAAAATTTATAAGTTTTAATTCGGTTGTAATGATTCTCTTTTATTTATTTTTTTTTTTTTTTTGTTAAATAAATATTAGACCGCGACAAGTAGATTGCAAGGAGTGCATACAAATTTCGGGGGATCAATAACCCCTGCAAAGAGCGATTGTTTGTTTCTTTTTAGGCTGCGCCTTCATTTGTCTTAAAGCAATACACATAGAAGTAGCCAATAGACCCACAGCGTGCTCTCTGGTAACCAGGAGCAGTCGAAAGGCACATTGGGGGCCTTCAATCTGAGGATTTTTTTAAAGGATTTTTTTGCTTTTGTCTGACAAATCTAATGCAATATAGATTGCAGAAAGGTCATAATTAAAAATAAATCCATAAAATTATTATAAAAAAAAAAATGTTTAAAAAAATTTTTACAAAATATTTTTCAAACATTTTTCGAAAATTTTTTACAAAAAATTTTAAAAAAATTTTTGTAAACAATTTTCTAAAAATTTTACTTTTATTTTTTAGGTAATTAAAATTAAAGAAAAATTGGGAAAATTTAATTTTTAGACACCAGCAGAACACAATGCACATTTTCTAGACAGCTACGTCCTTCATCAGCACATCAGTATCTATCAACTTTGGGTAGTGTTAAGTTGTAAACATGATCTATTTAACCAACCAAACTGAGATAAAAGAATACGAGAAAAATCGCATTCGATCATCTATCGTCAGTTGGTGAGAACGAAATCTACCACTACCTAATACTTCCTTCTTTTTATTAATATTTTTACTTTAATATATACCACCTTATATTTGTTGTTGCTTAACCGAAGGTTAGCTAGGTTATTAATAAAAGCTACTTTTTATTTATTTGTTTTCTTCTAGCATTCGTTTTTAGTTAACACTAATCTAGTATCAAAACAAACTTTGTTGAGTAAACATAATTGTGTGGTGCTTTGCGATTTTTAGTTTTGAAAATTTAAAATTTTTTACTTGTCAAACTATTTATATATTACATACAATGAAATTTGTAGTCAAGCTTACCCACCAAACCAAATGTTTCGATTTTTTCTGAAATCAGACTTGTCGTGACGAATTCTTTAAGACATTTCAGTTGTTTGTTTGTACAAATAAAAAAAGTATATGAAACTTGGATTTATATGTAAGAAAATAAAAATCAAAATTGTATTAAATATATAAAAAAGAACAATAGTAAATACGAAAAATTGAATAAATATATGCAAGATGGACAATTGAAATCGAATTGATTACGGCAAAGTATTGCCTTGAATACCAAATTATGAATCACTATATTCACTTTCTGAGAACGAAATTTCTAGCTTATACGGGAGTACTCACAGAAAACAAATCATTGCGATTTCGTACCTACATGTCGTTACGATTTCATACCTATATATCGTTACGAATTCTTTACTACATATCGTTGCGATTTCATTCCTAAATATCGTTGCGAAGTCGTGTCAACCCTTTCATATAAAAATCGTTACAATTTCGCTAATATTTCGGTTCCGAAATCGGAAGATTTTGCCGCGCACTCGTAACGAATTCTTTACGAAATCGGAACATTTGGTTTGGTGGGTAAGTTCGTTTTATTCTTTCTAAGAAAGAATAAATTAAATTACAAATGGTTTCTAAAAACTAAATTTTCCCAATTTTTCTTTAATATTATCACCTTATTTGTAATTTAATTTATTCTTTCTTAGAGAGTATAAAACTAAAACGAGTACGATTCGTTTATGCTCTTATTTAAAAATCGTGGATGGGGGAGTAGATCTGGGAAAAGGGTGTGCTACATGAATCCCATCCCGAAATAATGAGAGTGCGGCTTCGGGGTGGTGGTTCCAGTGTGGGACCAATAGTTGCTAGTGAGCTATCGCTAAGCCCATCTATATTCACCGTGCTGAATGGTATAGAAGATTCGTCACGGCTGAATATAGCACTATTGCTTGTTTATGTGATAATTAAAAAAAAATACGTTTAAGCTTTTATGCTAATTCGCACAATATGGTGTGGGGCAGCACGGACGATAACTACAGAGGACATCTTTTGTTGGAATTTGTAGAAAAATGCGATTTTCTGCTACTAAACAGGGGGGTAGAACCCACCTTTGTTGATTCACAAAGTGCAGAGGTGATCGATATCACCCTATCCTCTGTCAATATGCTAGACATGGTTAAGGACTAAAACACTAAACATGTCTGAGCATAGAGCATTCTGTATAGCAGACTAAACCATTTCTAAAACAACGTCATAAAAATGCACATATGGTTTTTATGAAAAATAAAAATTTTGGGAAGATGAATTTGAGTGTGTGATATTCAGTGACAAAAAAAGTTTAATTTAGACGCACCAGATGGTCTCCACAAATATTGCTACAAACGAGTTCATGGTGCAGGATAACTCAAGATATGGATGGTATTGTTTATCTAAAGAGAAGTCCAAAATAGGCTATGTGCTAGGAAAATTGAATGCAGAAATATGCTTTTCTTGGCCTTACAATAAAGGGATGACCCGAAAATAATTTCAACAATCGTGGAATATACATTATTTTTTCGTGGAATATATATTTATTTTTTTATTCTAGAATTAAGATATGAGTAATTATTGTTATTTCAAATATGTATATTGAAGATACAATAAGTAAAAAAAAAATATTTTTCAGTTATCAAAAAAAATTAAACTCAAAAACTCTTTACATTAGAGCTAACAGAGATATATTCTATCATATATCAATAGATTTGTGTTGACGACCTCTTTCAGAAAGAAGTCGTCAATACCTCGCTCTCAACTCCATAGTTAAGAGTTATTTTTCAAGGGAAATATAAAAGTTTAAATGAAACTCTAAAAAACAGAGATTTATTTTTCAGTCATAAAAAAAATTTTTGTGATTATTTCTATTTTTCCCGTCACAAAATAAAAATTATTTTGTGTATTAACATAATTTTTTTTGTGGACAGATTTTAACGGAGGGTGCTCAATACCAAGTTAAGAGTATAGAATGCTCTTCCACGCTTCTATTGGTGCAGGAACCAACTGTTGACTTGTTTTGCTAATTTAATATAATTTTCTCCTCCCAAAAAAAAAAAAAAATTATCAATTTCCACAAAAAAAAACTTTTACCAACCACAGTCATTTTCTAATTTTTTGTTCTGCTCTAAAAGCAATGTGTGAGATTTATAGCAAAAACCCGCGAAAATCGTTAATCAAACAATAACAAATTAAAAACCTACATTATTTCAATGACGATTTAATCATTTGAAAAGCAAGGTTATTTGTATTGTTTATTAATTTACAAAAAATGAGTTTTATTTGCTGAAACAAAATAAAACTCCTAAAAAGTTTTATTTTTTTTATATAAAACTCCCAAAAAATTTAATTTTTTACGGCAAAATTATTATTTTTTTTTTTTTAATTTAATTTGAGTTTTTATTTTTATGTTTAAGATGAATTTTTTTTATTTAATTCCTAAAATAACTCTTATAAAATAATTTTTAAAAGATAAATGTTATTTACTGTCCCTGTTATAAAGGGTGTTTTTTATAGAGGTATAGAACTTTAAGTTGCAATAAAACAACGATGGATTATTCGATTAACATGAATTTTATTTATCCGAAAGGTAATTTTATGGCATTACATTTTAAATATGATTTCTGGCATATGACCGCCACGGCTGGCGCGGATGTAGTCCAATTTGGACGTCCAATTTTCGATGAATTTTTCCAACATTTGTGGCCGTATATCTGCAATAACACGGCGAATGTTGTCTTCCAAATGGTCAAGCGTTTGTGGCTTATCCGCATAGACCAATGACTTTACATAGCCCCACAGAAAGTAGTCTAGCAGTGTTAAATCACAAGATTTTGGAGGTCAATTCACAGGTTCAAAACGTGAAATTAGGCGGTCACCAAAGGTCTTTCAATAAATCTATTGTGGCACGAGCCGTGTGACATGTTGCGCCGTCTTGTTAAAACCACATCTCCTGGACATCATTGTTATTCAATTCAGGAATGAAAAAGTTAGTAATCATGGCTCTATACCGATCACCATTGACTGTAACGTTCTGCCCAGCATCGTTTTTGAAAAAGTACGGACCAATGATTCCACTAGCCCATAAAGCGCACCAAACAGTCAGTTTTTCTGGATGTAACGGTGTTTCGACATACACTTGAGGGTTAGCTTCATTCCAAATGCGGCAGTTTTGTTTGTTGACGTAGTCATTGAACCAGAAGTGCGCTTCATCGCTAAACAAAATTCGCTTATGTAAATCGGGAACAACGGTAAAATATTTGCAAGCGTTGTCCAGGCGTGAGTGAGATGAATTGCCAAACCAAACTGAGAATAAATCACTTGACAGCTGTTAAATCGGTCGCCATCTTAAAAAGTAATGCCAACTTAAAGTTCTATACCTCTATAAAAAACACCCTTTATAAGCGAAAAGTAACTGATTTGGAGAATAAAACTACACAAAAATTTTTTTTAAAAATTATTAACATAAGCATAGGTTTATTAAAGTTAAAAATTTATATTTATATATATATATTTAGGTAATATATATATATATATATATATATATATATATATATATATATATATATATATATATATATACATATATATATTAAACCTATATATATAGGTTTCATTTTGTGAACAAGAAACAAATTTTAATTTTTAGATAAAATATTTGTTTTCTGATATCAATTTATAAATAAATCTATTGTCAAAATAATTAAAAAAAAAATTGTTTGTAAAAAAAAGAACGAAAAATACGTTTTTAAAATACATATTGGGACTACTTTTAATTCTTAATAAATAAATTATTAAAATATTCCACATACTCTATATGCCCTTCATAACAATTGCAAACGAATGATTTAAATGATTTGTGTCATTCTATTGGCACAATTTTAATTTCAACACACAACCGTTAGCAACATTGCAAAATTTTAGTTAAAATAAAATGAAACGAAACATGTTTTGGTTCTCTCTGAAGAAAAATTTGTTTTGAGTCACTCAACATGTTTGTATTGCTCACTCTATTCACTCTACCAGATATTTTTACAAAGGAGTTTGTGTGTTAGTATGATTATTTAATGTGATTTAAAAAACGAATGATTTAATGCAGATGTCTAGTATATACGAATAATTGATAAGAGCATCTCTCTTAGTGTTATCAATAATATGTCCGTTTGTGTAGTTTTTCCGCAAAGTTTGGTAGCTGAGTAAATTGCAGACATGGGGGAATCAATTACATTTAAATTACAATTACAGGTAATGTGTAATTGAAAATTTTCAATTACTAATTACAAGTAATTATAATTACAATTAAAAAGTTGAATATAATTGTAATTGAAAATTTCCAATTACAATTACATGTAATTAGTAATTGCATGTGTAATTAATTACAAAATGTAATTGATATCCCCCAAGTCTGGTAAATTGAACAAATATTCGAATATATAGAGTTCAAAGATATAAATAAAACATTGTTCTTGAATTTAGTTCCCCACAATTTTCAATTTGCTTTTAACACAGGCAAGCGAAAGATTCAATGTTAAAAAGATATATCGATAGACCTGTAAATGTATACTCATTCCACAGTAATGTCAATGTGGAGAGAGTGCGATGGCGGAGAGGAACGAGGATATGGCACCTCATAAAGAAATATACACCAGATGTCAGCAAGTAAAGGCCCGGCAAAACAAATTCATTCACTTCCTTTTTGACATTCAAGTCCTATTTCTAAATTTGATTCATATGGATGATCCTATGGAATTATTTAATTTATTACATGAACTACCTTATGTCGATGTACAGAATAATGGGATAAAAATTCTTTAAAAGAAAATAAACATTTTGAGAGGTTTAAATTATAAATATCACGATGAAGATTTGGATTTAGAGTCTCCTCAACTCAAAGAAAAACTAAAGAATTTACACTCTTATGTAGACCTCTGAAAATTTAAAAATTAAATTTTTATTATTTTTATTAAAAATAACTTGATGTTTTTAAAGGTATAAATAATAAAGATTCTGCGATATACATTTCTATTAAAATAACTGAAATTTTATTCGGAAAACTAAAAATGTAGTTACGTACAAAATGTTAATGACGAATTTACATACATATTTTAATAAAAAGTTTGAAACTATTAAATATCTTATAGCTCTTCTCTTTCTCATTCGGTTATTTTTCAACCGATTTTCTTTTTTTTAATGAAAAGATATTCAAATTATCTCTCAAATTGCTGAATATAGTTAGTACAAATTATAGCCACTAGGCAGCGCAAAACTCATTTTTATTGAAAAATGTATCAAAACACCCTGTATTTGCAAACACTATGAGTTCATATATTCAGCAAAAATACTCGCCAAAGGATTTTGTAAAACTTTTACAAACATTATTTGGTCGAATTCTGGAGGTCAAAATTTTGATTTTCTTGAATAACCTAAAAAATAACGGTAATTTTGCATATAACGGAATTATGAAAAAGTCATAGAACAAAAGTTGCTACCGAAACCCTAAAGAACCATTTTCAACAATAAAAAAGTACTTTTTCGCAAAAAGTCGATTTTGGCATATTGCTATACATAATATGTTCCTTTCAATAAAATACACAAATAAATAACTAAATGAGACGTTTTTTTCGTTTCGTGAACAATTTTAAAAATGTCGCTTAATACATTCTAATGGGAAGGTATCGATACATAATTTAGGAATTTCTATCATTTTTAAAGTTCAATTTTGGTGGTAAATCGCAAGAAAAAGTTGGCAACAGTGATCATTCGTTTACGTTTATAGCAAGCAGCTCGCTCGCCTGCAGGTAAGAGTTCTCTTGGAGGAATTTTATATTCCGCAATAACTTCTTATCGACAGTACAACTGCAATTGGTGGATGTAATAATACCACAGAAGTTTATCTTTTACCCGTGTTGGCTCGACCGTGTGACTGGTGTAGAATTTTATATTCCCACCGTATTATTTGGCACAGCCAAGAACTCCCAGCAATGGCTACTGCTGCTAATTGTAGTATTTGCTTTACCGTCGCTCCCATTTTTTAGCTGCTGACAGGTGCCGTAGCTGCTGCCTGTACCGCAGCCAAATATTACCGCTGCTGCCTGTGCCGCCTTTAATGCTGGTATCGCCGGTATTACTGTCGTCTGCACCGCTCCTGTCGTCTGAACCACCGCTTCCGCCTATACCTCTGCTATCGCCTGTACCACCACTGTGGTCTGTATCGACAACGTCTGTACTGCAGCTGTCACCAGTACCACCACTGCCTGTGCCGCCGTTGCCACATATCGCCAACGCCCGTAACACGGCAGCCTATACCTGTTTTTCTATCACCATCCTCGCTCCAGCGACTTGATTTTACGTTCATCGGCTACGATACCCGTCCGTCTACACTGCACGTTGTACGAATTAATAGAATAAACATTAGACATAAGTCTTGTAACGTTTAATAAACCCAAACAGTTTCTTTCCATGTCCGAACAAAGAAGGTTAGTGACAAAGTAAAATTAACACGACCCTGGCCTCCGCTGCAGTTATGCCAGCATCCATCGGAAAACTTGTCGTTACAAAGTGTCCTATATTTTAACCAAAATATCCAGTAGTTTTTACGTGATTTTAAGTTTTAGCATTATTTTTTAGCATTTTGGAATTAATTTTAGCATTATTTTAAACCAGATTTAGCTGCAAAATATTTTTAGACCTGGTCACACTGACTAGTTTGTATATTCTACAAAAATAAAAAATATAAACCTTAAATAAACTTTCATTGGCATAATTTATAAACATCAAACATTTTTAAATTTAATTTTTGCCTTTGATTAAAATGCTATTATTTTATGTTTGGTAATTATTTTCTGTTTTTAAACATGAAGCAAATTGTATTATAAGTATATCCTGCGGGAAATTTCAGATAATTGTTCTAAATGTACTCATCCCATGATATGTGACAATAGGAGCAATACACGAAGTTATAAATCAAAAGAAAAAAATATAACTTAACTGATTTAAAACGTATTAAAACGTAAATTATTTATTAATCGAAAATTGCGATATTGAGATATTATATTTTTTTTAAATTTGTTTCTATTGGTAAAAAATTATTGGGATATTATTTTAATAAATTTGTTAAAGTGTTTATTCGAAAAAATTTTACCTTACATTAAAGTAGCAACAATGAAGTGTTTAAAACAACAAAATTTTTCTATTGGAGAAAGTTGAAAAAAAAAACAAAAGTATATTCGCTCACACCACCTTATTAAGTTTTATTCCCTTGTTTATGTTTATATTGTTAACTACAAGCCAAATGCAGCGTATATTATTCATTATTGAACTGAGTTTTATTTTATATTTATCCTAAAAGCATGCAACTCATTTCTCTACCTTAAAAATATAACAATATGATTAACTTTATTAATTAAAAATTGAATATTACCTTATTTTTATTCTTAAGTTCCTAGCGGATCTAGTTGTACATCTTCAGCGAAAATGCGTCTGAATGTGATATCGTGTGGATAACCCACCTATTGTCCTACTGATCGGCAAAAATACCAGATGAAGCTGTAATTTTTTGATTTGGATAAAAGCCCCAAATTCGATACCCAACATGCAACAGTAACTGGACAATTAGGGGAAAAGAATCACATTTATTCTGTAGATGTCGAACGACTATTGAGTTTAGGAGATTGGCAATCACACAAAACTACTCAACTTAAAAGTAGACATAAATAATGCACGAAACGGCTAAGAGAGCTACTGTAAGGAGCCTCTGACTTTGATAAAACAAAAAATTCTTGGAGTTGCCCCGTAGGGCACTAAGATAGTAACTTTTATTTTTAATGCCAGCTTCGCCTTGAGTACATTCCTTCAGATAGGATGGTTTCTTTGGTAAGAAAAAAAGAATCATAAAGCATTTTATTAAATGTGGCACTGCCTTAGCTAGCAATGTACGAAAAATTTAAAGTAGAGTTGGGCATATTAGTTTATTTCGCTGAATCGTTCAGATCGTACTAGGTCATTCGTTACGTTCATTGTTCTTTATTTTAAACAGAAACTCAACGTAATTCTTATGAAACACATCAGTTCATTCTGGCAACACTTCACGTATATACATAAATAATTTTTAACTTATTATTTATTTACTCCTGTTTTATCATGTTCTTTAATTAAAGCTTAAAAATTTATCTTTTGTTTTAGGACAGTTTTTAACAAACAAATGATATATTGTGGACTTATTACAGTACTAATTTTAAATATTAATACATAAAACGTTAAGGATTATTGCATTAAATATCTACCAATAATTTATTTTTAATTTACAAAATTAAAATTAAATTTTAGACGATTTTGCTTTTTAAGATTTACCAGTTGACCGCACTAATTAAATTATGAAAAAAAGCATTTAAATAGTTGATAATTTTTTATGAACTTTTATAGAGCAAAATGTCAAGTACTTGAAAAAACAAAAAAAAAAACGCAACGAACGATGAAGGATAAAAAAGAAAACACTGACTGAGTCAGAATCGTTCTGTTACGGTAATCGTTCAGTTCAATTGGGTCATACATGATCGGCACAACCATAGCGCAAAGATAAGATTCTACGATTGATCATAGTTGCTTCCTGGTATATAAAAAAAAAACTCGAATATTTACCAAGAACTAAACGTGCCTTTAGTTAAAGCAGAAATAGCTAAACATGCAGTAATATATTTCGGCATACTTGAAACGCATCGAAATCAGCTGGCCTGTAAAACACTAAATAAAAATGGTTACATTCGACTTAGAAGAAGGGATATTTCAGAGGGATGACCTGCAAATGGCAGTAGCAACAGTGAATATATATTTTTTGGTCTAGCACTGGCTGGAGTTAACAAGTACATATACAGTCAAGGAAAAAATCTACATAACTACAACCCAAAATATTCGGGTTTTTTTGGTATTTGTAAATTTTATTTAAATCAAATAAATGCTATTTGGTAAAGAGTCAACAAAGAATTATATTTATTAAAAACAAAGCATAAAAACAATAAAAATAACAAAAACATATAATATTCACAAGAAAAAAGTCAATATACAGCTATAAGTTATTAAAGCTTTTGAACTAAAACAAAGATCAAATTTATTGTTTTAATATTTAGTAGGACCACTAAGCATATTTTACTGCCTGAAGCCGGCTGGGCATTGACATCACTAAATTTTCAGTGATATCTGGAGTAATTTTGGCCCATGCACGAAATAATACGTTTTTGAGAGTCTCTCGACTTGTAATGTCATATTTTCGCACTAATCGTTCCAAAACATCCCAAACCATCTCGATCGGTTTAAGATCTGGTGACTGAGGTGGGGAATTCAGCTGTCGTGGAGCATAAAAACTATGTGAGCGGTGTGCTTGGGGTCGTTGTCTTATTTCCAGGACCCAAGCTTTCGACGGATGGTTTAAAATTTTGTTCCAGTATACTTTTATATTGATGTCTGTCCATATTACCATCGACGAAAACCAAACGACCCACCCCAGATGATGCTATAGCTCCCCAAACCATAATACTACCACCACCGTGTTTCACTATAGCTATTATATGCTTCGGTTCAAGTGCAGTATTGGGTTTTCTCCACACATTTGGTCGGCCGTCGCTTCCAAAAATATTGCACTTGCTCTCATCGGTAAATAAGACAGTTTTCCAGAAATTCAAATCCTTATTTAGATAAGCGTTTGCTTAGTGGTTTCTTTCGCGGCGTTCTACTTCTAAAGCTGTTTTCATGCAAAATATTTATAATTGTTCGTGACGTCACAGAAACATTAGAACATTTTTCCATGTGTTCCCCCAATTTCAGAGCACTTATTCGTGGATTATGATGAATTTCTTTAAGAATACTGCGCACATCCGACTTGAAAACTTCCTTGGCCTGCCAGATTTTGGCTTATTTTCGGTGCTATTGTGCTTTCGTAGTTTTTTATAATAGTTTGGACAGTAGCACGACTTAAGACCACTATTTTTGAAATTTCACCGAAAGATTTTTTTTCATTTCGGAGTTTTACCACTAAATTGCGAACGAAAAGTTGTATTTCTTTTCTTTTTTCCATTTTTTATATTTCAAAATATTTTAGTTTTGACTTTCTGTATCTGAATGATAATATCGTTTGTCAAAGAAGTCAAATATGCGAAAATAACGGCATTTTTATGTTTACCCTGTATATTCTCACAAAAAACTATAGGACTTTTTTCCCACTGATTTGTATTATATTCGAGAATATCTTTGTTGACATGAATATATTTGTAAATTTGCATCTATAAATACATTTAACTATCAACGTAAGAATTAAGCTCATACTAAGTTGTTTTCAAATATCACTGTAAAAGTTGAAATCTAAAAATATTGGGCTGTATGTAGAGTTTTTTTTCCTAGACTGTATATGTTTTTATTTATTTTAGACTTAAGATATGATATGATAATTGCATTTTTAATTTTCCAGTAAATTATTTCTTTCAATTCAACTTCAATTCTTTAACTATTTGCCAGTATGTATCTAATCTTTACTGTATTTAGATAATCCCTCTGTTAAGTAAATAAATAATAGTTACTAATGTTACAAGTGTGAATACTAACACAAATTGTTACAATTTTATTTAAATTCCAAAAAAATATCCTACAAAATGTTACTTATTTGACATGACTAAAATATGTAAACAAATTTGTTTATTAAATAGAAAAACGAAATTCAGTTAGTCAACTTTTGTTATTTATATCTGGGGGATTACATAAGATTTTTATGCTATTCAATATCTAAATATAAAACACTTAAGAACAAAAAACACATACGTATACATATACACTACTGGTTTGAATCTTTAGGTTCTATGTTAGTAAGAGTATACGTTGCACAGTTGCAAAACAAGTAGTTTGCTTTCATTGAAACCTTAAATTGTTTTATATCGTTTTACTTTGGATATCACATCTGTAACTCAAGATGTGGTGGTTGGTTAGGTTAGGTGGGTTTACTCGAATTTACCTATTAGCATCGGTATTAAACGGCGCCCCACAAATTATGTTTAAAAAATAAGTTGCCTTTTTCGATATCACTCCCTGCCAAGCTCCGCAAGTAGTACGCAAAGGACATTTACGTATGACATGTCTTTTAAGGTTTCTTCTTGTACGCCATTACGAATAGTCCGATTGTGGGCTAGCATCAAGGCCTTCCATGTATTTTTGTAGAGATGCAATTCTTCGGGATTCTAGTAGATCTCTTAGGTCTTTCGTTATTTCTCTTATTCTGTTTTTGAGTTGCCGAGATCTGTGCGATTTCCACTCTTTGAAATCTTCTTTTTTTATGCCAAGAGCAGTTCGACGTCTGCAAAACAAATGCGATTATATCTTATGTTGAACAGCTAATTTAAGGTTTTTATTTAGATCAGTAAGACATACCTCTACGTCTTTTGATGTTCTTAACGGTATGTTTTCCGAGCAATGAGTACTAAGATATATTTGAAATTTAAGCGCGGTCCTAATAATTTCATGTAGTCTTGGTACTGACTCTCCGATAGAAAATACAATGTCTCGATCAAAGTCTACATGTGAGATGTTTGTTGCTTGCATACAGTGTGTACAGAAATCACATGCATACGCATGCTCTACCACGAGGGTCTTTAGTATCGTAAAGCATATAGCCATTTATTAAAAAAAAACTATTTTTTGTTAAGTGGGTCTCCGAAATTAGCATAATATCAATTTGTTGATTTGGAAGGAAATACTCTCGTTTATTTTTATGATGGCGTATACGGTTAGCGTTCCAGAAACATATTTTTAAATAGTTCATGGTTTGTTAAGTACCGCCTTCAACATCATAGATTGGATGCGTACTATTTTCTGCATTATGCTGCGCATAGAGCTCATAAAACTGTTTAATGAATGCACTAATGTCTAGATGTTTGCTTCGAGACGGCTGAAGTTACTGGAAGAATTTTGTTTTTTAAGCTCCAGCTGCAAAATTTGATTCAAAATTGATTTAAGTGGTGGTTTCAGCACTGGAACACATATTGAACGGTTGGCTGGGGTAACTGCGGGTAAACAACGTTTGTTTGATATTTTGCCTGTCTGGGACGAGTAACAAAATTTTTGAAATTTACCATTGAACAAACAGGGCAACATCTGTAGTTAGCAGTGTGATTTCCACCGCAATTGCTACATTTCCCAACTTTCGTGTCGTTCATAGATTTGTCGCATTGAGCTATACCATGAAACTCGCCGTAGATAACGCAGACTCGAGGGAGCTTACAATAAGCTCTAGTATAGCCAAACTGTTGACAGTTTAACACTGAGCGGGTCCTGATCGTTTATGCAGTTCCTCCACTGTGATTTTTCGGGGCAGTAGATATTTAAGTTTGTAAATAGGGTGCGTTTAATTTTTTTCAACCTTATATCACCAGGCTCCAATTCATCTCGAAATCTTGGTTGGGGTTCTCAATTTCTCGATTTCTGAGGGTGGCTATTCATTTTACTTTAAATCCGTTTGTTTGCAGGCCAGCTTTTATTTATGTTGTGTCTATGCATGAGTCAATACCTTTAATAACTACTTGAAGTTCTTTTCCACTCTATAATTGGTAAGTATAAACTTTTCAAATTCGTTAACTGCCTTTCGAAAATTCCTTTCATCATTTATTTGAATTTTTGTTTCATAAATATTTCCACGCTTAATTGGAACCACATAAAATGAGTTTTCTCCAATTATCGATAGCAAGCTTTTTGCTAATTCGTTTGAATTCTGCCCTCTCAAATAAATTGGAGGTGGTTTGAAGGACTTTGGTAACACTGTAGGCTCACTTGATTTACTTTCTAAGATTGCAAAGTGGTTTTGGGAACTAAGTCTGTTCGATTCCCTATCTTTGGGTACTTTTGAAATTGGTACTAACTGCGAAGATTTAGGGATTCGTCCTCATTTTAGTACAGTCAAGTATCGATCCATAGCCACCTGTGTCTTAGATTTTTGGGCACTGTCCGTTATTGTTTTCGTGGTACTGTGTTCAGTAGACGACGATGATTTATTCAAATTTATAATGGTGAACAAGAACGTGTGCGGTAAATTGGAGTAGCATTTAAAAACACATCAGTTTTTTTGCTTTTATTTATTTTGCTGTTTTCACTGTTTTCTTCTGCGTTTATTGTTACATACGCTTTTCTATTGTTAATGTTCGCACTTTTACATGAAACATTTGAATTTGAGTGGCTCATAAATGAGCCCTCGCACTGTACTTTTGGTTTCTCTTATTAGTTATATTACTTAAGTAGTAATGCCGTGGTAAAAAATACAAACGTTTTTGTTATATATAAACAGGTTTTATCACACACTATACGTTAATGTTTTTGTTTATTGCAAGTTTCAAAAAATCACGTTCGCTTTATTCAACGTATAAGCTGTTAATTCAATAATCACCAGATTCGTCTAGCTTGGTTGTTGACATAGTCAATTCTAATTTGAGGCCCAAACTGAGAAGCCGTAACAAAGTAGGTGGTCATTGTAATTTTTGTAAATGTGGTTTGAAATTTTGTGAAATGGTCCGACGTTTGTTGTCGCGCTAGATGTGGACGTTTAGTTTTTATGCTTTATCAATATTGTTTCTACTTTATAACCTAAAAACCTTAACAACCTACAGAACGACTTTCTACATATTTGTTTTATTATTTAGTATTGGTCAAAAATTTTCTCATTTTATTTATTTTTCAATTCACCCACGTAGTGCCTGGCTGCATGTAAAAATACCTGTCATGCTTGATTATTAAAATTGAGATTGAATTTAAATTTTCACAAAATTAAAATAAAAAGGATAAAAGGGTAACTTTTCAATAAAAACACACAATTATATAAATAAATTAGTTTTTCCATTAAATTGCACAAAAGCAAAATTTATAAAATATTCAACACTCAACACAACACAACCAAACAAAGATAAAATCCAGGAAAACAAAAATAATAATAACAGATAGCAATTAGAGCAATAAAGCAACAAAAATTATATGAACGAAAAAAGTTTACTCACATAAAAAACAGTTAAAAGTGTAAAAAATATAAAAAAGCATCCAAAAATGATATAAATGTTTGAATGAATGATTCAAACAAGTAAGGAAAGGAACCATTAACAACCTACTGTTGCTGCTGCTAATAGTTGCTTTGAATGGATGTTGCATTGTTTGTTTGGTGTTGTATGTATGTATGTATTACTTATGCACACTGTTGTTGGCGTTGTTGTGTTTTAATGTGCTTTAGTTTTACAGCTGATGGCGTTAAAGTAGACTAAACCCTTTAAACGTAAATTTTGTTTTTTTTATTACAAAATACCTATTTTTATATCGTAATTTTTTTTTTGTTAAAATTTTTGTTTTAACTAATATTTTAATATTCTGGTAACTGTTCTTTTTGTTAAATTTTTTATTTCTAGTTAAATTTCAATACCTATTTCGTGGAATTAAAGTGAATATATGTGAATATGTGAAAAGTGTTGTTAAATTTAAAAGTTTATTCGAGTTTTGATTTCTTGATGGAATCTCGACGAATTTCGTATTTTTTTTGTGGTTTTTTTGGTTTTTTCTTTTGAAAAAAGTTTTTAAACTTTATTTGAGTTAATTTAATATAAAAGATATCAATTCAATACAAATAACATCAACGCAGTAGAAAAACATCTTTTTTATTTATAAATTATTTTTACTTTAGCTGACAGACAGACAGAAAAACAAAAATTTTTCCAAAAATTTGTGTTTTGTATTCCATTCCGATTACTATCTGCTTCAGCAAAAAAATTTTCAAAAATATTTCATGTACAGAAATGGTTCTCTTACAGTTTTATTGTTTGCCACAGTCAACATTTCAAGTGCATTGGAGCTCTTTAGCACTATTTTTAAAGCAAAATTTAGTACATATTCTTTGATTCTTTTTTTTTTTTCAAAAGTAAAAAATCGAATAACACACACAATCGCGACCAACCTTTTTAGTTGTCAAAAAAGAACTACTAATCAAAATTGGCTGATAATGCAAATATATGGCAAACATATTTGTACCAACATAACAAAAAAAAAAAAAAAAATCAATAATCACAGCAAAAATTAACACAGCCCGCAAAAATTCAAAATTTGTCCTTTTCTTTTGAACAGACCTCGTACATAGATATGTAAAGATCTATAACTTTTTTTAGTTACTTTGTTCTGAATTTTATATTCTTTTCTTCTTTAAATTTATATTATTTATTGCTATCATTTATATTAAGTATCAAGAGATTTGGTCTAGTTATTCATTGGAGATTCAAATTCTAGAAATATTAGTGGTGATAAGATGAAACTTTTAAACAATGAAAATAAATGTAATCACATTTTAACGAAGTTAAAGATTGTCTATATTTGTATATCATATAATAGTATTATATTGTGCTAATAATGAAAAAATAAATAAAAAGTCTAAAATTTATTGGATACTACAGGAAATACCATCCAGATCTTTGATGGGATCTTATTTACAACAATTAAGAAACTCGATTAACAGTTTTATTTATTTATTTATTTAAAATCTAAGATATAAATCATTACATACCGATATAGAAAATATTAATAAATATAGTTTTGAAAATTTGAAATTTTATTAGTCGAACTATTTATTTTACATAAATATGAAAGGTGTAGTCAAGCTTAAGTTCTTTTTATTCTCTCTAAGAAAGAATAATTTCAATTACAAATTAGGTGATAGTATTAAAGAAAAATTCGGAAAATTAAATTTTTAGACACCAGTAGAGCGGAATGAACGTTTTTTAGACAGCTACGTCCTTCATCAGTACTCTTCGTATTTATCAACTTTGGGTAGTGTTAAGTTGTAAAAATCATCACATGTATATTAATAATTATATTTACAACTAAAATTGAATAATTTAAATATGAGTATTAAAAAACCATATAATTATTATTATTATTTTATTGATCTATCAGATTTCAATATACATACATTGTATTGAGAAAAAACAAATCGAAAAATTATGAGTTTTTATCTAATTGTATAAGATATTTCAGCATTTGGATCAAAAGTAAAATTTTTAAAATTCAGTGACTAGAATATAATTGTTACAGGAAAAATTATAGAAAACCCTTTGTGTGGTATCTGGATTTCAACTGTACCGGTGGAACAATATATTCGTTACTTATCAATAACACATATGTAATTTACTTAAAGCAAACAATATAATATTACGTTCAAAACGTTTAAATTTACAAAAAAAAAAAAAAAAAAAAAAAACAAAAATCAATTAGAGTATACACATATATAGATCATTGAATGTTTGCACATTCCACTAAACGAATCAGCATCTGAATATTTTCTTTGGAAAACTGCAAGTTATTACAGTATCAAGTAGCGGGTAGAATGTTGAGGGATACTAAAATTAATATTACTCTGAAAAAATTCATCACCATTTATCAATTTAAATAAATACGCCACATTAAGCATTGTCCTTGTACTTTCTAAAGCATGCATTTTGGTAATAACAGATTAAAAGCACAACACGAAACGAACAAACAGATAAAAAAAATTGTTTGTTTTAACAGATTCTACGCGATCGACGTCATCAAAAATGGATCTTATCATAAAAGTATATTTGTATACTTTTATACTCTTATCATAAAAGTATATTTGTATCAGAGAACTTCTTCGACCACCTCTTAATAAAATCAGTATCACCATGAGCTTTAATCTCTCTTAGAATCTTAGGATAGATGAGGGTCCCATTAAGGAAGTGGTCTGCAACAGTTTTCCCTCACAGTAATTAATAGGATCAACAACTAATGGTCTGCTATAGAAATATGGTGTTATCATAACCCATCATAATCACAATAAAGAAAATATTTTTAAATTTGGTAAGGGCGTTGCTCTACCCACTTTTGTCATCATAATCTTGAATTGTCAAAAAATCTTAATTTGTGCAAAGTTTCAATAGAATTGGTTCAAGAGATTTCCATCTCTTTTTATTATAATCCTGTAGTTCATAAGAGTAGCAATATATTAAATATAAGTATTTTTAAACATACTTATTTTATAATATTGCCAGACTCATTTAATGTGAATGCAAAGTTTTGATAGAATCGCGAATATTTTTTAAAAAAAGAGGCAATTTATTTTAAGTAAAAACTTTTGTTACGAGAACTCAAGAATAATTTTTTAATATATTTTTATTCCAATATTAAAAATATTTTTTATGAATTTGGTTTTTTTAATCTTTATTATTAAAGGTAGGTGTGATATAAACTTTTGACTATAAAAAGAATTTTTCTTTTAATCTATAAACATTTAAAGCAGACGACTTTTTTATTCTTATATTGAAAAAAATAAGTCGAATGAAAAAATTATTCAGAAGTAAATATTATTTATATATTTTTAGCGATCTTTGATGCGCTTCGTTATCTTCATCGCATGTTTTTCTAAAAGAAGGCTATGTCAAATTTGGAGAGTATCATTATAGCAGATCTACTAGATATTGTAAAATTATTATCGTGTGTATAGGGACCATACACACGATAATAATTTTGCTTTTTATGGATGAGGTGCTAAGCCCACTTTTCACCTCCTACATGTTTTTTCCGAGACTATGTAATTTAGCATGTGTGGAACAAGATTAACGTGAGTACCTACTCGGCCTAACCTTACGGTGGTCTTACCGCCGAGTGAAACTTAGGCGTAGACTTGCGCCCCCATTGTGTAGTATAACAACACTTTACGATTGCCACCAATCGCTTTTTGTGTGTGATACAGTCACAATGAGTAGCAATTTATATAATATGGCAAGCCTTTCCAAGGCAAGCCTAGATCCACATTATAACCTCTTGCTTAGGGGTTTGGAGACTATCCAAACTCCGTCTGTTGAGAGTGCAACAGCACACTTGATCGACCTTGCACCTTACCTACTTAATCGATCTTAAACCACAACTACCACGTGTACCCCCGAAGGGGACCTCACCAATAACCGGTCACAGAGAGGATAGGCTCTCTGTGGGGCCACCGATTCCCGTGGTACCAGTCCTTTGGGCACTGGTCGGGCCTCGAAGAGAACCCGTATGTTTTAACATACAGACCTTTTCTTCCAGATTTAGGCTCTAGAAACCCTAGCGTCTGAAGCCCCTATTTTCCCCGAGTGGACCGCGTCAAAGCATTTGCCATATTCCTGCAGTGACAATTGGAACCCCGGGGGTAATGTAATTTAGCATAAGGATTACTTGTGTATACTTCCAAGAGTGGTCCTACAGTTAAACGATAACAGTTGCTCACATTGTTTGAAAGGTACCACGCCCGCCGTTCCAAATCGGCCTGTGTGTTGCTAGACTACGCATATTAGCTTGAGGGTTACTTGTACAAAGTTGCAATAGACAGAAGTTGTTGCAAAATGTTGTAAAAGCTTTATTTGGATTTTTGATAAAAATTTTCCAGATATTGTACGTAGATTACGTTTGTGTAATAATTTTTGTTTAGTTTTTAGGTCCCGATCACACTGACACACATTAATGCTTTTATTAAGGCAGCATGCTGACTGAAGATCGCTGCTGCAATAGATCTATTTTTATAATTTTTAGAGAAAAATTAGACAGTTGCTGAAATTGTTTTAGGCAATACCAACAAATCCACCTAGAAAAAGTAAATATTTTTTTTAAATATGGCTATATAAATAGTTCTTTTAACGCCATTATGTGGTACAAAATATAATAAACAATCATATTAAAAAAAAAAATACTTGATGCATTTCTCTATGTAATGTGATTTATGCGACTATGATTGTGTTGATTTGAATGGATTTCTCTCTTCTTGTTCGTGCAGTTGTTGCTGGTGTTTTGTGGTAGGTGCAGATGATATTTTTTCTATTTCCTGTACCACCCTCAACGTTGTTGTTTTTGTTACTAAAGTTATTTTGTTTTGTTGTGTTTTGTTTTGTTTATTTTTTTAGTTTTAAAGTGCGGGCGCATATGCGGAAACACTTAATCATCTTAACCCGGTGTTTTCACGGTAAACCACATGTCTGCCACATAAATATACAAACATTTATGTTCTAAGGCACCATATATAGATACACTGCCTACATTCAAGCACACACACAAACATATTCACTTTTATGGAAATGAATTGAAATTCTAAAACAAACATGTAAAATTATTCACACACTGAAACTCTAAACACACATAAATACGAGCATGAAAACTTTTGAATCGTGTGTGTTAACGGGTGGGTGTGTACAGGAACATATAATAGTTAGGCAGCCAAACTCGAGGCCAACCAAATAACGGAAGTTACACCATCAGCATTCCATGCCACACATTTAGTTAGGTAAACTCATACAGCCAAACACAGAAAACTCTAAAATAGCAGCATCCGCAAGCTAATGGGTTCATATATACATATGTACATGTACATAAATGACTCACTCCAAGTCCTACTTGTAGAAGGGATTCAAATTAGTAATGTTTTTGTTGTTTTTCACGAGATTGTCTAATTGTGTTAAATTGAGATTTAAAATGAAAACTAAACCCCACAATGTAAGAAAATATGTATGAAATGCAAGTGTAAAGAGAAGGGAAAGAAATGATTCGATTTAATAATAAACCGCATTTAAAGGCTTTTTTAAATTAAGCTATTACTGCTAAACTTCTTTAATGTACAAACATAAAATTTATTGCAGAAAAGTAATACTGATATGTAGTGAAAGTAAGAGAAAAAAGGATTTGTAGCTTTAATTTGTTGGTTTATATTTGTTAATACTCTGAAAAAAAAAAAAAACAATTACTGTTAATTGATTCTACTAACTGCCCTAACACGACTGGCACTTTTAACTGCAAGATAATAATTTGACTTTAGATAACTATTATTAATTCGGCTTATAGGATTCTTTAGAAGGGATGGGTATATTATGACTTCCTTATTGTTATTATAATGTAGACAAATTCTTATGGTTACCTACAGTGTCAAACATCTTTACCAAGTTATAAAACTTTATTATCAGATAATTTTTTTAAGTTGTTTTCCCAGTCGGTTATTGAACTTTAGTTGCCCAAATATAAGTCTATTGATGAAGCCAATACTCATACTTCAAAGAACTACTCCAAGGCATATTAAACCAGGTGACTGCACAAGGCGGAGCTAATATTAAAGAGAAATTTTTTCAATTTTTTTTATATGGATTTTGACATTAATCAGGTTTTTTAAGAGAGAATAATATATATTTTACTGTCAAAATCCATATAAAAAAAATTCAATAAATTTTTTGCTCAAATTTCCTCTCCCTTACGCTATCACCTTGTTTAATATGCCTTGAACTACTCCTATTGAAACACCCTGCAATATATTTACGACAAGCACTAACTTTACTATTTATATAATAAAAAGGCTATTCGAACTGGGTGTTCATTTCATTCTGATTGATCATTTAGGCGTGGAATTCTATTTTCAAACGGTAAGTTCCCAACGAACGTCTTTATTTTGTGAGGTTACGATATTTGAGCACATCTTTGTACTGATGTTTATTTTTGTGAGGTCAGGACATCTTTGCACATTTGTGTATTGATAATTCCGTAATTGCTTTTGTGGCATTTTTCAGTGTTATTTACAATGCCGCGACCCAGAAGAACTAACCTTTTGCATCGAATCAATAATGCAAGTAGAGTTCGGAATATCGCCATTCAATTAAATACGGATAAAAAAGAAATTGCAAGAGTAGAGTACCGTGGCCCGACTTCGTGCATCCCAAATACGAGCAAATCAACATTTCGAGCTAAATCGATTTGCGTTTCCTTACTATTGCACATTTCGCTACAGCTTGCATCCTTCCATTCAAATTGGACCAATGGAGGTTGTGTACAACCATTGTGGTGCATTGAAGTTGGTTGGAGAAATGTGCTGCCTCAGTGGCAAGGTTAAATTACCACCCGGTAAACGTTGTTTTGCCTTCAAATTTTATTTATATTATTATTATTATTAGTTCTGTGGCAAAAAGGAAAAAGTGCTTAAGTCTGATTTTTAAGTTTTGTAGGAGAACAATTTTAAACTTAAAAATAAATTTTTTTAAAAAATATCTGATCTTTAAACTTCGCACATGGAAGTCAAACGTATGTTTTGGAAATTATTTTAGAACTACGAAAAGTACGCAGGCGTTGCAATTAATAAGATGTGAAAAAAATATTTTTTGATTTGGAAAAATAGCTTGTAGTTTCCTAAGCTTTTTTCCCAATGCGTTTAGACATTGAAAAAAGATAAGCAAAATTAAATTTCGCTATAACTTCCTCAAAAATGGTACAAAATAATTGAAACTTTGCCCATGGGTACTTTGGAGTACGGAGATTCCAATGGTGCCACTAACTTAAATTTTGCTTAAGTCGACTTAAGCACTTATTCCTTAATGCCACAGAGTTTATTTAATCTGAAAGAAATAAATTCTTAGATTAAATTTAATTTAAGAGCACTAGCTACATTGGCCATCAGCTCTATTTATATTTAAATAGAGAATGTTAATGTCTTTCATTCTAGTGGATCCGAAAAACTTCGTCTCCCAGACGTTGGCCTGCGTCATTTCAAATCTGTGGTCAATATTCAAGAATACTCTGGAATACATCATATCATATATATTGTCAAACTATTTTAAGTTTAATTATTTATTTGTCATATCAGCTAAACTGAAATTTATAATGTTAATAGATATTTATGTAGAAGAAGGAGTACGCTATACCCGTTTATTAAACTCGATCTTAGGGAAGAGAAAGGGAGCGGCAATTTTTATTCGGTTGAATGAAACTTGAATCATAAGAAGATCCTTATCTAAAAAAGTTCAATTGGCTATGTTTAAAAATTACATGTTACATTGTTCGTTCATATTAATTACCAAAAGTTGCAATCCGATTAAAAAAATTCTTTGTGTGTTAGAAATATTCTAGAAGTGCGTTCATGCAACACCAGCTTAACGAAGCTAGTTTTAAATAAAATCATAGTAAAACGTTTTGTTAAATTAAAAATTAAACTTGGTGATAAATTATTAATTTTCTTCAATATACGTTTAGTTGTTCAGTAAAATTATGTGTTATTTTAGAAGACACAATAAACATAATATTGTTTTATTTACATAAGTTAAATATTTAAATTTATTTTTAACAATCATAAGTAATTTAGAACGTAATTCATATGGGTTTCAAGCGAACAGGTTCTTAGAAAAAATTTCTATTCTGTTTTTTTGTGTTATTTGTATAATTTTTTTGGAAACGCTAAGCATATTTACAGCCAAACATACCAACCCGTCTTACTTCGAGGTCTGTTCAAAAGAAAAGGACAAATTTTGAATATTCGCGGGCTCTGTACATTCGATTATCGAATTTTTTTTTTGTTATGTTGGTACACATGTGATAGTCATATGTTGGCCTTATCAGCCAATTTTAATTAGTTGTTTGTTGTTGAAAACTTTGAGTGTTGTTGTAAGAATACTCGTAATTTGTTGGTGCATTTTTAGAATTATAGCGATAGATTTAGCTACGAGAATAACAGAATATGGCACCTGGATCGTCGTTGACATCATTCAACAACTTTCGATTGATATGCCAACATCCTCTGCAACATCTCTAATAGTGATTCGGCGATTTTACAAAACAATTTTTTTCACTGTTTCAATGTTTTCTTCACTTGTTGGTGTGGTTGCAACTCCACGACGCTCATCTTTATCAACATCTTCACGGCCTTCTGTAAGACACTGTAAACACTTATGAACACTTTTTTGAGACAAGTGGATTCGCCGAATGCAACAGTTAACGCAAACTTTAATACATATTCTTTGATCTATTTTTTTTTTCAAAAGTCAAAAACCAAAGACTACACACAAACGTGACTAACCTTTTTCAAATTGGCTAATAATGCCTACATATGACTAACATATGTGTACCAACATAACAAAAAAAAAAATTCGATAATCGAATGTACACAGTCCGCAAAAATTCTAAACTTATCCTTTTCTTCTGAACATACCTCGTATATAATACTTCTTATCGTCGTCGTATTACAACTACATCCTTAGCAACCTGCTTTACTTAAATTATTCAACGTTACGATTTCAGTAGAATAAAAAACACATAATTAGCAGCGTTTTAAAGTGTAATTTACTTTTTCGAACCATATAAAAACAAAAGAAATTTTATTGCTCTTAATGTTTAAGACTCAACTCAACTTAACGCTTTTGTTTATTTTAGCGAAATGCAACTTAAACTGTAGTCGTAACTTTTTCTTAAACTTATGACACTTAATGCTTTCATGTAAATCAACTAGTTCAGCTTCTGACTACGTCTACATCCTTCACTATTACTGGCACTGCTGTACACAATAAAATATGAGCTACTTAAGCATGCATAAGTTTGTTCAGAGACTTGCATCTTGAAGTGCTAAAAGTATGGAAAAGCAAAACTTTTATTTTTCTTCACATTTTCAGCGGCACCTGGATGGCTGTGAATTATGGGAAGATTATATTGAAGAATATTCTCAAATATGACATTGTCAAGTTCAAAAGTTCTAATGCTAAAAGAGACAGGATTGCATACCGGTGTCATGATTATCGATTTCTGGCACTTTTTAAAATTCTATATTTATTTTAACTTAAAAGTGGAAAAAAGTAAATGTCATGTAGTTGTAAGTAAATAAACCCCCTTGCAACATCTCTGTACTTTTTTGCCATAAACCACCAACTAACTAACAACTACAAGTACGAACATTTGTTGTTTTTGCAAACAAAATAAAAATTTACAAAACAAGAACAAAAACAACAACAAACAATACATATAAACAAAAAATAATGTGTGTGTAAGCTTTCCTGTGTATTAGTTTTTGAAACTTTTAACTTTTTATACGAATTTTTTTCTCGACTTGTTACATACGAATCGGTTTAAAAATTAAAGGCTTGGTTAGCCGACTATTAACCCTTTCGAACACATACATACATATATTTGACGTCACTGCATGTATGTATTTTTAAAGTAACAGAGTTAACAGTTGTTAACATAGTTTTTGTTTTCGATAAAACACGAACACTTTCTCGGTAGTTGTTATCGGTAGCCGTTTGATTTGTTTCGTTTGTTTGTTTGCGGGTGGTTAAAAAAATTTATGCACCATTTTTTTGCCGATCTAAATTATTTTGGTATTGAGAGGGTAAATATAGCGTAACTGTTAGGTTAACTTATCATAACAAGAGACTGGTAGTAACATCGATCTTCTGGGATTAGGGAAATATTAGAAGCCTATACATCGACGTGGTAGTATAGAGAAAAGCTGTTTTCCTTCTTATATGGGGAAACAAGGATTATGTCGAGTTAAGTCTTTCAGGTTATCTAGCTTTAAGTCTCTTTTTTTTAATTATATGAAAGCTAAGTAATTTCAATATTACAATTAAAAAATATTTATATTTAAAAATAATATAAAAAATATAACTATTGTATACTATACTATATATAATTTTACTTATTTTAGTTAAAAAGTGCAAAAAAGAGGCCACATGAAAAGGATGTGAAACAACGGATCTTTTTTTTAATAAAATGGGGAAAAAATACGAACAATTGTCACACGAAGATACAGTACATTCCTTCTGAAAAATTTGGGAATATACGTGATAATCAATATATACTTTCTGTGTCGGTTAAAATTACCTTCTCGATTCCAGAGTAATATATTTCTAAAATAACATATTAAATATTTAATTATACTAGATCATTGGCGCGCTTCGCTGCCCCCATCCTTCTCTTCAATTTTACTTGTGTTTTCGACTTGCAGCTAAGAGAAGAACATGTACATTTGTTTATTGGTGTTAGTAAGAACTTAATAGTCGTATTACTCCCAAAGTACTGAACCGATTTAAGTAAAATTAAATCTCGTAGAAAAAGCTTTAAAAGCATATAAATCTTTCCAAAATCGGTGCAGTATTACGGACGTTGAAGGGATTACAAAAAACCTGTTTGCCTATTAATTATATAGATATGTAATAAATGTATTTTTTCCCGCTGGCGATATACTCCCTAGTAATGTTTACTCAATGTTTTTATTAATGTGTTTGTGTTCATCTTTGCATACCTATTTTGTTTAAAATTTCAAACAAGTATGTGCGTCGATGAGAGGTAGGTTTTATTACAAGTATTTTGTTCATGGTTTGATGCAGTCGCAAATGCTGTTTTGCTTATTTTTGCGAGCAAAATACTAAAACAAAAAGTAAAACTTCTTTTTTATTGCTGCTACGGAAAAAAGTTAAAACCGCAGGGCAACACTTTTCTTTTCACACAGCCAACAAGTCAAGTAAACAATTTCATAAACAATCAGGCACACATTTTGTCACTGGTACCACCGCCAACGTCATCGCTTGGCGTTGGTAAAGATGGTATTCCACACACTGTCACCATTAATAATAGAAGATCTTTAGAAAAAAAACGTTTAAATTTATGTTGCGTACGGGTGTTTACAAGCACCAAGCTCAGGTTGCCAAAAGTATTACAAAATTATTTAAATTTTTGGATTTTATACGTATGGAAATCTTGGTGTATTAAATAAACTTGTGCAAGTCCTGGCATGTAAATAAATTTAGTTTTGCTCATCTATTAAGAACTATTGTTAACAGAATTAAAGCTACTAACTCTATGGGTTCCTTTTTGATCCTTTTCGAGCTTCAATGATTTCAGGCTGCAGATCTTTAATTTACCATATTTTCGTTTAGTCTCATGCTTGACTGTAGCCTTTACACAGTGACGGTAGTGATTTCAGACGGTCGATTGGTTCTTCGTCGCTCTAATTGCTAGCATTTTTCCAAGACTTAAGTCCTCTATAGCCTTAACATTTAAAAGGAGTATGCGCGTTGTTCCAAGCCTTATGGCTGCCAGTGCTGGACATTCACACACTATGCTGCGAAGGCAGCACAGCCACCTCTTCGATTTTAATCTAGGCTCTCCACCTCTTCAGGTGCACCTTTACTCACATGCCTGTTTTAGTCTGTCTTAGTTTTAGAACGCAGTCATGTACTAGATTGGAGTACACGCTCACATGCATCATGCATTTTATAACAGGTTGATTGAAAAACGCACTGAGTACCTTTCTCCCCTAAAACCGACTTTCCAACATATGATTCAATATCCAAGCAATTCTGCCAGGTAAACAAACACGCGTCTGGGGGAGACGCAGAATGCAGTAAGTTTAGCCATACCCTCGTTATGTCAAACGCCTTCGCAATGGACGTCCGATGCAGACATGAGTTCCGTAGACATCTGACTTTTCTTATGGCCTTAGTTTTCATACAGTAACTGCCAGTTTTGATGATTTATCGTCATTTTGGGTCATAAAAATGACAAGGTGATTTTAAATAATTTAAATTTGCAACATTTATTTGTACTGTTGAAGTAACGTTGAACTCAACACAGCTCTTGAAAAATGACAACTGAATACAATTGAGTTTTTGTATTTTATTAATTTCTCTATTAAAGATTGAGCAGAGTAGGGGAAGTTCTTTTCTTGCCGGGCCAATCTGTAAGAGATAATTCTTGGTATATAATTGCTCGTTTTGAGGAATTATAAGTGGGGAAATTGGGGGTTAATTTCTTTTATCACTAAAGGATGTGGGTATTTCAATCTCACCTTTTATGCAATGATTTTAATGGCTTAGTAATAATCTTCAGGTTACCAATAAATAATTGTTTATTTCAAGTGTATTTTTACACTTCAAGGTAAGTATTTATTTATTCTTTATAGGTATAGTTTAACAAATTCAGTTTGGTAAGTATAGGTTAAATTTTACAGATTTTAAGGTAAGTAAATTAATTATATTTTTTTTGCAAACACGTTGCTTCGACAAGGATCAAAATTCAAGTAAGTATACAGAAAGAGATAATTTGCCATTTTAGTTAACTTCGAACAAAATTCCCTTTTAATTTGGCGTTATTTCTAAATTGTGGCGCTGCCAGAATTTTTGATTTTATATAACAGTTTTAAATTAGTGTTAATAGTTAACTCACTTTAGATTATTTTTATACATTTTTAAATAAATTGTTTGTCCAAAGCTAGTTTGGACAACAACAATAACTTGTTTATAATTAAATGTGTTTGTCATTCTGTAGTGCAACCCTATTATCAATACATTACCTGTCCAAAAAATACAACTCTGTATCATATTGGAATGCAATAATATATGTATGTATATAAGCATAAATGTATGAATAGTTTAAGAACAAAGAATAAGGATAAGACACTTATGTTTGAGCAACGCTTTCATCATCGTTAGAATCTCTGACATGGAATTTAGTGTGAAAGGATGAACACGAAGCACCGATGAGGTGACTATATTTTAAGTCTATGAGAAATAAAACCAAAAATCATGATGCATCCATGTCAGCCCTTATAAACTACTTTTGTCACACTGAACCAAATTTCGTTGGTAATATTAACGAAAAAAAATAGTTAATCCTTAACTACAAAAATATTTAAAACAATTTATTTTTATTCATATATATACACAATTTATTCATATAAACTAATTTTATTCAAACCAACAGAACTTCTTTTGTTGAAAACATATTTCAATAAAACTTGAAAAAACTTATAGAAACTAATATAAAACTCTGTTCAATTAACAAAAATTTAGTCAAAATAGTAGTAAAACATTGTAAGAAAAACAACCCATAAAATTAGTTAAGTGTACGTCCGTAAAAGAAGTTAATGTCACTAATTTATCTGTTGATTTGACAAAATTTTCGTTTATTCTACTGAGTTTTTTTTAATTTTTCAAAAAAATTCAATTTATAAAATTTCAAAAAGAGCTGTAAAATAGAAGAAAATACGTTAAATTTAACTTCAGAAAAATTATTTGAGTTGACATATAAAATAGAAAATATTTTCAATTTATATACATACATAGTAAAAAAATATGTTCATATGTGTGTGTTACATACATATGTACATATTTTTTTTGTAATATTTGTGGCAATAATTAAATCATGTTTGCGGTTAATTTCAGTGTGCTATTAGCGATTTGGAAGAGATACTATATTCGTGGAGAAAATAAGAAAAACATTAAAATAGTATCAAATGCACGCAAAAGGAACTGAAAGCCTCAATCGTTTGTTCCTCTTAAAACAGGAATAAACGTAATGAGGGATTAATGTTATGCAGTTTTATTTTCAGATTTTGTTGCAAATTTGTATCTTTTAAAGATAAAAATTTAATAAAAAATTAACTTATAATTTTTGTTAATTTAACTTATTTTTTTGTCAAATTTACATTCTATGAAATAACGAAAAATAAAGTCATATTGAAGAAATTTCTTCAGTAGAACGAATTTGACAAAATTATTTTCTGTTTATTTTATTTTCGACTGTAGATTTGACTACAAAGTTTGTTAGTGGTATAATAACCTACTTTTCTTCAGTTCTACACCCCATTTTACAGTATTTAGGTAAATTTTTGGTTCAGTGCAGGATTTTTAATTTGTACGAATTTTATTTAAATTCAAACAAGTAAGAGTGCTATATTCGGCCGTGCCGAATCTTCTATACCCTTCAGCACGATGATTTTATTTATACAGACATGTACAGCATTATCCATATTGTTAACTCTTTACATAAATAAAAATAAGTCATATAAGAAAAAACTCCTTACTAATGCCTTAAAGAAATAGAAGACAGCTGCTACGCAGCTAAAGAAAACAAATTCCGTTGGTAAAAAAATTTATTGACTTAAAAAAAATTATCAAACAAAAAATTTGTCTCAATCAGACAAAACAGTTTACTGAATATTATAAAAAAAAATTTAAAAAGTTGTCTGCAAAATTTACTAAAACTTAAAAGAAATTCAAACAAATAATTTATCTGAAACCAATGAAAAACTTTACTGAAATAACGAACAATTTTCAAACAAATAATTTAGCTAAATTAAAAACAATTTTCGCTAATTGTGTTTAATAGTAACAGTTTTGTGACTAACTGGGTAAAATTTTACCATTATAAAAGTAAAGGCCCAGACGAATCACATCACAGGATGGCAATGGCAAATTCATTCAATTTCGCTGTTTCTTAAAATATCAAATTCTATATATTAAAAAATGTTATCTATATATGAAATTTTACATCTTAAGCAAGAGTGAAAATAATGTATCTCCCTTTATCTTTTGACTTTGGTAAAATTTTAGCGACTAGTTACTTATACAGTGCCGGTCAAAATAATAGTACCAACGGAAAAATAAGTGGTAGATGAGTCCAGAATTATACTATTTAGAAGCAAGGGATGAAGTTCATACGTAAGAAGACTCCCAAACGCAGAATTCAACCCAAAACTTACAACTAAAATCATAAAACATGGTGTGGATCTAGCGTATTGGTATGAGATAGTTTTTCTTACTATGGTGTAGGGCCTGCAAAACCCTAATAAGAACATTTATGTTGGTATACTCGGGGAAGTAATGCTTCCTTATACTTCTGAAGAAATGCCATTGGTGTGGGTCTTCCAGCAAGATAATGACCCGAAGCACACAAGCAAGCTTGCGACAAAGTGGTGTCGGGACAATAAAGTCAATGTAATGGGATGGCCCGATCAGAGCCCAAACCAATTAGGAATTTATGGCCAGATATAAAAAACAGTGTTCAAATGCATCCAACTAACAACGAAGCGCTTTGGACAGCTGTCCAGCAAATCTGTAATAAAATTCCAAAGGAAAGATGACAAAATCTTGTACATTCGATGCCAAAACGTTGTGCAGTCTTTATTAGAAATAAAGGACATGAAAGAAGATATTAATTATCATATTCAAATCATGCTCAACGTAATAAATGCATCATTTATAATTCTTTTTAATTTGTTCTTAATTTAGTGTTTAATATTAGTACAAATTGAAGTGAATTGCTTTTTTTTTTGACTGATTGTTTTTCAAGTTTTTTTTTTAATAAAGTAAAAATTTCCAAACAAAATAATTAGAAAAAATAAAATTTATTATTTTAAGTAGTTGTATAGTTTTCTAAGCGTCTTCTGCAAAATTTTGAAATATATCAATTTAACCTACTTATAGGAAAATATGTATCGTACAAATATTTTCTTAGGCTTGGTGCTATTTTTTTGACCGCAGCTGTATATTTTAGGAACAAAGCGTTTTCTCTTGAGCACAATTGGGGCAAACCTTGTATTGGATTCATTTGAAATATTGGTATGGGAATTGTTTGCTGGTCAAAAGCATATGTATGTCGTACATATTTACATTAAGTTGGCCATTGCCGCCACCTGAAAAATTGTAAATAAAAATCAAAAATTAAAATATATATGAATATCTAGCAATATCTTCAATACAAAATTTGTACATTTTTAACTTTTCCTCTGCAGCTTTTCAATATTTTAATGTTTCAATATTTGGACTTTAAATATTTTTTTAATAAAATAAATTTTTAAAGTCTTGAAAAAATTTATATAAAATCTTTTGTTATTTTTTCAATGCATGACATGAAAGTGTTGCCGTTTTTTGCGAATGAGTAATTATTATTAAATGGGCCAAATTAAATTTCTTGGTTAATATCTGCAACATTGTCATGTAATTACCGGACTATATAAGGTGAAGGTTAACAATACGTCTGAGTTAACTCCCAGAAATCACTTAATTCTGAACCGATTTTTGTTTATTTTTATTTGAAAGGTAATGCTTATAGATTAGTTATGTTCAAAGTAAGTTCATAATTTTAAAAATTAAAGGTTATGCATCGGGAGAATCATGTATGATTTTTACATGTCCAATTTCACCAATTTCATGCTTTAACAAACTAATAACAAAATTACCTTACAGATTAGTGTCCTTATAGGTGTTGTAACTTGGAAATTAGGTATAATTTCAAATAGTCCGTTATGACCGTAAGTATAAATATTTCAAATTAGAAATTAAACAGTGTCCCTATAGGTGATGTTATTTTATGTATATAGCCTTATCTTTTGAACCGTTATAGTCAGACACTTGATATTTATACAGCCTTCATATTGCTATATATAATAAATAAAACTTAAAATTAAATAGTGTTCTCATGGATGACTAAATTTGAAGTATATCTCCTTATCTTTTAATATACAGATTGGCATTTAAAAATTATATAGTATTTGTGTTGCTGTGTATGCTATAATAGCAATGATTGAAATTAAATGTTTTGGGAATTCAACTATTTTTTAATAATATAATGCTAATAACCTATACTATTTTATAAAAAACCAATTTATTATTTAAATATGTTTCACTGGTTCCTCAAGCACGGAAAGTTTTACCCACATTTTAAGAATTGAGAAAATTATTTATAAAAATAATGATAACTCTATAATAAGTTCAACACAAACAATAAAGATTTAACATAAACACCTATTCGATAACTTCAAAATGATTTTTAGTTTCAATTTTAATAAGTTTGTTTATTTGGCTGTTCAAAATAACTTTGTTATTCCTACGACACTAGTGCTACGTTTTGTATAAAACCGATTTAAATAACAGTGCGAAAATATTTTTTTTTAAATTTTATTAAGAAAAAAAATTTATATACTTTTTTGCTTTTTAATTTCATAAGGTTGTATAAAAGGACGTAGTTCCCCTACTAAAATATAATTGGAGGCTATTCAAAATTTAAAACTTTTTTAAATTTAATTTTTACAGTAGAACAACATTTCCATATTAATAAATTTAGTTTGAAAAAATATTTTTATTACGGCAACACAGCAGCAAATTATAAATCAAACAAAAGTATTATTAGATTCAAACAAAAATGTTTTTGAAAATCAATAAACATTTAAAAACCATTTGTTTGGAAATATTTTGGTAATAATTTTTTCTGTGTTTATATTTCCTCCAAAACTTTTTGTTTGTATATGAATTTGTAATTTACAATTCTGTGACATTTTCTTTTGTTGAATAAAATAGTAATTATCCTAAGTTGACTACAGTCACAACAGTTGTCGTGTAGCCATGTAGCTATACTGGCTACAAAATAATCGTTTACCTATAAGCGTGTGTATTTTATTTTTGACAGTTTGTAGTTGGTATCCTGATGTTGTCTATGTGTTTAATGCATCTAGGTATTAAAACAGAGATCTCATTTATTTAAAAATCAAACGCATTTAAAAAAATATGTTACTCTATATTCGTACATATCTTCTTAATATTAAAAATATGTTATATAATTATTGTAGTTTTTGACCTTTTTTATATTTTTGAATTCTATTTTTAATAAGCACTAGGTCTTTTTATAAAAATGTTTTAATAATTTTTATTTTCTCAATATTTCGCTAAACCATTGGGTAGCATCTTCAGGAAATAAAAATAATAAAAGTTTTAAAATAATTAATAAAATTGGAAAATACTTATAAACGTCGTTATATGTTAGAAATGATCCAAATAATTAAAGTTCCAATTGAAAAAAGAATAAATTTTAAAGCAGATACAGAAAATGTTGCACAAAATTATAGGCATTTAGTACATAAAAAATAACATGAATTTGAATCAAATATTTATAATAGAAACATTAATGTTTTGTAACATTTCCGGTTAAATGTATGTATGTATGTATATGAATTTAGAAATTTATTGTGTTTTCTCTTAAAATGTTTGTATATTTTTGAATATAAAAATTTTCTGTATATGTACGAATTTTTTCTTTTTTAATTTTTATTTGTTTTTGAAATATTGTTACTTGAAGGTATTGAAATGTTAGAATTTTTTAAATTGATTGACAACAAATTTTTTCATTCATTTGAATTTTTTTCAATCATTTAAATTTTAAAACTTTTATTATTTTTATTTCCTAAAGATGCTACCCAATGGTGTAGTGAAATATTGAGAAAATAAAAATTATTAAAACATTTTTGTAAAAAGACCTAGTGCTTATTAAAAATAGAATTTAAAAAATATGTTATGTTACAGTCATGATTTTCATATTAAATTGTTCATATTTTTTTTTTAGTGAAAAATAAACCTATTATACGATTCCAGTGATGAAAACGATAATGAAATCGCATTAAAAAGAAGAAGAATATTTAGACCACGTCTGGAATTCGAATTTCTGGAATCCACGTTGGAGTGCAATGAGCGTTTCAGGCTAAAACAGGACAAATTTATGTTGCTGATAAATTTATTGTCTTCAATACTGGAAAAATAGACAAATATAATCCATAGGAACAGAACCACATACCATACAATAGGTGACTTGCATGGTGTAAGCAAAGCCACTGTGTGCAGAGTAGTGAAAAGCGTATTAATTGCAATTAATTCCGCTTTGTTTGCAACGTAAATATGTACATATGTACGCTGGCCAGAAAACATTGATGAAGTGGTGTCTAAATTCTTCGCCATGAAAGTTTGCGGCTGTTTGGACGGCACTTCAATAAAATTAGATGCTCCCAAAGAGCATAAAGAAGCTTATGTTGATCGGCATGGTAATCACTCCATTTCATGTATGGTGGTTTGTGGACCCGATCTCCAATTCTATTACTCCTATGCAAATTGGACTGGGAGTACCCACAACTCTCGCGTCTTGCGTAGTAGTTGTTTGAATGAAAAACGGCTGGCGTCTAATTCAGAACGAAATCATTTTAGGTGATTCAGCATATCCGGTAAAAGATTGGCTAATTCCTTCGTTATCAAATAACAGAAGATTCCTCAATACACACAAATTCCATCATTGCAAAAGTATTTAAAATAACTTTTGAAATTTTCATATATTTCATGAGTACTCATATACATATATTCACACATACATACTTATAGTTATTTAGTTTATCAAAATATTTTATTTTATTGCAATTGTAAGAATTGTAGTTTACAAATGCAACAAGCTACAAGTGTTGTGAAAATTTGAATGAAACACAATTCATCAGCACTTCTTAGAATTAGACTTGTGATTGCAACTTGTAGAATTGTGTTTTGTGAAACAGGGCGCTGGGTTGATTTTTTTTAAACCAATGACGTCTAAATCACATAAAAGGTAATAAGCATACACTACTTACTGAGTTAACCTGCTTGGCTTTTTACATTTTTTTATTTACATATATTTAGTCGCAATATCTCAACACACTTCACTGATAAAAAAAAACTGAAGTTCGAACTAGTGCTGGCAATTTCTACTACTTTCAATAACTCAATACTACTTAGTGCCTTTTAATTGCGTACTCAATAGTACTTAATACTTCCGTTTAGACAATGGCAATCGAAATATGTTGTCAAGTATTATATAATATATTATCTAATGGTAAAATCCACTATAAAAAGGCATTAAAATATTTACAATTTATAATTTCATAATGATCCGTAACATTCTGGAATATCCCACGATGACTTTGAATATACCCGAATATATCACACTATTCCCGAAAGTACCATAAAATCAAAAGTAATGTGGAATATTTTGCAAGAGTTGTAGATAGGGCAAAACTTCCAGGTACTAATATCTTAAAAGGCACACACTTCAGTAAACCTCCTTAACCCTGGAATACTAACGCTATTTAATACTAAGTTAATACTAACGTAAATTTTACGTACTGTGGAATTTTTTTTAATTAATGTAGTTATTTCAGCATTTTTTTCAATTTTAATAGTGGTTATTTATTAATTAATAAAAATTAAATAATAATTCATATTAAAGTAACGAAAAACAATTTTAATGGCAAAGTGGCATGGCATGTTTGCCATCAAATCAGAGCTAAAATAAAATAAATGTTCATATGCTCCCTAAATAATGCTCTTACAAATGTGACAATATGTGGGTGTCATACGCTTCTTTGATAGGTGACAAAATTTGCTTCCCCTTTTCTCGATAAAGTTCGAAAGCCAGGTCGATTTAAATAATTTTGTTCATACTTTCTTTTAATTTTTATTACTTTAAGTGCTATATTCTAAGCACCTGCCAATTATTTGTCGATGTAGTTTTTATCTGTTGCAGGGAGCACCAATTCTTATCAGCGAAACTGTCATGGCTCTCCCCTTAAACACTAAACGTAGCTGATGTTTCTAAAGTCGCTGGAAGTTAGTAATGTCGCAATATCTTCACAGTTAAGACCACGCTTGGAATTTTTCGACTTTTAATTTGCCTTTATCATTTATTACATAAAATTCTTTTACAAATTTATACTCTTATTACTAACGGCACGTATAATTGACATAAAAAATTATACGCTTACCACTAACACCACGTAAATTTTACGTCTAGCCTTTCAATGATGACGTTCTTAGGGCAGTTAAATGACTTAATATGCTTTGTATATGTTTTTGCGTTTGTTCAAAAACTATTGAAAAAAGCACTTGTGGAATTTGGAACCGTTAGGCCGTTAGGCTTGTGTAGCAACAATAATAAAAAAAAACTACACGTAAAATTTACGTAATTTAGTATTCTAGGGTTAATGGATGAGTGATAGATGGCTACCGCACGTAACGTTTTTTTTTAGCAAATTGTGACACTGTTCTGAGCGATACGCACATTCTCAATTTATTACTTTATGTAAATACATTTTTCTGATTATCTTTTTTTTAATAAATATTTTATTCTTAATTTTTTAACGAAATTTCTATTCAATATTTTTTTCATAATTTTCTAGTAGCAACTCAATGGATTATAATTACTTTATTTCACCCTGTTTTTAAATTTAAAATTAATCCGCCTGATTTACGCACAAAATGAAATGTAATACAGCTATTGATTGTTTTTAGTTACTAAGTATGTAAGTATGTTGGTGCAGCGCTTGTATATGTTTGTTCAATAACTACGCGTACTTAATTCTTCTTAAATTGTAACCCGATCCTGAGTGGTTTCATGCTTTCACACTTTCTTTTGCATTATTTTTGCAATGTATCTTAGTCACACCTCATACGTAACCAATATTTTAAAAGTTGCATAATGATATGAGCCTGTGTCTTAATGCTTCCTGTTAGATGTATGGTGTAGTTGTAAGTGTAATAAAATAAAAACTCATAAGTGTCACCACAAGGGTTTAATTTTTTGCTGTTTTTTTATGCTGTTGCATTATTCTTTTAGCACAGTTAACACAACAACTTTGACTTGGTGCGTGAAGGTGGAAAAAATAAAAAAGATAATAAATCAAGCAGACATACATGAAATCATGCATTTTTTACACTTGAATTAACTTAAATTAGGACAGTCTGCAGCATATAGAAGAACTAAATATTAAAAAACAAAACTAGGTAACTTCGTCTGATAACTTAAACTGTATATGGCATATGGCATAATTACTCATAAGTTTTAAAGATTTTATTAAATAAATATTCTTTTTATGTCTACGGCCCATAACTTTAGTGTATTTCATTTTCTACTAATGATTGAAGTTGTGAAAGAAAAAACTTACATATGTAGCCGCCTACAGAGAAAGGGACGTAAGAGACTCATTTTTTTTTAATTGGGGTAAAATTTGCTTCTTGTGTTAGGTTTGGACTTTGAAATTAAATACCATTATGACATGCAGCATGTTTGGCTGTGTACATTTTATATCCGCAAAATTCATACAAATTGTTAACGGACTGAAATTGATTGGAGTATGTATGCACGGATAGATTGCTATTACAAAAGTACATAGCTTCGCACTTATATTTGCTTGTACTAAAACATGAATGTATGATAATATACTCAAGGTAGACTAAAATGTCCACAAATTATTAATGTTGATTAAAGTGCTGTTTGCATGTCTCAGCATTGAATTAATTATGGACTTTAATTTTAGACTAAATTTAATAATGATAATTTGACTATTTGTAAGCAAATAAATATAGGTTACATAATTCTTGCAAAAAAAACCGACTTCAAAACAGATAGAAGGGCACCAATTCTAAACTAAAAATGTAAGAAGTAATCTGTAAGAATTAGATTTCAATCAAATAAAAATGCGCCAAACTTAAGGGAAAAAATGGAGACTATTTGAATGTCAAATGTTTAACCATATATATCAAACTACATGAACTATTGGGACACCCTTTACATTATAATTGCAAATATTTATACTTGTTATCATACCAGAGATAGTAGTGGACAGTCTGCCTAATTTTCAAGTGTTTGTGTTTAACGGTTCAAAAGATAGGGCCATGTAGATCAAATTACATAATTTATGGGGACACCCTTTAATTTCTAAATTCATATTGTATACTTGCTATAGTGGACTTTGCAATACAGGTTCCTTGTAAATTTCAGCTGTCTGTCTCTAACAGTTCAAAAGTTTGGCAACTCACATATAATTACATTAACTATTGGGACACCCTTTTAGTTCCAAATTCAAATTTTATACTTTTTGTTATAGCTGACTTAGCACTACAGGTTCTTTGTAAACTTCAGCGGTCTGTGTACAACTGTTCAAAAGTATGGCCATATACATCAAATTAAATGAACTATTGGAGCACCCTTTAATTTAAAATTTTGAATATTTTTACATTTTATTATAACGGTCATAGTAATGGACATTCGGTCAAATTTTCAAGGTTTTGTCTATAACGGTTCAAAAGATAGACCCAAATAGGTCAAATTATGTCACCTATGGGGACACCCTTTAAATTTTAAACTTATTTTTTTATTCATTTCTGCTGTTGAGAGCTATAGCGACACGCAATTTTTTAAAATTTTAATTTAGTTCCCTTTACGGTTCTTAATACACGTAAAAAACATGTATGTTGTATGGGGACACCCTTTAATTTTTAATATAATGAACTGTTTTTAAAATGGGACCAACCTGAAAGCATAACCTTTCAAATAAAGCAAAAAATTTTAAAATCGGTTCAGAAATGGCTGAGTTCTGCGGTTACATACATAAAAAAAAAAAAAACAACATTCAGACGAATAGATAACCTCCTTCTTTTTTGAAGTCGGTTAAAAAGAGACGATTTATTTTGTTGATTATAAAACTTGAAGTAATTAAATTTGTCATGGAAGTAAAAAGGATTTTGTTGGAGCGATAAG
This sequence comes from Phasia obesa, assembly GCA_949628195.1. Taxonomy (NCBI): domain Eukaryota; kingdom Metazoa; phylum Arthropoda; class Insecta; order Diptera; family Tachinidae; genus Phasia; species Phasia obesa. The sequence continues at coordinate 40,557,097 of OX451219.1, forward strand.
TAGTTTTTCGTTATAATAATGTGGATAATGCTCATTGCTATAACTTGTCCTTATAGTACGTGATAGTTAAAAGTGGGTTTTAGCTTAATTTTAATAACGAACAACTATATATCGCTACAACAAAATCCTAACTTTAGCTAAAGGCAAGTTATAATAATGGGCTGTAGAACTTTTTTAGGTGTTCTATTTTTTCATCAGAAAATAAAACTTATTTTATGTTTCATTCAAGCTTTAATTTTTACGTTGAAAAATAACTGCTTTATATGGATTTCTTTTATTTAATTCTCAAAATAACTAATAAAATATTTTTTGATATCGATAACTGTTATTTACGGTCCCTGAATTTTCTAGAGTTGAAACAGCAGATATAACGTAAGTATTAGTTTTCTAAGTTTTTTCCTTACTTTCTTTTACTTTTTCCTCTTGACCGGAAATCTTATGACAAGCTTGTAATAACAAATACCCTCAGAGCTTCGTCTACAAAAAAGCATGCAATTACAATAAAAAAGTGGGCAGAGTAATGCCCAAATAAATATTCAAATGTTTCGTTTTTTTTAACAACGGTTATTTTTGTTTTAATATCATTTCAGGAAATACTTGAAGTATTCAAAAATCAAAAAGTGGTGTTTTTTATTATGTTTTTACTCTGCAAGGATATAGAATAAATGACAAATTTGACATACAAAAAAACTTCTTATCACCAGACATTTTATAGCCTCATTTTATTGTAAACAGCTCAAAGACGTTAATAATAAAATAAATCGGCCAAGTGCATGTTGCACTCACATTCCGTACCAGCCTACAACATTACATATTAAGAATACCATAAATAAGACGATTAAATTGTTCAGATTTTCTTGTGGGTTTTTTGTATTGTTCAGATTTTCTTGTGGGTTTTTTGTAGTTATCAACACACATTTTCATACCTACATAAATCTAAAAAGCATAAAACAAACAACTCTCTGTATTAATCCTTATTTTATTTAAAAAATTAATAAAATTTTAACAAAATTATTAATAAACATAAATTTTTTAAATTAAGTTTTTAGCTTTTTTGCTATAGCGGCCTACTGCGAAAAAAGAGTTACAGGCATGAACCTGAAAACCAGATATCTATGCGATGTTCATTGAGCATCGTTGGGGAAAAACAAATAAATTGCATTTTAATTAACCGACTTCAAAAAAAGAAGGAGGTTATCAATTCGTCTGAATGTTGCTTTTTTTATGTTTGTGCCCGCAGAACTCAGTCATTTCTGTACCGATTTTAAAAATTTTTTCTTTATTAGAAAGGAAATGCTTACAGATTGGTTCCATTTTAAAATAAGTTCAGAATTTTGAAAATTAAAGGGTGTCCCCATACAACATACGTGTTTTTTACGTGTATTATGAACCGTAAACGGCACCCTTTTAAATTTAAAAAAAACTGCTTAGTACTATAGCTGCCAATAACAGAAATTAATAAAAAAATAAACTTAAAAATTAAAGGGTGTCCCCATATGTGACGTCAATTTAAATATATGAACCATTTGAACCATTGTAGACAGTCACTTGAAAATAGGACAAAATGTCCAATATTTATAATCAGAAATTAAATATTTATAATCATAAGTTAAAGGGTGTCCCAATAGTTGATGTGATTTGATGTGTATTGCAAAACTTTTGAACCATAACAGAGAGACTGTTGAAATTTACAATGAACCTGTAATTATAAGTCCTTTATAACATCAAGTATATAATTTAAATTTGGAAACTAAAGGGTGTCCCCATAATTGATATAATTTTACCTAGCTAGCCCTATCTTTTGAACCGTTATAGACAAATACTTGAAAATTAGACAGAATCTCCACTACTATGTCCCGTATAATAACATTTATCAATATTTAAAATTTTAAAGGGTGTCTCAATAGTTGATGTAATTTGATGAATATGGCCAAACTTTTGAACCGTTTTAGACAGACATTTTAAATTTACAAAGAATCTGTCCTTTAAAATAAGTGTTTAATTTAAAATTGTACATTAAAGGGTGTCCCCTAGGTGATATTGTTTAAGCTATATGGCCATATTTTTGGAACCGTTACTTTTTATTACTGTGTCAGTAATAATAAGTGTAAAAAAAATAAAGGATGTCCTCATATCTGACGTAATTTGTCGTATATGGCTTTATCAGCTTAACCGTTACGGATAGACATTTGAATGTACAGAACGTATATTACTATGTCGGTTAGAGCAATAAGTATATAAGTATTTGATTTGAGTACTATTTCTTACAGATTACTTCCTTTTAAATTTTTAGTTTAGAATTGATGCACATATATTTTACACATATTGAATTGATGCACATATATTATATTTTATGAATTGAAATGATTCCGTGGTTACCATTACTGTGGCAACATAAGTACACCTAATTCTGTTTTTTCACGGTAGATTGATTCCAGAAAAAAAACGTGTAAAAAAAGACATTGATCATATTCAAAAATAGGTGATTGGTTCCTTATCTCTAAAACCTATTGAAATTAGTGAATAACTAGAATTTTTTTAGGAACAAGAAATCATGTTTAGTTATACACATATGCATATGCATGTACATATAATGTGTATTTGCACCGTTTATTTGCATCTTTAGTGTGTGATGAATACTTAATAGATAGTTTCGTTCCAGAAACAAGCGATTGCTTAATTGAATTTTATTTTGTTTTTATAGTTCTTACTGTGAGTTCGTTTAAACCGAACATTTTGCCAAGAAATGTTGAGCCTTCTCCATTTCGAAGGCGATCTAAAATTTAAATTTTGTTTTCTATAGAAATGCCTTTACGTTGTAGTTTTTTATTTGTAATTTTCGACTTCTTCTTTTGAGATGCATAGATAGTTCACAAAATATTAACATATTTCAATTGCTCTAACAAGTAAAAATGCTTCTATGCACAAAAAGAGAATTCCTCTAAATTTTTGATATGCAAATATTTCGCAAAACTTAAATCTTACAAATAAAATCTAAGCTCAAAAGATTTTAAATCGTGCTAAAGGGAATAAAATCGTGTAAAATTTTTTTTTCTTATTTTCAAACCGTGTTAAATCAAAACCCTGTAAAAGACCATGTAAAAACAGAATTGGGTGTAATTGGGTGTAACAAAACAATCGGCCATGTGTAAGAGCTAAATTCGCTTCGGATGTGGAATATATGTCGCAATTTCCTTCTATGAAAACGTATAACAAAAATTTTTTTCGGAATGAAACCACTTTTAAACTGCTACGTGGAATTGATATTTTAAGCAATTGTTAGCCATTTAAACTATTCCGAACATCTTTAGATTAATAATGGATATAGTTCTGGACCATTTTTTTAAACTCTGCAACCTAAATAATCAACTTCTTATTTATTTCCTTCTGCTGCTGCAATTAAAATTATTTCTGGCATTTTTGTTAATTTATTTTGTCTTAAACAAATACTGAATTACTATAATTTTTGACACTAAAATATAAATATTTCTTTAATTTCAAAGCAGCTATTTTTGGTTATGTTGTCATATTTAATACATAAAAAGTGGTTTTGTATATTTTCCATGTAATGAAACCGAACGGAATCTATAGAAGCTAAAACCAATCCGATCGGAATAGTAACTACGGAATCATTTCAATTCCGAAAGGAATTTTTGATATGCTTGATTGTGAATTGTGATATTGAGCCAGAAAAAGTATAACAAAAATTCTGGAAATATTTTTAATTACAGCAGCAAAATGATAAATTACGTCGCAGAGTTTCAATAAAGTGATGTCCTAAATAGTTGAAACGGCTAGAAAATGCTTAAAATATCAATTCCACATAACAAATTGCACGTGGTTTCATTCTGAAATTTTTTTCGTTTTAAAGTAAGGAATCAATTCCACTTTCGAACGGAATTTATCTTCAGATCATGTTGAAGATTTTACGTAATTAAGGCATGTTAAAATTAACTAAAACTGTTAGCTCATTTCAATATATCTTATATTTAATTTAACAAAATGTTCGTCTAATTTAAATTCTATTTAGTAACAAAAATAGTCAAACAGAGATTAATTCAACGTAACTAATTGACTAAAATATTTTATTTAAACGTTAGAAAACTAATAACCTATATTTCTTAAAATTTTCACCTAAGTTTTCCTTATTTGGGTAAGTTTTTGGTTCAGTGTAGCGGCAAACTTTCGCAAGTACGTATATGTCACTTTCACCTGTAGTGAGGGGTAATCATCTAATGATATTATTAATACTCAAATTCTGTACTTGTTACCGAACAACTTTTTTATGTTTATTATCCTTATTATATTATCACAACGAACATTAATCCTCTACTTAGTCTACTTAAGATACATGTAGTTCTTTGATTCAATTAATTGCCTCTGGGAGTCACTTTTAAACATTGTTGATGTTGAGTTTAATAATCATCTATCATCCAACAAATACGACTCAAAGCTTAAAGTATTCTTCAGCAACAACGTGTGAAATATCCTTAAAGGGCTTTAGCTTCAGCAAATGTGAAACAAAAACAAAAACTAAAACTAAAACTAAAAAGGAAAAAGTATTAAGAAAAAACTAAGCGAATGAGACTAAAAGCAATTCATAATACTTGAAATATCTGTATCTTATAAATGTAAAGTGCAAATGAGTGTTTCTTTTTCGTTAAATTACAGATCCCTCCGAATGTTGATAAAACACAAGTTACGTTTTACAAAAGCTCCAGCAAAACAAAAAGAGCTAAAAGTGAGAAAAACGTGAATACAATTAATTAGTTGTTATCCTTAAGCAACTGTCATCGCATCATAAACTAATTGAAATGGTATCTTTTACAAGTCTAGTTGTGTTCTATTGCCTACTTGACCAACAATCTTGTTAATGGAATCCCCTTTGGAGGTTTCTAAAATATTTTGCATACAAACCAATCAAGAAGGATTATCAAAGGTGAAAAGAAAAAGTTCTCATGGAGAAATAATCTATCTGAAAGTATTACACCAATATCTGTATAAATACATGTATACAAATGAATTTGTGTTTGTAAGTTGGTACGTACTTTATAAAACGTGTTTTTTAGAGGCGGATAACTTTAAATTGGCAGTACTATTTTCTGTGACAGCTGATTTAACAGCTCTCGGTGGTTTTTAGATGTTTTCAAATTTATTTCGAAAATCATTGTTTAATTCAATTGCCTTACGTTCGATTAATTCGAGAATATATCTATATTTACTCTTACTAATAATACACGTACCACGTACTAATAATTCACGAATGTACAGAACAAGCGGTCACAAATTATAATTTCAATAAATTTGATTGCTATGGGGTAGGTTAATTTCTATGGACACTTTGCTAAATACTGAATTTAACTTATCAGGAAATATTAGGTAAGCTGTAGATATCTTTAAGTTGAAAATTTATTTGACTAAATAAGACTTAAGTCAAAGCAATTTCACACAAAGTATCATTTTGCTCGTTATTTAATAGGGTAAAAAATGATAAAAATATTGTTAAATTAATTTCAATTGTTATTCAAATTAATTTAACAATGTTATTATTGATTTGAGAATTTTGGTCTAATGTTTTTCTCAAATTGACCACAAAAATATTTCTGCTCCATTCGTTAAGTTTTAGTCTTCAGCAACACGCCGAAATTGACCGCAAACATATTTTATTTATTGTCTACTATTTTTTTCGTTAATATTTATTTATTAAGTGTTACAATTTATACAAATTATATTCTAACTTACTAACACACTACCAGTATGCTACTGGGAACCCTAAAATTTTTCGTTAATATTACCTACAGAATTTGGTTCAGTTTACCCCATTCGAATATTTTTGTTGGTGATATGTAAAGTACCAGATCGATGCAAGAAAACCAGATAAAATTGATCACTTGTAAGCGAATATTCGACACCTTGTTGTCGAAAAACTGCCTGATTTGCAGCGAAGGCAACGTGCAAATTGGACCTCTTAGTTTAGCCATCTATGCTCTAGCCGCGGCCACATTACAAAAATCATATTTAAACATAAATTCCATAAAATTATCTAATTAAAGAATGCAAATTCGAAGATCAAGAGCTGCATTTTGAAATTTCGAAGGAGCTATTGATAATAAATAAAAAAGTAAAATTATGAATTTTTTTCTATCTAAAGGTATCGCATAGTCAGGCAAATATTTGATGACATTAGTGTGGAAGAAAGGTAAGGCCGGCAATTTTATTGGCTCAGCACTCTTTAAAATTGTTTTTACTTAATAAAACTATGTTCAAAAGTCAAAAAATATAAATATAATAGATTACAAAGAAGACTTTTAAAACTGATGCTTGGTTAATATTGATCAATGAGCCGCAACTTGACTGTAACCAATAAAAGTTTAAAAATGAATATTGATAAAAATAAATCAGTCAAGTACGAGTTAGTCTTACACACGTTGGGTTCCGTACTATGTTTAGTACGACTAAAAATTCAAGTTGTTACTTTTTGTATGTCTTATGAGGCACCCTTTATTTTAAAATTGAACTCATATTCGCCAAAATTGCATCATTATTGGAACACCCTTTAAATTTTCGTAATTGTTGTTATAGCGGCCATGGTAATACACTTTCTATAAAAATATCAGAAGCCTACCCATTGCGGTTTAAAAAATAAGATAATATTAGTGAAAAACATGTCACTAAAGGACACCCTTAAATTTTTAATAATTTTTATAGCGGCCGAAGTAACACATCTACTGTAAATTTTTCAAGACTTTATTAGGGATTATAAAATAAGGCTCTTTACGTCAAAATCATATCATTGTCGGAACACCCTTTAATTTTATTATAGCGACCATGACAATTCCCTTTCTATAAATATATCAAGAGTCTACATATTACGATTAAAAAAAGTCATTATACGTGAAAAACATATCACTCTCAGAAAACACTTTAGTTTTTATTAATTGTCACATCGGTCGTGGAAACAATTCCTCTGTACAAAATTTTAAGAGTCTACCTATTACGTGTCAAAAATTGAGGCGTTACCCATTAAAATCGCATCACTGCCGGAAAATCCAATAATTTTTATTATTTTTTATTTGGGTAATACGCCATCTGTGAAAATTTCAAGAGTATACCTATTATGGTTCAAAACTAAGGCCTTATACAAGCAAATCACGCCATTATCGGAACACCCTTTAAATTTTGGATTTATTTTTTTAGACTTGTTTATATATCGAACTAAGTTTCAATTACTGCTTGCATATTTTTCGTTTATTCCTCGTACAGTTTAAGAAATAAGCACATATTCGTGAATAACACCTCTCTATCGGAACACCCTATAGGTTGTTATATTGCACAGTTATAGTAGCAAAGCGTCTACCTTTTATAGTTCATATATGCAAATCACACCTTATAAATGCAAATCACACCATTATCGGAACACCCTTTAATTTTAAGGTTTATTTTTGTATACTTGTTTATATAGCGAACTGTTTTAATTACTGTTTGTAAATCTTTCGCCTATACAACCTACAGTTCAAGAAATAAACCCATATTCGTGAATAACACCTCTCTATCGGAACACTCTATAAGTTCTAGTATTTTTTGTTATAACGGCAATAGCTTAGATTATCTGTAAAAATTTCAAGAGTCTACCTATTACGGACAGACGGACAGACATTTTTTGACGTTTATATCCTTTGGGTGCGGAACCCTAAAAATGTCACAAAATCCCTAGTTTTAAATTAATTCCAATTAGAATCTCTAGCTAAACGTGTTTGCTTTCTAGCAGCATCAGCAACAGGTTATTTTGAAAATTTAACATTTATGTACAAATAATTAAATGAAATTTTATTGATAAAAGTGTTGGTCACTTGGGTTTCTGAGTGTTGGCATCAATGCATATGTAACTTTATTCTTGTCTTTTTGAAGTTACACACGTAAGAGCGCTAAATTGTAAAAAAAGAAAAAATAACATAGTAGACGAAAGACAAACTATTTTTAATTGTCCAAAAGGCACATACAAGTTTAATGTATAAGAAGTTTTAAAATGTTATGGTATAAGTGTGTCACGCTTCACTTAACGTGACTACTGATCTCTTCGTAAGGTTCTGCAATAATATTAATGTCGGTGTTTATAGATGAAAATAAAATTGAACAGCCAAGTTGGAGAGGAATAAAATATTTTATTTTGGTAAAATTAAGGTAAACACAAATGGTGGATGTTAACTCGGAAGCGGAACTAAGATATACGAAAATGCCATTAACTCAAATATAACAATGTCGCATAAAACTGCTCCGTAAAACTACTCTTATAAAATTTTTGTATGCGGGTTACGCAAAAGAAAATTGTCTCTTTTTTCAAATAATGATTAAAAGTCAAGGTTGTGCATATTTTTTGTCAATACTCTATTCCATAATTTTAATTTTTAATACAAAAAATGTTTATAATTATTAAAAATTAAATCACAAAACCTAAAAGTCCCAAATTATTTGTGAATAAAAAATAAAACTACGAAATAGTTTTGTTAATAAAAGTTTTTATTCAATTACCACCCACTGTATAAATATTATAAATTAAAACGCGATTTAGGATTTCTCTAATGTGTTCGCACAAACAATATAACCAATCTTAAACTTGCTGAAAGATTTTGTTACCGTATAAGGTAATGCTGACGTGATCCTTGTCGCTTAGGGCCTTTTGGAAATCCTATTCTTTTCTTATCCACACTATCAATGCATTTATTTTGGAATTTTTAGTCCTTTCTGCCATCGACTGTTAGTTGATAACCTTTTTTTCTCATCTTTATTATAAAGTTCACTAAATTAACCACAACCATATGACTGTACTTGCTTATAGTTATTTTATAGTATTTTATACAGCCGTTGGATATTATTGAATGACATGATGAGTTATCCTGCCCAATTGTCAGTAGTATCTTTTGCCGAAAAAAATACTGCTTCGCTTAATGTAGGTTTAGAAGATACCATACTCAATAGCTTTTCTTCTGCAAATTTAAGGAATCTGTCTATATTATGTAAAAAGTTTTCTTAACCTGAAAAAACGGGTAGAATCTGGAAGAAAATTTTATTTAATTTTAATTTTTGGCGTTGATAAGTGCGGACGCGAATTTTTTAAGCTCGCATTAACAAAAAACAAAACATAAATTGTGTTTTAATACAACAACAAAGTTGTTTGTATTTTTTTTCTCTTTATTTTTTACAACAGCATATTGTATTGCTACTTTGAAAATAAAACAAAAACAATAGAGGCTAATGAGCCTCTTTAATTTAAGTAAAAAAAATGTTGACAATATTGAAATAAATAAAAACAAAATAAATAAGTCAAGTAAGACTCACACACTTAGGGTTCCGTACTATGTTTAGTACAACTTTAAAAATTCGAGTTGTTAATTTTTTCATGTCTTATGAGTCACCCTTTAATTTGAAAATTAAACACAAAATTGCATCATTTTAGCAATTTTTTGTTATAGCGGCCATGGTAATACATATCCTGTAAAAACTTCAAGAGTCTACCTATTTTCGTTCAAAACCTATGCCATATACATACAAATCACGTCACTAACGGAACACCCGTTAATGAGTCACCCTTTAATTTTAAAATCAAATACAAAATTGCATCACTTTAGCAATTTTTGTTATAGCGGCCATGGTAATACACATCCTGTAAAAACTTCAAGAGTCTTTTTCGTTCAAAACCTATGCTATATACATACAAATCACGTCACTAACGCAACACCCGTTAATTTTTTGGTTTAATATTGTATACTTGCTTATAACGCGAACATAGTTTAAATCACTGCAAATTTTAAGTGGTTGCTTCCTATTGGTCAAGAAATAAGATATAAAGGCAAATAACATGTCACTTTCGGAACACCCTATAAGTTTTAGTATTTGTTGTTATAGTGGCCACAGTTATACGCTTCTGTGTAAATTTCAAGAGTCTAAATATTATGGTTCAAAACTTAGGCCTAATACATGCAAATCACATCACTACCGGAACACCCTTTAATTTTTAGTTTTATTTTTTTATACTTGTTTATATAGTGAACTAAGTTTTAGTTACAGTTTGTAAATTTCAAGTGAATCCCACCTACAGTTCACGAAATATGCACATATTCGTGAATAATACCTCTCTATCGGAACACCCTATAAGTTTTAATATTTTTTGCTATAGCGGCAACAGCTATACATCATCTGTGAAAATTTCAAGAGTCTACCTATTACGGTTCCAGAAATAAAAGGCGCTGACAGATGGACAGACGGACAGACATTGTAGCGAAAACAATGGGGTTACGTTTTTACACTTTGTGTACGGAACCCTAAAAACTAGTGACAATTTGTGTATAAATGCCACGCCAGTATTACGTGCTCAATCTTGTTCCTCGCTGCTTATAAGCGATGCCAATAAAATAACTACAAACAAGTCGTCTTGTGAACATAGTATTACCAAAACTAATATGGATAGTGTAGAAAAACCTAAGACGCAAGTAGGAATGGACAGATACATAACTGTATTGAAAAGAGTTCGAAGCCCTAAATCTTCGCAGCTTGCACCAATGTCTAAAGTACATAAAGATAAGAACTCTAACGGAATAAGTTCCTACAATCGTTTTGCTATCTTAGATAGCGAAACAATTCAACCTAAAACGGCACCCAGGTAGTTTAAACCACCTCCAATTTATTTAATGGAGAAAAATTCGAGCGACTTAATAAAGAAATTAATTTCAGTTATTGGCGAGAAGGCATTTTATGTAATTCCCATCAAGCGTGGTAACATTGATGAGACAAAAGTACAATTTATTGATGAAAGTAGTTATCGTACAGCAGTAAACGAGTTTGAAAGCTGTAAAAGAACTTTTATACCTATCAGCTAAAGCGTAGCAAAGGGCTACAGGTAGTAATAAAAGGTGTAGATTCGTACGTTGATCGAGCAGTGTCTAAATTGCCAAGAATATGCTCATACTAGGGCTTACTGCAAGTTGCCTCCGGTTTGCGTTGTGTGTGGCGAGCTAAATTGTTCCGCTCAATGCGACAAATCGAGAGATGACTCGAAGGTTAAAAAATGTAGCAATTGCGGTGGAAATCACACTGCTAACTACAGAGGTTGTCCAGTTTTTTCCATGTTGAGGAAAACCACTCAAAAATTTAACACTCCCGCTAAGCACCCGCAATATCGAGCAAATACTCATTATCCTCAGTTAGCCCAAACAACAACACATCATGTTTCATACCCAGATATGTTAAAAACTAATCATGTTTCAGTACATAAAGCGACACCGAAAAATAATTCTACTCGAAATTTGCACCCAGAACCTAAAGAACAACCATCATCTGGTAACTGTAATCGTCTCGAAGCAAGCATCGACACATTAGTGCATTCGTTAAACAGTTTTATGAGCTCTATGAGCAGCATGATGCAAGAAATGGTTCGCATGTAATCTATGTTTAAAAATATGTTTCTGGAACGCAAACGCCTTACGCCAACACAAAAATGAACTCAAGTACTTTCTTAATAATCAACAAATTGATGTCATGCTGATTTCAGAGACTCACTTAACAACAAATAGCTTTTTTAAAATTAATGGCTATATATTATATGAGACTAAGGACCCTCGCGGACGAGCATGTGGTGGATCGGCAATACTTATGAAGGCCAGAATCCAGGGATCGCAATTAATTTTAAAGAAAAAAATCATTATGTTAGGGATATGCTACATGTACAAGGAGTACGCCATTGCAATCGTCTTTAAGGGGACTGTCCGTTCCGCCAATGATTTTTATTTTTTAAGTTTTATTGAAAAAAATCAAAAATAAAAATTATTTTTCGAGTTCTATTTTTTCCTCAGACATCAATGATTACTTGTTGACTTTTATTTTTCGCTTGGAAAATAAAAATTGTTCTCCGAGTTTTATTTTCTGCTCAGAGAATAAAAGTAAAAAATAAAACTCAAGAAATAATTTTTATTTTCTAAGCGAAATATAAAACTTGGAAAATAATCCTTATTTTCTAAGTGAAATATAAAACTCAGAAAATAATTTTTATTCTTCAATCAGAAAATAAAACTTAAGCATCAATCATCAATCATCAAATGGCGAGCAAAGAATAAAACTCAGACAATAATTTTTATTCTCTGAGCAGAAAATAAAACTCGGAGAATAATTTTTATTCCCAAAGCAGAAAATAAAACTTAATACATAATCGTTATGTTCTAAGCATTAAATAAAGCTCAGAGAATAATTTTTATTCTTTGAGTAGAAAATAAAAATCAAGAAATAATCATTAAAACCCAATTTTTAAAATAATACTCATAATCATTACAATCTCTGCCAGAATCAAACATTATTTACTGTGTGATTTTTGTGAGGATTACCTTCAAGCAACAAATATCTTCCTGGAAGAATTTCATCAAAACTTAGTTATTTCTTCGATTTATTCACCTCCTAGATTTCAAGTATCAGATAGTCAGTATAGCGACTTCTTCAAATCACTAGGTCCCTGTTTCATAGCATCAGGCGACTACAACGCTAAACATACTTTTTGGGGATCACGCCTAATAACTCCAAAAGGTCGTGCTTTGTTCGATACAATTTCAAAAATGCGTCTGAATGTGATATCGAGTGGACAACCCACCTATTGGCCTACTGATCGGCAAAAAATACCGGATGTTATTGATTTTGGCGTGATTAAGGGTATTCCGAGAGACATGCTTAAAGTTGAAGCGTCATTTGAATTATCCTCAGATCATTCTCCCACTATTGTCTATATATGGAACCAGCAAAATATTGTGTTTGGTGTTATGGGATTCAGTTATGGGGCACTGCCTCAGTTAGCAATGTAGAAAAAATTCAAAGGCGCCAAAATAAAATTCTTCATATAATTACATCTGCTCCCTGGTATATAAAAAATTCGAACATCCAAAAAGACCTCAACATGTCATCATATAAGCAGAAATGGTGAAACACGCAGTCACATATCTAAAGAGGCTTGAATCTCATCCAAACCCTTTGACGCCTAGCATGCTGAATGAACCTGAACATTCGACTAAAAAGAAGAGATATGGTTTTTCTTGGCCGTACATTAGAGGGATGACCCGCAAATGATTGCAAAATCCGTGAAACAAACATTATTTTTGTCTAGCACTGGCTGGACTAAAAACGTATATTTTTTATTTTAGACTTAAGATACGAGTGTTAGTTCAAAAAAATTGAAGATACAATAAATAAATTATGCAAAAAAAAATTTAAAAGAAGAACAGAAATTAACAAAAAAAAAATCTGGATAAGGATAAGAGTTAAAAATTAAAAAAAAAAAATAAAATTAAATTGGAAAAAGTCCCATAATGTTTAAATGTTGCTAAAAAAAATAGAAAAAATCATGTATATGGGGGAAAGGCATATCCATTAAGTTCCATGAATCCATCTCTGAGTACTAAGTTTGTAGCTATTCCCAGTCAGCACAAATATGAAATATGATGTGTTTTCACTAGCTAATATTTGGTATTAAGTGATGAAACATGTGTGCTGGGTTTGAGCTCGTACTACTTATGCTCATGCATACATGGAAGCATGCTGCGCCAGTTACGTGCTCTACATTTAAATTCTGTAATACACATACGCACATACGCGATTGCACACTAACTATATTGGTTGGATTGAATGGAAAACTTACGTTTTAACACTTTTTTTTGGAATTACAACTTAAGTATTTAAGTTATTTATTTTACTTACAAGAGTAATTCAGTGTTTAAAATTACATATTATATTTCGGCTTAAATTGACGAGCATAATATCAAAGACCTTCAATCGTTGTAGTGAAATACCCAGAGTCTTTGTTTGGAATTGAACATACATCGTCCAGGCCGATAAATTAATTATTATTTAGGACATTTCCATATAAATAAATTATTAATCCCACTGATGCTACCGAAGCTTAAGCTATCTTACGCAAAAAACCTATATAATCTATACATATAATAAAATAGTAACTCATTTCCTATCTGTCTGTCTTCCTTTTGTGTGTTCGCATCACGTGAAAACTACTGGATGGTTTTTATCAAAGTCTTGTGAAGTGGTACCTTAGCCTCCTGATTTAAATATAGGTTACCTTTTTTTTCAAAAATATCTTATTTCCAAGCGAAAGTGGAGAAAAAGCCGTAAAAGTACGCCGATTTCTTACAGATTTAAAGGTACTGCATACTTTAAAGCATCTTTTATTTTTGAAATTATAAGCAATGTTGCGCAACAGATGGCGCTCTTCTCACTCATTTGCTGTCTGTCTTTTACAAAGCTTTACAATAATTCTCAATTCTACTTAAAATAAAAAACGTAAGAATCTTTAAATTTTATGTGGATTACTTTCAAAGCAAAATCGAACAAAATATTGTCGGGACTCACACATCGAGTGAGCGCACAGCTAGTCTATTATAAATCTAATTAAATAATCAAAAAATTCTAATTTTAGAAAAGTACCTTTTAAACATATTGTAGCAATTGAAAATAGAGATTATCGACATTTCCTGACGAAACAGCTTTTTAAAGCATTTCAATTTTTTTAAGAATTATGCCATAAAAACACATACAATTTATTAAAATGTAGAAAATCTATATTTGAGTCTATAGAGCGATCTAAATAATTAAATTTTTTAACATTATTTTCTGTAAATGTTAATGACTTCAGTGCGATTTCATTGCGTTTCTATAGACACGAACCTTACATAGCCCTACAAAACAAAATTCTAAAGGTCTAAATCGCATAATTTAGGCGGCCTATTTACCGGACCAAAACGTAAAATAAACTCACCTCTCAATTGGGCGTTCTTGTGTGGCTTGTGTCTTTTTGAAATCCCATGTCTTCCATTTTGGGCAAAACAAATTGTAGTCATCGTACAGTAGAGCTCGTCATATGCAAAAGTGTTCTTTGAAAAAGTGCAGCCTGATTATGCCACCGGCCCATAATCCACACCAATCAGTACATTTTTCGGGATGCATTGGCCGTTATGTCAGCTCTTCACACCAAATACGAAAATTTAGCTTTTTCACGTATCCGTTCAACCAGAAATAAGCATCGTCGCTGATCCAACTTTGCCAGCACTAATTCACCACAAGTTAGCCGTTGTGATAGGTCGTGTGGCTTTAACTATTGAACCAGCTGTGTTTTAAAAAATTTTGTATCCAAATTGTTTCGAACGGCGCAGAATCGATAACACACGGTCATCAATAATACAAGCCATATTTTCTGATACAGCTGAGATATTTTCCTCTGTCCGCACCACCGCGTGTTGGTGGTTTAATGTTTAATAATGTAAATTTGGAGCGTGGCAAAATTAACGAATAGCCACCTCAGAAGGTCGCAAAACTGACCATGAAATGGAAGAATCATACAATACGCCTTCTTAACCGAGCAAGAATTTTGATAATAAATTTCAATAATCTGCAAGCTTTGTTAGATCTTTCAAAAGTTAGTCGAATCAACAGTAAGGTCCAAGACGAAAACAGCTGAGCTGCCAAAAACTGTGTTTGCAAACATTTGCCGATTTTTTATATTTTTGTTGGTAGCTTGATCGTGTCATTATTTGAATGCAGCTTTTGTTAATTTTATTTCCCGTGTAGTTTTTATGCTGGTGTAAGTTGAACTGTTTCGGTTTTGCCAGTTGCTAAAATATACAGAAACATTTTTGAGTTTTGATTATTTTCAGATACAACTCTAATTAATTTGTCAATTAATTTATATTTTGGGTATTAAAACTTTTATTAAATTTAATTTAATTAAACTAACCCAAATTATAAATTCACTGAAATTGTTCAATTAGAGTATTATTTTGTTCTTTATCAATTAAATATTTAATGCAATCAATAAAAGAATTTAAAAAATTTTTATTTGAAACTAATTAAAACTTCTAATTGGAATATTCCATATTCACTTGGCTCAACCCAAACTACATCAATTTTATGCAAATTGACAAAATTTTTAAAAATTTTGAAATCTCTAGATACTTAGTACACAGAAATGCCTTTGCACTCTAAATAAACATGTTAATACACAAGAATTCTCAAATAAACACATGTGAATATGTTAACAAAATTATGTAAATTCCAATAATACCAGTCGCAAAATATTTGTATAATGCAAACAACAGCACAGCAACAACAACAACAACAAGTAGATGCAACAAAAAAGATGGAAATACCAGCGATAGCAAGTTAAAGCAATACGTTCAATATGCAACACAAGGGCACACGCACCCTCTGACAAACATTCACGTGCCTTTAGAAAACGCAATGCTGTTCTATAAACAAACAATAATCACTCGGGATGATGACTAGTGACATCACTGGCCAATAAACCCACAAACAAATATTTATACAAGCGACTAGACCTGCAATATTCGCCCCCAATCATTTGTTTGTGTATGGCCTCATCTCATTATAATGGTAGAACACCAATTGGCTTAGTGGGTTAAACAATCATTAGTCCTGAGGCGGTATGAGTGCAAAATACCTTTGAATTACACACAAACCAAAAAATTCAAATAGAGATTTATAGATTTTAGAAACGTTATAATTTTGTTGATTGGAAAAATTGTAATAAACAATTTACTAAATGATTTGCAAATTGCAAATGAACATAAGAGGAAAGTGAAATCCCCTCGCATAGGAAATGCAATTTGATAATTGAACTTAAAATTATTTTTTCTATATTCTGGGTAAAAAACTGATATTTTGTTTGATCTTATAGTTTTGTTGATGATTTTTTTTTTCTTATTTTTGTCTTCTAACAATTAAATGCAAAATGTATGAGAAAATTAGACGTTTTCGCCGTTTTTACCTAAAAGGTAAAAACATAACCCTATTGTTTTCGCTCCAATGTCTGTTCGTCCGTCAGCGACTTCTATATCTGGCCGCTAGAGCAGAAAATACTAAAAATTAAACGGTATATGGCACTGTTTTTTGAACCGTAATAGGAGGACACTAAAAATTAACACAGAATACTTCAAACTTTTTTCGCTATACTATTAAGTAAGAAAAATAGAACTCAAAATTAAAGGGCTTTATGATAGTGACATCATTTTCACGTATATTCGCATATTATTGAACCGTTATAGGTAGGTTCAGAAGGTGTATTACTACGTATGGCCGCTATAACTATAATTACCAAAAATTAAAGGATGTTCCAATAGTGGTAGAATATTTAAAGATATGTTCGCGAAATTAAGGAAAAAGGCTGAGAACAACTATTATGAAAGTGGCAGCAAATTCGTAATCTATCTATACATATATAAACACTGAATTTTATCAGGTATGCATAGATCTATGTAAAGGAAATATATAAATCATAACTCAAGCACTATAAAAGTAAGAGTCTTAAAATTTGTTGTGGATTACTTTCAAACTAAAAACGAAACAAAATTGTCAGGAAGTCCACGACGAGGCGGGCATAGCTAGTAATTTAATGAAATTACTAAATGTATTTATCATTTAGCAGAAAAATCAGTATTTGACAAAATAATCTTATACTAGTTTAAAATCAGCTAAGAAACCGAAATTCCCCACATACTGTTTTTACTCTAGAATTAAAACATTTTTACAAATCATAGGGGTTTTCACGATGGATAGTGCAAAATGTGCAAACGATGCAAATGTGAGGAAAAATGCATCGTTTTTATCAACACAATAACAAAATATACATACTTGAAATTTGCTTCCTTGTGCTTCATTTGCACTAAAAAAATCCTGAACAAAAGTAGTAGAGCATATTTGCTCAGATAATAATAATAAACAACAATTTTTTAGATATTTCTTAAAAAAGGAAAAATTAAATAAAATTGTTTGTAAAAATCACAAATAATTTCATTTATTATTTTCCTTTTTGTATTTTATATTTTTCTTTTGTATTTTTTTTTTATGAATTTCAGGATTCTTTGAGACTTAAATGCTTTGCACAAAAATGCAATAGCCCAATAGCACAATCTTGTGCATTTGAGATTGCAAATTAATGCAATTGTAAGAACTTCCCATGAGTTGTTTCAGTTTGCAATACTTCTTGCAAAACAAAAAAATTTGACTACAATAAAAATATCGTTAAAGGAAAGTACATCAGTAAATTATTTAATATATAAAACTGCTGAAGTTGTTTCCAATATTAATAAAATATTCACTCAATTACAAGCCAAGCGTCGTACATTATTCAAAATTCAACAATAGTTTAGTAACGGGAAGGAACATTGCTGCATCGGATGTTGCACAATACAAAAAGTCACGGAATTATCAAACGGTCCTCGTAAAAGCTGCGTCAGTCATGCCCAAAAATCGACAGTCGTCTAGTACCAAATAACAATTGCCGTAGCAGTTATTAGTTTGCAAATGCCTAGGAAAAAAAACTATGGCTTTTGGTGTTGCTTATTTCTGTATATTTTGTTAGTGTGTTGTAAAATTATCCAATGCCATTTTGCAAATGCTATGATGCAAGACCATTTGAACAAGATTGAATTGGGCTAGTATATTTAAAAAGTACGCTCACGCACTACGGCAATATGCAGTGCAAATTTACATTATACAAATTTGCACTATAACCATCGTGAAATGACTCCTCATTTTTCTATAATGGGTTCGAACAACCGAAGTTAACAAAACTGTTAAATGAAATAAATAAATTGTTAAAATAAAAATTTATGTTTTCTTATGTGGTAGAGCCTTGTTCGTTAATTTATGATAAAGACACATAAGATGCACTCGTTTATAGTAAGACATATGCATATGACTGTAATATTTTAACAGCTACTTCTGACTAAATCTATATAAAAGAAAAGCTTAGAAAAAAATTTTTAAATTTTGTAAATGTCTGTTTTAAAGAACACTGACTGTACAAAATTTGTCCCTGTTTTATGTTTGAGAAAGCGAAGTGAGTTTTAGTGTTTGTTGCAGAACTGAATGAATGATTAAATGAATAAACGTTAGTAAGGCCGTTACTTTATTTAATACAATTACCAATTCTCTATCTGTCTGCATCTGACGATTGTAAAAGGGTCTGTGTGTGTGTGTACTTTTGAAATATAAAATACAAAATTTTTAGAAGGCAATAATTAGGATATTCGTTTTATAGCTTTCGGTGATACTCATGATGATTAGCTGAAATTATGCTGACTAAACGTATAAATTGGATGATATCCAATGGTGTTATGGAAATTTAACATAATAATATTTTAAAAACACTCAAGTGACTTATGTTGGAAACTCACATACAACACACAACACGTAACCCAAGCATTTACTTTGTTATTAAGTGGTTAGTTACACTAAAACTGCCTTATTTATTGAACTCCGCTTAGATTCAATTAAAGCAGCTGAATGCATTTGAATTTTTAAATTTAATTTATATAAATAGACGGGATTACATTTAAGCTTTATATAACTAAAGCCAGGAGATTGTAATAAACAAACCAACAGACCGTCGCCAAAACAACATAAGTACTAACAAACTGTGGTACAACTAAAAGGTGTGCACCGATTATTAAACCCAAATATTGTTTGACACTCAGGACAGCGAGCAAATTTGAAGGGAGTCTCAAAATGAATGCGGGATTTGTATACATTTTATGATAAACCTGTTTATTTTAAAGCAACTTTTTACTCTTCGATGCAATCACGTATGCTTTTTAACATGGGAGTGAAATAACTGATAATATTAACTTTAATTACATATATTATATGGAAGACATTTCTCTTTGTTTAACATTTCGAATTTGTTTTAAATAATCTAGGGTTAGAAAATTTTTGGAAATTATATAAATATATGACAAAAACTCATTTCAAAAATCATTTATTAAAATAAAGCTGCTATCCTTTTGAGATATGCATTTAGTAAAAAATAATTTTAAATTTCTTTAAATTTATTTTGAGTAACAAATCGTGTTTGTTGATCTAAAGAGAGTCAACTTAAAGTTTTAAAATTTTTACGATAAACAAGAAATCGATGTACAGTGGTCACATTTACACACTGTAAAATGTTTACATAATTTTCTCCACTCTTTCGCCAAAAAAATACGGTTTTATCACTCTTCTTGATATGAAAGTATAGTTATTAACAAAAAAAATTTTTTTTGCCTTTACTGAAAATTTTTAAATTTTGAGTTGACTCTCTTTAGAGGAACAAGTGCGAAATGTTTCCTATTAAAAACTAAATTTATGGAAAAGAATTAAAAAAGTTGCTATTGATATGTCACCCACTGCATATTAAAAAATATAAACGGTTTTTTCAATTTCAATGATTAAATACGTCTTACCGAAACTGTAATGTTTTTTCTTCACTGCCCTTTATATACAAAAGGATTTTTAATAACAGATTTGGTTAGAACAATGAGCCAAGAAAACATTAACCAAAGTAGAGATAGTCACATTAGTTACTACTCTACGAGTATAAAGTAAGTGTCTTAACTGTACTTTCTGATGGGCTATGTATGTACGACCACATATCACTTCATTTATTCTTTGTCGTTAGTCTGCAGCAATGATGCAAGTGTACCATGAAATTTTTATATTTATCTTTGACTCCTTAAGGTGTTTTACCTTTACATTAAAAATATTTTATAACGGCACAAAATTAACTTTCCTCATTTTTTAAATTCCAAAATTTGTTTTACCTAAACGTTTTTTTAAAATTTGACATGTTTTAGAAATGTATTTGGTTTTAAATTTCAATGCTGCTTACACTGAACCAAAAAAATTTAGTTAAATACGGTAAAAAGAGTGTTAAATGAGAATTAAAGAATGGAAAGTTAAAGAAGAGAGAGTTATTATAGTCGTAGTAGAACATTTTTCGTAAAAATAAACCGAAAATAATTAATTTTTGATTTGAATATACTTTAAACTTTTATTCTTTATATAACATATCGATAAAAATATCAGTTTCCATGATGTATGGTAAAGTAGAGTGTAGGCCACTCCAGATTTTTTATATATAACAACTCGCGTCAAATGCACTGTTTTCCTTTTCTGTTACCATGAAAAGAGACAAACTCACGCAAAAAAAAAAAAAAATACACAAAGTCGGGCAATTATGGTTATAATGAAACTAATAAAATTCAAAGAAATATTCTGATAGTATCTGTGGACATATCGGGTGAATACTTGTGATATGTGATCAAGATTAATGTCGGCACCTAGCCGAGTTGATTCTTATCTGACGGTGGTTCGACCACAGAGTGAAATAAAAGCGTAGACTAGCGTCCCCATTGTGCAGTACAGTACATTTTACAATAACGTCCCATACGTAAAAGAAGGAACCCTTACCGCACTAGATGTACCACACAGTCAGTATGAGTAGTAATTTATAAAGACGCTCCCACCGGTTCCCGTGGTACCAGTCATTTGGGAACTGGTCTGTCCTCGAAAAGGACCCGCGATAGCATAGATCTTTTCTTTTTCATTCAGGTTCCAAAAACCGTGGCGTCTGGTGCCCCAATTTTTGTCAAGAGCACCTTGTAAAAGTTTTTGCAAATCCTGCAGTGACTGTTAGTACCCCCGGAGGGAACTCGTGATATTTAAAGATATTTTTATTTTTATATGATTTTTATCTTAATTACTTTAATGTTGAGTTATATGTTGTTTTTGTATGAGCAGGGTCCGCCAATATTAACAGGAGGCAACACTTACCCTGGTGCTCACGGACGGATCTTGATGGATATTTAATGGGTTATAGGAGTGTAGGACCGCACCCTACAGACTAGAGTGTGGTGCAAAATTTTTTTGAAATGTTTTGACTGCAAGTTATGCTCTATTAAGTAGGATATTTTCAGCTAATTTGAACGAAGAATTTATAGTCATTTAAAATTAAAATTTAGTTCGAAGCACAATACTGAAAATTTGATTTGGAATCCCCCTGTTCGGTGTGATTTAGTTAAATTACAGTTGTAATTTTTTGGCGTCTGCATTAATCAATTTCAGTGAATTTATAATTTGGGTTAATTTTTTTCCATTACCACTTTTGGGAACATATGGCTTCCAGAAATCATCTCCATCTTACACGATTTGTCGCAGTTGTTTTCGTATCTTCCTATGTGTATTTGCACAGTCTTAGTTCTTGTAGTATCGCGAGTGTCCATGTATTCTTTGGTCGAACACGACTTCTTAAGCCTTGAGGAGTCACTCTGTGCCATCCTTTTTATACTATCAGGACTCTTTCTGATAGTATTATGTTTTGCTAATTTATGTATCAATGAAATCTATATGACGAGTATCGTTATTCTGGACTTCTTTTACATTTCAGTTTGATAATTTTGATCACTACCGATGTCAGCACTTCTTCTGTTTCTCACCTTCTTTTTTGTGCATATATAATTTATTGTATCTTCAAAATAGTTAAACTATCAATAATTACCAATATTTTTTAGTCTAAAATAAAAAAAAAAAAAATAAAGTCCAGCCTGTGCTAGACAACAAAAATGCTAGTTTTACGGTTGTAGCTGTCATTTGCGGGTCATAGCTCTAATGTACGGCTAAGATAATTAATATCTCTTCTGATTAGTTGAATATAGCCAGGATCATTTAGCATGTTTCGCGCCAAAGGTTTTGGTTTCTTTGAGTTTTTTTCTACATTGCTTGCTGAGGCAATGTAGAAATTGGTTTGCAACCTAAGCAAATTAGCCAGTTTAGTTGGACTGGTTTTAGCTTCATTTGTGTTAACTCTAATCGTATTTGCCTTTTCCAGGTAAGGCGGCGATCAAAATGTATGCCTAGGTATTTGACGTTTGAAAGCTGGGGTAACATTTGGTTATTTATGCGAATAGATTGGCATGATTCTCTACGCAATGTGAAAGTTATATGAATACATTTTTGTTCGTTAGTTTGTTTTTCTCAATCTTTTTAACCACAATTCTAAATAAAACATATGGTTATGTAAGTATTGAGATGCTACTTGGAGGCTTTAATGAATGCGCCATTCTTAGTAGAAATAGTCATAATAGTCATAGTACTTTTATTACTTACAGTTCAACCCGCACTTATATAAACAGTTCTTAAGCTACAATCTCTACGAACTCAAATTTATATACCAGTAAATTGAGTACATTCATGGGTAAGTCAGCACTTTATTTAATGCTTTTGGTCATAAAGCTTTGCTTTCACTTGCTACGGATTTTGTTGGAATAAAAATCTGGCTAACTGTTATTTAGTGTGTTTTGGCATCTAAATTAATTAAACATTTACCGTCAATTTATCCACTACTATGTAAACTGCAGGGAACTCGTCGTCGTTTTCGTCATTAACATTAACATCATACCACATTCATTTTGTCTTCAAAACTATAGCTTATATCTTGCTTGTGTAAGGGTGCGCATTACCTATATAAACGAAATTTTTTGTAATTTTTCTCAAAATGTTCTTCACATCGAAAAACTAAGCTTCAGAAAAAATTGTTTGGATCACATAACGGGCAGGCGGCGCTCAATCGCCCTAAAAGTAGTGATGTATGCACAATATTAACAAAATCAGTACAAATATTGATTATGTGCAAAACGTTTAAATAAGTACGCAAATTTCTTAATGGAATACAGTTCAAATCTCATCACCCTACAATTTTTTTCCAAAAAAAATCTGCAAAATTACCATTATTCCCCCAAATTTGGACAATTGTACAAAAAATTAAACTGTTTAATTATGTACACACAGATAAAAGATTTTTATTGTTGTTAATAACGGTTGTCCTTGATACACTCTGTTAACATAGGATAGCCTCACATAAATAATGAACAAAGTTGTTGAAATTTTGAGTATCCCGCGAGTACTTTTAAAAATATTAAAATGTAGCCAGTAATTCTGTTCTGTATTTATCAATTGCCGAAAAAACTGATTAATTAGTTAAACTTATCCCATATTCCTATGTGTTTGCGCAGACGTTATCAAAAGAAGTAGTTTTTAAATGTTAATTCAGATGAGCCTAACCTCAATTAAACAAATAAATCGCAAATTAGTTGTTTTTTTAACTAGTTTCATTTATATTGTAACGTTTTAATTGTTTTAAAATATTTAATATTTTTTATAACCTTCTTTGTTGGAAATAACGTCAAAAATTCGGGTTTGCATCGAATCGTAGAGAGATTTAACGTAATTTAACAAAATTTCAGACCAAGCCGATTATATAGCATCGAATAGAGAACTGCCTTCCTCCGTCATAAACTTTTCACGTTAGCCATCCCCAAACATTTTCAATAATGTGACCATGATAGTATTTCAACTCTCTGCTCCTACAGCCAGCTCTTTACAACACGAGCAGTATGGATTGGTGCGTTTTCATGTTGAAAAATAAAAGGAAGGAGGCAAAAAATATTCGCAGATTCCACAAACGCAGTTTCAAGTAGGTTCTTGTAATCAATTCCCGTCATTCGTTCATTTACCAAAACTAAAGAGACAGCGTTATAATACGTGATAACGTCCCAAACCACTACGCCCCACTCTATGCTATGATGATGGCTTAAAAATTTTTCCTCCGTCTTTATATCGTGGAAATAATAATTATATCCATCCGGACCATCGATATTAAATCGCTTTTCGTCGAAAAAAATAACTCTTTTCCAATCGTTTGCTTGATGACCTTGTTGCACTATCCACTTCATGTGGTCGTTTCCAAATTTCAACCTCTGCTGCTTATGTATTGCTTTCAAGTGGTGGCTTCTTTTGAAGTTTTCAAAAGCTCTTCTTCCGAGCTTTTCGTAACATTAAAAATTCTTGTTTGACTCACTTTGACTCCGGTAGCAGCTCCAATTTTACTTAAACTCATAGATGAATTTGAAGCTATTTGAGGAATTTTGCGTCTATCTCGAGGTGAAACTTTTTGATATGTCTTTTCTTTGTACCTTTTACAATACTCTGATGGACTCTTAAAGTAATTGTTTAATACTTTTGGACTTCGACAAAGTTTTTTGGCTATAGCGAGGTTATAAACCCCTTCAGTATGGTACGCGACAATTTTTGCGCTTTCTGTGGAACTAAGTGACGTTTTTTACCATATTTTTTATAGCAAAAAACACGTTTCTCTATCGCAAATTAATGTAAATTGATTTAAGTTGACGTAACAATCAAAGAATAATTGAAAATTATGTACTGAGGCTAATCTAAGTTAACACTGAAATACGAAAATTTTTTCTACTGCTTACGAAAACAATTGTGAAAGACCCCTTAACTTTTACTGACCCATTTGAATTTTTGCCAAAAAAAATTGACTTTAATACATTTTTCATAGTTATGAAGGAAACACTAAAGTTATTACTTTTAAGTGAGGCTATCCTATGTTAACGGAGTGTATGTACATTAGGCTGGAACGTTGGTATATCGCAGAAAATAAATGTTTGTATTACCCGTTCAAATAGTGATAAAAATTAGTCTTTTTATGCAGGAAGTTATTCTACAAAGTTTTATTGAGATTGAACCATATCTTGATGTGTCGCAGAAGTTTTGAACATATTTTCTTGTCTTTAAATCTTATATAATTACAATTTTTTATTTTATTTTATTTTTGTCTTTTTATATTTATTATTATTTTAATTTCACTAAAACTAATCCTGAAATAATTCAAAACATAAAAATTTGCCAACCATCGTCATTTTATAACCTTTTTTCACGTTTTAATACGTAAATGAGATATAAAAACATGAAAATTATTTTTTTTTAATTTACTTTTTTTCTTTGTTGTAGTAAGATAGGGGTAGATATGATATTTTATTGATTGACTAAAACTTATTAAATGTACTTAGCATGGTCTTTTTATTTATATAATACAGTTTTTCCAGATTACAAAAATTTAAATTTGCAAAATTTCAATAAATTTGGATTTCCGGCACCTTTTACCCTACTCCGATCGTCCTTTAACTATACAATTGACTTAGCAATAACAAAGGGCAACTTTGTATCACTATTACATATTGATATTAAAAAAAATAATTTTTTTGTTCCACCCTAATGTACATATGTATATGAAATACGGACAAATAATATATTTTTTGGATTTGTTTTCAAAAATATGTATGTTTGGAGAAATATAAACATAAAATAATTTTTCCTGTACTGAGATTTTTGTTTTACATTAATTTTTACGTACCATTTCCGTATTAATTTGCTAGGGAATATTCTGTCGATTTAGGATATTTGTTTTATTACTGTTCGCATCTTAAGTGTTTATCTCCCCAGTACCTGAATAGACTTGATTAAATTCTTACACTATCTAAGCCTGCATTATAACCGCTGTCGGTATGCCATACTTCTGGAACTTTCTTTAAAAAGTTCGTTGAAATAGAAAATCTTTGCCTTTTCTGTAATAAAATCCTCAATATTTGTACACATGGCCTATCTAATTATGTTAAGTTGGGGAATGTTAAACTTTTTGGTGTTAGTTTTATTCGGCTTTTGTAATTTAATTAGATATTTGTTTTTTTTTCATAATTTATTTATTGTATCTTCAATATGTTTGAACTAACAATAATTACTCATATCTTAAGTCTAAAATAAAATACACTTTTTAAGTCCAGCCAGTGCTAGACACAAAATAATGTATGTTCCTCGATTTTTGAAATCATTTACGGGTCATCCCTCTATTGTACGGCCAAGAAAAGCAGTATCTCTTCTTTTTAGTCGAATCTAACTAGGAGCATTAAGAATGTTACGCGCCAAAGGGTTTGGCATTGCCCCATAACTGAATCCCATAACACCAAATTGGTTTGAGGATCGACTTGTACAGTAGAATTTTACAATCTAAGCTCAGGGTGGAGTTTCTGCCAATAAGCCAATTTAGTTGTACTGCTTTTAGTTTCATTTGTGTTAACTTGAAATCAATGTGGCTTTTCCAAGTAAGGCGACGGTCACGATGTATACCCAGGTATTTAACGTCTGAAAGCTGTGGTATCATTTGGTTATTTATGCGAATAGGAGGGCATGAGTCCCTGCGCAGTGTGAAAGTTATGTGAGTACATTTTTGTTCATTCACTTTTATTCTCTATTTTTCCAGCCATTTTTCCAAATTGAGTATATGGTCTTGTAAAAGTTGTGATGCTTCTTGGGCACTTTCATGAATACTTAAAAAAGCTGTGTCATCTGCAAAAGTTGATGTGTGGACTAGGGTGCTAATTGGCATATCTGATGTGTACAGTAAATATAAAATTGGTCCCAAAATACTACCTTGGGGAACTCCGGCTTCAATGAGCTGTGGCGAGCTTAAAAAGTCACCTTCTTTTAGTAAAAACTTGCGATTCGTTAAATAATCTTTTAAAAGCTTATACAAGTTTTCGGGCAAGTTCAGCTTTAGCTTAAATATTAGGCCTTCGTGCCAAACCTTATCGAATGCTTGAGAAACGTCGATAAAAAGCGCAGAACAGTATATTTTTTCTTCAAAGGTCGTTTTAATTACATTTACTAATCTGTGTGTTTTTTGGATCGTACTATGTTGTTTTCTAAAGTCGAATTGATGGTTCGGAATACATCCTTTCGCGCTAAGAATTGGATTCAGCTTAGTTATTAATATTCTCTCAAACAATTTTGACACGCTTGATAAAAGGCTTACAGGTCTGTATGATTCTACTTTTGTGTGGTCTTTTCCTGGTTTAGGAGTCATAGTTATCAAAGAGACCTTCCACTCTGTGGGAAAGTACTCAAGACGTAAGATGGCATTAAAAACAAACAGAATATTTCTGCGACCTATATGGAGCAACTCAACTAACATCTTGTTACTTGTTTTATCAACGCCAGGGGCTTTTTTGGTGTTTAGATCTGCTATTGCCCTACTCTCTAGTCTCTACTGATGGCAACTCAGCTATATCAGTACATACATTTGGTGTGAAAACCTTCTTCAAATGTCCAACAAACAAATTGCCTTTTTCGGTATCATTTCTTGCCCAGTCTCCACAAGAAGTTCGCAAGGGAGGTTTACGTACGACCGGTCTTTTAAGGTTCCTACATGCAGCCATAATGAATAATCTGATTGTGCAGTTGCGTCGAGGTCTTCCAAGTACTTTTTCAGAGATGCTATTCTTCGAGATTCTAGCAGGTGTCTTAGCCGTTTCGTGCAATCTTTAAGTCTAGATTTGAGTTGAGGAGATCTGTGTGCTTGTCACTCTCTTCTAATTTTTCTTTTTTCAGCCAAGAGCCGCTCGACATCTACAAAATAAATTTGATTGTATCTAGCTGGTTGTCTTGTTTCTGTCGAATGTTGGGCAGCTGATTTAAGGCTTTGATCAAAATAAATTAGACTCTGGTCCACATCTTCTGGTGTTCTTAGCGGTATGTTTTCCGAACAATGACTACTGAGATACTTTCTATATTTCAACCAATTAATGCTTGTGCAAGTTTTTGGCGACACGATATTTTGCTGATTCCATATATAGACAATAGTGGGTGAATTATCTGAGGATAATTCGAGTGACACTTCAACCTTAATCATTTCTCTCGAAATACCTTTAGTCACCCCAAAATCAATAACATCAGATATTTGTTCATCGAAAAAGGCCAAAGCTACAGCTTTCGGTAATAAGTACTAGTACAGATCTTTACGTTTTGATGTTTTCTGAATCCATTTTTACTATTTTCGCCATGATGTCCTTCGGTGGGTGTGTCACTATTTTTGTTTAGCTCTACAGGTCATGACGTTTGACAAATCAAAATGATATGCAATATATGCTTTAAAATATAGCAATTTAGAGCTGTGTACTTTTTTGGGCATAATTGGGAAAGGGGAGGGGTAGTTTACTTAACACCCTAAATCGTAAATAATTATTTATCCGATTCGAATATACTTTGAAATATTATTCCTTATGTAATATATCTACGCGAATATATTTTTCCATGAGGTATGGTAAAGTTGGGTGTAGGCCACTACAGATTTTTTATTTATATTTTGATTCACGAGACCATAAACATATAAATTTTTTTAAATAAATTTATATCTTGATTGGGGGCTTCAGCAGCAATTAGCTCTTTTATCCAAATTTTTAAATATATTTTCACTATAAAAATAAAAATGTCTCTAAATAAAAATGTATAAATGGCTTAATCGAACGTACATGGTGACAGGCATTCGGAAAGTAAACTATGGAAGCCGCCCTCCAAGCAAAGCTAAAGCCAGTTAAAGAAGTTTTGTGTAATCGTCCCGGGGTTGACTTTCTTTTAGGCAACTTCTATTCCATTCTAGATTTAAAAGACTTAAATTGCCGTCCACTCTTCTCTATATTTGTTAAACATTTGTACACTGGATCCAGAAGATTTTTTCATTTTGGGCATCAAAAATCCTGCTCTGATGAATTTCTAAGACATGATGAGGTTAAGGGAAATAAAATAGGTCTTTTTCCAATATATGCTTCAACTGAACGCATGCACCCTGCTGCGTTGCTAGAATAGGAATTAGGTGGGGTAGTAACAGGTTATTAAAACAAGTTTCAAATTGTTCCATCGGGAATTCTAAAAACAACAATAATGTTTACTTTTTGGTGCTTGAGGGAAATAAAAAGAACCTCCCCTATTGAGAGGCGTCTGATACATTTGATGAAGTTGGATTCCTTTGGATTCCTTTATTATTTTTTTTGGAAAACACAGCTTTCTGATGGGCAGAACGTTTATAGGGGAAGTTACGGTACAATTTCACAAGTTGTACCCTAATGTACATATTTATGCATATATTTTACTATGCAGCATTTGGTGATGTTTATATGTAATTATATTTTTATGCTAAAGAGATGGGTTCCTGTTAATTTCGTCACATATGTAAGGAACACGCAAAGCCAAAACTGACATCTTAAAAACTATTCTATCCTACATACTCGTACATAAGTACTCCGTATATACGTATACGCTACATTTATTTATTTCGTATACGTACGGTGTACAAAAAAAAAATATATATTTATTTTAACTGTCCAAAATTGGTTTAGAATACCAAGTGTAGTTGCTCTATTTTAGGTTTGTTAGATATGGACACATAGAAGAAAAATTATGTTTATAACTGTTTTCATATACAGTGGCAGACAATGCAATAAAAACATGTTTGAACGCTAATTTTATATTTTTTAATTAAGTATAAATATTTCTGATTAAAATATTAAAATAAAAGTTGTTATTCACAATCTATTGATGATTGTAACTACATTGCAGTAGTTTATGTTCCTAAACATATAAAAAGCCTAACACAATTTTTTTTTTTTTTTTTTAAATAGAAAAACAAAAGTAATTATTATGGAAGTATTTTGTAAACTATGTAAATGTCTCCATATTTCCCAATTCTATAATTAGTCCCAGTTTAGGCATGCGAACATTTGAAGGAAAAACATTTTGAATTCTCTTTTGTTTTTCACTTGCGTTCAACGAACTATGATTTTGTCGAAAACATTTTATTATTATTCAAGCAAATTTCAAAAAGTAAATGTCAACATAGCGTGTCGCTGTGTACCGAACATAAAAACGATACTCTCTTCCCAACCCGTAATATGATACCAAACTAAATGTTTCCATTTCAAAATTTTTCGATCTTTAAACTCAGACTTATATTTTAATATATTTTACCAATAACAATAATACCTCTAGCAACAAAATCAACCACAACAACAACAATGATACCAACAACCACAATAGTACCAACAATGATACCCTCAGAGATATGCAAATCTTAAATTTAAAAAAATATCGCACAACACCAGCGATTGAATTCGGCAAGGATACCCGCTTCTTTAACAGAATTGATCACAGTTACCAAACCCGGCGGAGTTTTGAAGGAATATTTAAAATTGCAAAATACAAAAACAATTATGGCAAACACACTTTAGCTACCAAAGGAGATTACTAACATATCCATAAATTGTCCTGGAAGAAATATATTGTTTTCTTTTAATATGCTATAACCTTTTAAACATGTAAAAGTTATGACATTATACTATATGATGAACTTAATAATGCAATGAATTCAATGAATTTAAACTGTTTTAAACTGTTAATATTACTGTGTCTGCAGGCAAGCCAAAACGGCTTCGCAAGGAGTTTATCTATAAATGTTTAAAAATTTATTAATACTTAATTTTTCTACTATTTATTAGCTAAAATATATTAAATATTTACAAAAGTGTGGACGTATCGACACCTTTATTTCTAATGCTATTATTCCACGGCTGTCGATGTGAGAAACATGTGAAAAAATGTTGTTCGTGTTGGAGCCACAATAAAAATAAGAAAAAAAAACTAAATAGTAGATCGCAAAATACGAGTCGAAATTATATCAGGAAGAAAGTTTTTTACATAATTTTTTTTATTTTCAAATTTTTCTTACCACATTAAAAAGATAGATGATAAGTTCAGATTGTATAGTAAATTAAGGCATATTCAAGAATGCAAAATGTGTTTTAGTTTTGCGATTAGAAAAAAATATTTGGAAATTAATATTTTGTCAATAAGTTATTTTTACTTTCTATAATATTTTTAAAAGTTCCTTAAGCTTGATTGCACTGTTCTGCAAAAAAATTGTGCTTCAAAATAATGGGATGAAAATAAGGGCTTTAACTTTTATAATAAAACTCTCTTATCAGATTTTTTTTCTTTCACGTCGGGCTTGTTTTTAAGCATCGTGCCAAATTTTAGTTCTTTAGTTAAGGGTTTACATTAGTACATTGCATCATAGTTCTAGAAATATGGCTACAGAGCTTCACAAAACATTATAAAATAATATTATTTTTTCTTTGTAATATTTTACTTTTAAAACGGAGAATATAATTCAGTTTCAAATAACAAAAGTTTATAGTCCAAAAAAAATAAAATTTTGGGGAATTCCCGCTTTGCCCTAGAAGGATTAACTAAAATGATTGTCAATTATTTTATGCAATTTTTTTTATTTTGTTAATATTTATTAGGTTTAATATCTTTTTTGATTAAACTGAAACCTGTTTTCAAAAAAAAAAAAATAAAAATTACATTTTTTTGTTTCAAATCGTTTGCATTAATTTCAATTGGATCCGCTTAGTGCTATTAGAATTGAAAGAGTTGCATATAAAGTTAGAAACTGTGTCATCTTAAACATAGATATGTGGCTATTATTCTCAAAGTGATCTAATTCAGAGCTAAGAAATTTTAATATTAAATATTTGCAATTTTATTATTCGAACTATTTATTTTACATACGAGATGAAATTTGAAGTCAAGCTTAAATTACAAATTAGGTGATTAATATTAAAGAAAAAATGGGACAGCTAAGTGCATTTCTAGATGATGTTTACTACTAAACATTACCCAAAGTCAATATATACAAATAGTGCTGATGAGTGACATAGCTGACTAGAAAATGCATTCCATTCAGCTGGTGTCTAAAAATTAATTTTTTCCTAATTTTTCTTTAATATTAATTACCTAATTTGTAATTTAAATTATTCTTTCTTAGAGGGAGTAAAACAAACAGGCTTCACTTCAAATTTCATCTTGTATTAAGAAAATTATTAACAAGAATGTGTAACTTTCACATTCTTGTTAATAAATTTAATAATTTAAAAAAATGTGGTAAATGTGGTAAAATAATGGTCACATATGAATATAGATGTGTGGAATGCACTTGTGTTATAGTTAATTTAATTTCGTAGAAATGTTTCATTAACTTGTTTCAACAAATCAGCATTTAAAATAAACAATGAAACATGGAATGTCTGTCAGCTTTTTAGTCATCTCATAAACACATACAATTGTATCACTTTAACTCATTTATTTAACAATCTAGACTACCATAAATATTATAGAAATATGCTTAAATGTACAAATGAATATGTATTTTATTACATTCTCTACATTCTCATTTTGGAAATTTTGAAAATTCATGCAATTTATTTATAAAAATATTAGGCATGTTTGCCAACTAATTGTACTCGTTAAACCGCCCGCTTGCAACGTAACTATCAACTATTTTATTATGTTTAAATAACTTGAACAATTTTAAACAATATGTATACAACGACAATAAGGATTTTTAAATACACACGCACATGCAGACATTTATCACGTGTGTATGTACGAAAATTATATACTATACTTCTAAAGACAGGGTTGTAGTAAAATAATAATAATTTTAGAAACTTTTAAAATGCAATAATTTAATACCACAATTAACTGAACAACCTTGTTCTGGCACCATCTGGAACTAACCGAAAGTTTTCGTAAAATGTAAGGTAAACTTGCGGATAGATTTGGAATAAGAAATGCAAGTTTATGCTGAGAAGTTACAGCAGTACCCTATTAACATATTTAGTACAATTTAAAAAATTTTAATATTTCGACTGAACTACCTTTATTTCTGTAGGACAAAAACGAGATGCACCCAATTCTATTTTTACACGGTCTTTTTTTACACGGTTTTGATTATAACACGGTTTGAAAATAAAAAAATATTTTTTTTATAAGTTTTTATTCTATTTAGCACGATTTAAAATCTTTTGAGCTTAGATTTTATTTGTAAAATTTAAGTTTTGCGAAATATTTTCATATCATTAATTCCCTTTTTGTGCAATCGTTGATTTTTGGAACGAAACTACCTGTTAAGTCTTGATCATACACTAAAGATGCAAATAAAAGGTTCAAATACACATTACCTATATGATTTAGTAAATAAACATGATTTCTTGTTCTTAAAAAAATTCTCGTTTTCACTAATTTTACTAGTGCCTCGATAGACCGATTGGTAGCGTGCTAGTATGTCAGTCTAGAGGTTTCGAGTTCGATTCCCGCCAAAGACTCTGGGTGTTTTCTGCAGATAAGCAAAAAGGCTTCGCAGAGTTAGTATTGTCTTTAAAAAAAAAAAAAATTGGTTTTAGAGATAAGGAACCAATCACCTATTTTTGTATATGAATACTGCTGATGCTGCTTAATTTAACGATTTCAAGCGATCTTGCTTATTTAAAAGGTTTGTGCTTTTTTATGCTGTTTTTGCCCTTATTTAAATTATTGATACATTTTGATAAAATATGTTTCTATCAATTGAAAACTTTTACATATCACAAGCCCTTGCGGTGCATAAATTTATGACAGGTAGTATTAAATTTGCAAACTATCCTCTTATTTTAAACACAGCCTGTGTTCAAGATTTTGTAACAGCCCTGTTTTTCTCGATAGCTTAGATCGTCGGCGGCGGTGGTGCGCAGGTGATTTATCGGTCGGCTTCCATCTCTGCTTGGTTTTACTTTAGCGAAAAATTCTTGCTAGTAAATGTGTATTCTCAAACTGGTTTGGTGGTTGAGTTTTGTTGACAATGCCAAAAGAAAAAGAAAAAACAAGTGATTTTCTCTCAAGAGTCAGTGGGATGTATAGTGGTGTTGTCCGTACGGACGGGAGTATTTTGTTTTGTGTTTATTGCAACACAAAGATAAATAGCACTAGGCTTTCCAATGTCAAGCAGCATATTGACTCGGCAAAACACAAAGATTCAATTAAAAGACGGGAAAGCAGGAACGAGAGTGAAAAATCTCTTATAAGAAATTGTCGCGAAAGGAGCATCAATCCCTTTCATATGGATATTTGTGAAGCATTTGTCGAAGCAAATATTTCATTGAAAAAGATAAGACATCCAAGCATGAAACAATTTATGACCAAATATACTAAACACGAAATGCCAAGTGAGTCCAATATTAGAAAATATGTTCCGATACTCTACGAAAAAAATCAATGATTTGCGCGTTAAAGCTGAAAATAAATACATTTGGACATCATTAGATGAGACCACCGATACGGAACAGCGCTATATAGCGAATTTTATTTTCGGAATTCTGGATGACACACCTGAAGAAAGAAACAAGTGCTATTTGTTAAATATAGCTCAGCTTGAAGAAGTAAATGCAAGCACTATAGCAGCGTTTTATGCAGATTCACTTCAATTGTTGTGGCCTAACGGCATTCAGTATAATAAAGTCTTACTGGTGGTCACCGATGCAGCCTCATATATGCTGTCCGCTATGTCAGCCCTGAAAGTGATCTACTCAAAAATGCTTCATTTGACCTGCTTTGCTCACGGCCTTCATCGGGTTGCCGAGTTTGTGAGAGATTCTTTCTAATGATAATTTGAAATCCGACTTGTCCTTCATAAAAACTAACTTTAAGTGCATCCGGCATGCCATCACAAAACTTGAGTCACGCGGATTGCCATTGAATGAAAGCTTGGAAACAATATAATCAATTCAACATGCTATAGAAAAACTATCTGATTAAGTACTGAAAACCATTTTTTCGTGCTGAAAAATGGTCGCCATGATGATCAATGTCTTTTTTTACACGGATTTTTCTGCAACCAATCTACTGTGTAAAAACAGAATTAGGTGTACTTGCTAAATTTTAAATCACAATACTAGTTTTGTGTTCCACTACTACTTTGTGAATATCTTCGAAATTTTTAAGCAGATTGAAAAATGTTGCCAAGTGATCATAAAATTAACTCGAATGCGGATTTTGTGGATTACCTAACTGAACAAATCGTATAAATAAATTTCGAGTTACGATAATTTATGAGGCCTAATCTCCTTAATTTTTAATTATTTAAATTAATTATTAATTATTTTCGTTTATCATACACATTTTCTCGTGAAAAAGGTTATCATTAAAATAAATTTTAATTCTGTTCGTACTAAATTCTCTCCGAACAGAATAAATGTAAATATGATATAAATTACCACCGCAAATAGTTGTTACATAGCGCAACCCTCAGTCCTACTTTTGACGACTTTTTTTTAAAAACTTCTGTTTTTATGCCATTATGTTGACCTCCAAAAACTCAATAGTTGTTATTTTTTCAGCATAACATGTGGATGTGGAACGTATCTCCAAAGAAGTAATTAAGAGGCATAAAATCGCACGATTTTGGAGGCCATGAAAAAGTTCATATCGTGAAACAACATTATCACCAGAATGACCTGTCAGTAATTGGACGATTTCATAAGATACATAGCATGTAGAAAAATCCTGGAAGTTGGTGATGTTTATCGCATTAATTTTTGGAAACAAAACATTGATTATATGTCTATAAAGTACATCACTCACTGTGACGACACCATAGGCTTTAATTCTTGTACAAGCACAATGAACAAATCTCAAGTTGCTAAGAAAATATTGTAAAAATCAGAGTCTTCGTCAATATTTCGACGTACAGGTAGTTACTAGGTACAAACATGTCTTTGCCTGGTTGTGGTTTAATGTCCTGTAGTGAATAAGAAATATTTTTTAGTTGTTGAATAGTACGCTCAGGAGGACAATTATGTCCACCAAAATATTCACGAATTTTACAATCTGGAAACATTTCTGTAAGAAAAACCAAATTAAGTTTTAGAGTTGACTTATATTGGTTATCCCTAGTAAAGGGATTTATAAAGCATTAGAAGATGTTTGCTTAACCAAGATATTTATCAATATAATTAGTACATACTATCAAAAACAACAAAAAATTAACTCCCTTATAGATCTTAAATGTGATCCCGCTCTGCATCAATATGCGAAGTATGAGTAACTTATGAACTGGAAATATGCGCGTAAATATAAATTACAATAATTGTTTTTGTAATTGTATACTACTAGTTAAACAACTAACAACCAAAGAACTAAAACAACGACAGCAACAACAAAGCTAGTATTATTATCAATGACAACAGTTTTAGTTGCTGATTGTGTGTCATGTTTTGTACTAAAATAAATAACTGAAATAGAAAAAGGCAAACAATACAATGAAAATATAACAACGTGACATAAAATAGCAATAAAACTATAGAAAACAATTGTACATTTAACAACTGCATGTGTGTAGTGGTGTAAATTTACACATGCAAAACACTTAAACGCATACGAATATTTAAAAATTCATACACTTGTGGGTGCTGCCGTAGAATATTAGTTGCAGTTGTTATTTTTATTTTTTGGCAACTTTATACTATTCGCAACAATAATATCTAATGATATTTTGTCATTTCGACGGAAATACCAACAAACACAATATGCAGGAAATGTTTTAACAACCACAAGGTACACAAAAGCTCACACATCTACACCAACGCATACTTAAATAGAGTGTTTATGAACGTGGGTGTGTGTGTTAATATGTTGGCAACTTTATTTTTCCATAAAAATCAAGAGCAATTATAAAATTCTAAAAATAATAACGGGTGTACTCAATTATGCTATTGAAAATTATATCTATGCTTAAAAATTATAAGATTGCCATAACTAGAACACACCGCTTAATTTGAAAAAATTATGTAAATAATCTAAATAGACACAATTACTTAAAAATCTGACAACTCATCTTTGTAAAATAACTTAGAGACAAACGCAAAGCGCAACGTGCTTTCATGAACAGAAGTGTTAACTTATTTTGTTTAATAAAATCTAATAAAGTGAAATCCGACATAGTGATAGAAAAAGCAGACAGTAACTCAGATATCATCACTTATCAAAAAAAAACAATCGCAGCTTGCAGCCAACTTCACTGCTTAACATTCTGTTAAAAATGGATTTTCCAACTACCAAACTTTGATGCTGTGATTTCAAAAACTGTGAAAACAGTCAATTCATAAAAATTACCAGAATTAGAAAAGGTATGTGAGCCATAAGCGAGGGTTTTCATGGGACATACTCGAACTTTTCGAGAACAAACATTTTATACTATAAGAAACATAGAACATTTTGAACTATAAGAAACATAGCAACAAACTCTAGTGTGGCAACAACTACAAAGTCCTTCTTTATAACTGGAAATAGTGATTAAATCAGGATTGGTGTATGATTGAATAAGGGCCCCCAAAGAAAACAGTTACGATACTAAGGCAGAAGACAAAATCAAAGTTATGTTTCTTTGTGTTAGGAAATGTTTGAAAAGAACGATAATAAGTATCACTATTACACATTAAAAAAGGTCAAGAGAAATCACGGGCAATGTGGTATATCTGAATGATCTTGGTACTCGCAACAAACTTATACCTCATGAGCCTTTGACGGTGATTACCATGTTGTTTGCATGCGACGGGTTTGCCCGATATAACTAGTCAAACACGTCAGTTCTGCATGAATATCGTCCTCGCTTCAACAACTCTCGAACTGCAGCTCTCCCGCGTAAGACACCGCAACACTTCGTATACAGGTGTTTTAATGAACAGAAGGGCAATTGAGTTTCCAATAACAATTCCAACCATTGAAAATGTGGAAATTGTTAGACAAACCATTGTGAACAGTCCTGAAGTGATCGTCTCAGTTTATCGTTTTTGATCGTTTTGTTATTTTTCACACTTTATTATCCTACACACAGACGAACCAGAACCTGTAAAAAAGATTTTTTTTTGTAGAAAAATCACCGATTTTATAATTTATAAAAATCATCCGGCCTTTCTGCCACACCCTGATCTTTTTGCTAAATTTACCACTGTCTATGTTAATGGCATGTTCGAAAGATATTTACGTCTTCTTGTTGATGATTTGTGGAAAAACTGCAAACGACTTCATTTTCTTCTATTGACTAAAAGTTTATATTTAATTCTTACATTCGCCAAGATTTTCTACTGTATGGTTAAAGTGGAATACAAACCGGCTTATGCTGGTTACTGTAGACCGATCTGTTAAAATTTTATATATTTTAAGCGATAAGCGATATATTATTTAAAAGTTCGAGTTTTTTGATCATCAATTTGATATGCAGCATATGGAGGCGGTGTAAATTTACCACCTGAATTTGTAAAGCACATTTTCGGGACCGTCTTTTGTAATTCAAAAGTAGCAATTTGATGTATGACTTGATGTTGTATCTTGTCAAACTTACATTTGAGCTTGTTTAGTAATATTGTTAGATTAACTTGGAGATGAGTTAAAATATGTGGAGCAAACTTAAAAAAATAATACTTATGTTTGAATTAAAAATTTCGACCACACACAATTAACATAGATTTACTGGACATCAGACTTTCTTTTTCTTTTTCTTTGTTTTGTTTTTGTTGCTTAATTGCAATTAAAACTGTAAGCAATAAATTAAGAATATTAAATACAAATTTATTTAAGAATATTGTAAATACTTTGAACTACCATAAAAACTACACCCTTTATTGGGATGATTTTTGAAATTTGTGCACATAAAGTATTGGAAAATTTAAAAGGACCAATTTATAAAAAAATTTTAAAGCAAATGAAATAACCTCAAGCCGAAATAAAAAAGTACACAACACATGAAATAAGTTAAGTTGCAACGAGCATACAAACAAAATTTAGCTTTAAAGTGATAAATAAAATAATGAAAGGTTTTATTAGTTTATGGATAATAACGACGGATACACGTAATATAATTTAGAATGTTTTGTAAGAGACTGAATATAAAAAGGTAATTGTGACAATTTCTTTTATTTAACTTCTGATGACTAGTTGTGATATAAAAAGTATATTTAATACAGAAAAAAATGAAAACTCATTTTTATTAGAAACACTTTTTAGAAGTTACTCACTTTGGCGGCATAAAAACAATTTGATTATATTAATTAATTTAATTAAAATTAAATTTTCCCAATTTTTCTTTAATATTATCACCTAATTTGTAATTTAATTAATTCTTTCTTAGAGAGAATAAAAAAAAAGTAACTTATGCTTGATTATAAAATTTCATTGTAACGAGTGATTTTTTAAGAGCTTGAGAACTTTTTTTTTAAAAAAAACGCAAAAAATTTGCAAAATCTCATCAGTTCTTTATTTGAAACGTTAGATTGGTCCATGATATTTACTTTTTGAAGATAATTTCATTTAAATGTTGACCGCGGCTGCGTCTTAGGTGGTCCATTCGGAAAGTCCAATTTTGGGCAACTTTTTCGAGCATTTCGGCCGGAATAGCCCGAATTTCTTCGGAAATGTTGTCTTCCAAAGCTGGAATAGTTGCTGGCTTATTTCTGTAGACTTTAGACTTGACGTAGCCCCACAAAAAATAGTCTAAAGGCGTCAAATCGCATGATCTTGGTGGCCAACTTACCGGTCCATTTCTTGAGATGAATTGTTCTCTGTAATACATAAACAGTTCGACTAATAATAATTAAATTTTCAAAAATTAATTAATTAATTTGTAAATTTTCGGTTTTTTCATATTCAAAATGAATTTAAATTTTAAATTAAAAAGAATCAAGATTTTCAAACAAATTTGTTAATTACCCCAATTAAGTTTTAAATTTGATTGAAAGAAGTTAGATATTTGTTGAATTGAAAATTTTGTTCGAATGAATAAAATATTTATTTGATAAAAGTAGAGCCCATTTTTGATAAAAGAGCACAATTTTATAGTTTATCTTTATTTGAATGATTCAACAAAATTCAATTATAAATCATATAAAACTATACACCTAATTCTGTTTATACACGTTAGATTGGTTCCAGAAAAATCCGT
This sequence comes from Phasia obesa, assembly GCA_949628195.1. NCBI lineage: Eukaryota > Metazoa > Arthropoda > Insecta > Diptera > Tachinidae > Phasia > Phasia obesa. The sequence goes on from OX451219.1 coordinate 40,597,466, forward strand.
GTAAAAAAAGTTATTGATCATATACAAAAATCGGTGATTGGATCCTTATCTCTAAAACCTATTAAAATTAGTGAAAAACGAGATTTTTTTAAGAACAAGCATGTACATATAATGCGTATTTGCACCGTTTATTTCCATCTTTAGTGTATGATGAAGACTTACCAGATAGTTTTGTTCCAGAAATCAACGATTGTCCGATTGAATTTTAATTTTTTTAGTTTTACTATGACTTCGTTTAAACCGAACATTTTTCCAAGATATGTTGAGCCTCCTGCATTTCGAAGGCGATTTTTCAATATTATTTTCTAAAGAAATGGCTTTAGGTTGTAGTTTTTTATTTGTAATTTTTGATCTCTTCTTTTAGAGATGCATTGATAGTTTAAAAAATAATAACACATTTCAAGTAAAAATGCTTGTTTGCACAAAAAGGAAATTCCTCTAAATTTTTGATATGAAAATATTTCGCAAAACTTAAATTTTACAAATAAAATCTAAGCTCAAAAGATTTTAAATCGTGCTAAAGGGAATAAAATCGTGTAAAAAAATATTTTTTTTATTTTCAAACTGTGTTAAATTAAAAAGACCTTTTAAAAACAGAATTGGGTGTACATTGGTTTCGAAAATAAAACAAAACAAAGTGTGAAAAAAAATATATGCATTTCGTCTGATTATTTTTAGTATCTGAAAAAAATTCTCTAAGACATTTCCCGAGAATTTCAAATGTCACTTGATCTAGATGTTGTTATTATCTTACACTAGAGATTCTTCTTGGCAAAGAAATGGCAATTTGACATTATTATTATAATTATTTTAGGGGAATATGTTTACTGTAAAGGTAATAAAAATTTCTACCAGTATTAGGAAAACCAAAATGTTATAGAAAATGAAAAACTAATGTCACTTCGTAATAATTAGACTTCTAAAATCTTTGCATCTTAATTTATATTATTTTTATTATTATTTTTATTAATTTTATGTATTTTAATTGTTTCTATTTAACTGAAGTTATTATTAAGCCCTCGCACTTAGCTGATTTATTTATTTCCTTTTTGAGTTTTAAACGATGTTGGATATTGTTTCTTTACATCCTTGTTTAATACTTCGGCTAATCCTAAGAGTTTTTCCCAAGGAACACTAAGACTACAATATATATAGGAAAATCAGAGTCCTAATGATAAGCAGAATAATGTTGTCAGAATTAATAATATTGGTAATGAAAATTCTATACTTATAAAATTATAATAAAATGTTCATGAAATATTTTGTTGTCGAAATGAAATACAAAACAGCAATTTTTTGAATTTTTGTATGTCTGCTGTAAGCACATAAACCATAACTGAAACACTATACATGAAAGAGTTTTAAAATTTGTTGTGGATTACTTCAAAGAAGAAAATATTGTTAGGACACCTACACGTGGTGGGACCAACTTGTAGATAATAAAATTAAGCTTTTTCTACTTTCTATTTTTTCTGGTTTCTAAACACTCAGACCACTAGTAATAAATGTTTTACTCAAGTAATATTTTGTAATTAATAAACACACTCATCTCAATTATTATTGCCGGCACTGTAGTTTCACAAGGATTTTTTCTAGTTCTATATAAATACATAAATTGCTTTGAAATCCTTATACGAGTGTGTTAAAGTGTTGCCTATTAGAATACGAACTTAGAGAAAGTATCAACAATTTAGTTAAATAATAGTTTTGACCACAATGACTAAAAATAAATGCAGATGCAATTGCCTGTGCCATACGAGGTTTGTAAGACAAATGTAGAGAAGTTGATGAGACTTAGAGCGAAATCCAACTAAATTTTTAATTTTTATACAAGTGGACATTGTAAAAATTATGAGGCTTGGTAGTACTGTGAAAAATTTTCCCTTTTCGATTAATTAATTAATTTAGAATTCAAATTAAATTTTCGTATTGGTGCATACATACATATGTATGTGTGTGTGTTATGACGGATTAAAATAATCATAATTTTGTTACTTTTACTCCAAATTCACATCCTCGTATCTTAATAATAAATTGCATATGTATGCATTCTGAAAATATTGTCACCCGCATGCCTTATTTTTTTAATAATGTATGTGTTCATGTTGCAAATATCTCTATTATTTGTATGGTCATTTTACTGGTTTTATTGCATTTTAACTCATAAATGCCAGAAATGAAATTTTAGTTTTTCCCAAAATAATTGGTTTATGTGTGAATATTATGAAAATGTGGTCGTAAAGTAAATATGGCGTTATTCCATGAAAGTGTTTTGTGGGTTTTTCAAATTCAATTTATTTTCAAAATATTTACTTAGTTACTAAAGACATGAATATAAATAATACATACATATTAACATATAGAAAAGTAGACGTAGTGGTGGTAAATCAGATATGAATTTATAATTTAACAAAAAGTAAATAAAATTAATTATAAATATTACAATAAAGAAGCACTGAATCAATTTCTTTATGTTAGTGACTCTTTGTTTGAGTTTTCAAAAACTATACACAATCGTTTTTTTTAAGTGGCGAGCTTCAAAATAGGAATAATGTACAAAGTAACTAATTTTAAAACCTATTTTTATTAATGTTAGTAATGATTTATCATCTCTGTTTAATATATTTTGTTACGTATTATTGGCCGTCGCACAGAGAGAGTTATTACCGGTCATTAGGCCAAAAATCAATTTTGAGAAATGTGAAATTTTAAAATTTAAAATTTAATTTTAATTTAAAATTCTGCATCGTATAGTGAATTTTCAAGACTTTTGCTTAAGATTTGTTGAGTAAATGTATACGTTTTTATTGACACTATACGATTTTGAGATGTGTGCAATATACGTATATACATTTTTTGTGGATAAACGAATAAAGATTTTGTATTGATATTTTTCTATTATATTAACAGCTACTTACACTAATTGTTAGAAAATTTTATTTAAATATTTATAATAAAAAATTTGTTTCGAAATTAAAAAAGGATTTTATTGTTCATTTTTTTAAGTGAACGGGTTTTAGAGAGTAAGTGAGCCATCGCGATCCTATAAATTTTGTATATCACTATAAAACAATGATCGCTACTTTTATACTGTAGAAAAAACGTTGCGACTTTTTTTTTCCAAATTTCACCTTTTTTCTGTTTTGCTCATCTTGCACAGGTCGATATGAGCAAGAAACCTATTTGTCGGTCATAAAATCTTTTTGGTTTCTAAGTTGTTTTAAATAAATTAGTTGTTATTATATTTGTGTTCGCATCACGTAAAAACTATTAGATGAATTGTAATAAAATTTTATGAAGAAATACCTCAGTATCATTACCAAGAAAGAAGAGAATATGTAGTAAAATTACGAAATTTTGGTACAATGGTACTGCAAACTTGGCAGTAACTGTTATTTTTGTCTCTACAATAATTTTGGAATTTTATAAAGATTTTTATATAAAGCCTATGTTTCTGAGTAATTACCCAGGGATGGGTACCTATATATAAAATATTACATAAACCATATCTAAAGCACTATAAAATTAAGAGTCTTAAAGTGAACTACTTTCAAAGCAAAATAATGACTCTCACGAAGTGGCGGACACAGCTAGTTATGAATAAATTAATTATTCTCAGATAAATTAAATACTATAAAGTAATAAATTACAAAAATTTCTTTAATATATATTCTTCTCTTCGACATAAAAGCTTAAAAATGAATATTTTTTTGAAATGCAAAAAAAAATTTTTTTAAATCAAATGGACGATTCATGGGGTATGATTGGAGGGATACCCCCTACCCACAAAAACTTAAACATTTTATTTGTATGGTATTAAGGCGTATGTAGTCCATTTCTCTTAATAATTACATTATTTTTGTAAATAATATTTTATGTCCCCGCCCACAAAAGGGGGAGGGGCGGGAAAAGTTATTTTAGAATTTTCAGGTTCCACGTTTAGCTTTTTAAACATTTGCTGACTATAACAGCTGCATTTGCTAAACACTTAAAAAAAATTAACTTTTGTAAGGTAGGATTAGTTTTTCTAAGGGGAACTTTTTTCTCCTCAGTCCGATTTTTCTTATTTTATATCTTTAATAGCGTATGACCATACGATATTTTTCTGCCAAGCTTTATTAATTTAGGTTCATTTTGTAAATTTTTAGAGCCAATATAAACTAAAATAAAAAAATGTCCGGCTAGATTGACAAAATACCACTATGTGTGTTGCACTGTGCACCATTTGACGAGATGGCGGTCAATAATGCAATTTTTTGATTGGTTCGGAATTTTGACGTGGTTTAAAACAAAATAGTTATAGCCATTTGAAAATAAAAAAATTTACTAAATTTTTTTTTTAATTTAAGAAAAATACAGAAAAAGTAAATTTTATATCACCCTGATCGCTGTAAGATAGTTGAAATAGAGTTGCAATTTTTTTTGCTCCCAAAGTGTCACTGGTATTTACTTTCATATGAGCACCATAATTTTAAAATCGGTACCCATAAAAAAATGATTTTTGGCCGCGTTCTCAAAATATGTGCCACTTTGCGTCGTTTGGCCGGTACAAGAGTTTGGGTTGCCGTAACCGAGTGCACTATTCCATTTAGATCTTGTAACAACTAGGAGGATTAAAAATGTGGGGATGATGAGGATGGCTTCTAAACGGCTGTCTTCACCAAAAAAGGAACCACAAGCACTAGGCACAAGAAACTTTGTCAATAAAAAGAAAAACACAAAAAATTTAATCTTTTAAATCAAACAAGGGAGAAGTTACAAATTAACTTTCCTTTGATTTATTTAAAAGCACAGGTTAACAAAATATTCGGAAAATTATAATTTCAATCTATAAAATGAAAAATTGTTTTGTTCCGATAAAAGAACGAACTTCATAAGCAATTACAATTTTAAAACGAATGCCAACTATATGGCGAACGGAAAATGAAAATAGTTATTTAATTTCGGCCAATGGTATGGCGCAAAAAATTATTAATAGAAAAATACAAATTACAAAATTAACTCTAAAGGCGTGACTTCCACCACGATAAAAAAGTATGTAAAGCCAAGGATGATAAATAAGCGGCAATTGATGTTAGACGTCAAAAACTTCCACTAGATTTGGCATCACTCTCAACCATGAACCAGGGATGGAAAATCTTCATTACTCGGACGTGAACAGGATGGCCAAGTTAAGTCTAGAGAACTACAGAGCTCTGTATGTTGAACATTTTTTCTCTTTTTTTCATAGAATTTTATAATTCTGATTTTTGATAAAGTGTCCGACATCGGTGGACCAGGAAACCCTTTAAGAGGGGAACAGGATTTTATTCAAAGCAATTGATGGTATAACTCTCAAGAGGTAGACAGATTAATCTCTAAAGGTACTCCTAAGGCAACAGCCTCTAGGCAAGAAGTACAGATATAATCAAAGCAACTTAAGCTGGATAACTATAATAATGACAGGTCATGGAAAATTCAAGTATCCTCTGGCGAAGATGAAATCGAAGAAGACGATACTTGCAGACTCAAACTGGAAGTGGCTGAGACGATGGCGCACATATTGCGTGAATATCCGGTATTGTCTGGCAAATGTTAAATGTGGATGCCATAAGAGATATAAGCCAAATGCTAGCAATTACAAGAGACTCCGTAACGAGAAAGAAGGTCGAATGCTTTTATTATATTTTATGGTTATGAATACCACTTTATTTTAGAATAATATTAAAAAATTTTGGTTATTGTTTGTTGAAACCAACCATAAAACTAGACGCTAAATAAATGCTCAGTTTTATTTTTAAATTAAATATATAGCAGAAATGAAATGACTAGGAAGTAGAGCTTTTTTCAAATTAATAATGAATCTAATTCGAATAAAGAGACTAAAATTTAATAAATAATATTTTCCTAACTAAAGTAAAAAAAACTCTTTATCCATATTATAATTAAAGTTTAATATTGCATTATTTATAAGTTTGGCTAATATTTTAATTTTATCCTTTGTTTGGCTAATATTTTAATTTTATCCTCAAACGCACTCCACTTAACGTAAAATTCGGAATAAATTTTTAGTTACATGACTGAGTGTATAAAAAATTAATAAACACTTCTTTGTTGAATTAGAAACTACTAAAAAACTGGCTGAAATCGTTCATAATAATATACAGCCCTAAGTGTGTGCTTAATTAAATATTTGCATTAAAATCGGATTTTTCAAATTACGAAGTGGAAAAAAAACACATTTAAGTTCAAGAGCTAATTTTATGCAATTATACATGCACAAGTGTATGAAAGAACGTAATAGGGTGTTCAAAGTGATCCAAAACTAGTTGTTAATACTAAATTAAATTAACAAAAATATAAATCAGATTTAAGGAAATATAAATCTGAGAATTTCTAAATGATAAAAAAATAATTTAATATTTTAGCAAAAAAATGTTTATAGAGAAAATTTCTCTAGATGTTTGGTACAATAAAATTGCTAGATCAAGCAAGAACGTGTTTCTCCAGTATTTTTAAAAATAGAAACTTGACTTTATTTACACAACTGCATATATTTGTTATCCACATATTGTAAGTAAAAGTTCATAATTGAGATTATTTTGAACTTATTCAAACATCGTTTCAACTACTATTGGAGTTTGACAGTCAAACTCATGATACAAATTTTGAAATATTTCCTCGTCTTACGATGTCAATAAAGATTTTTTAATAATTATTTGTATTGAAATTTTGTTGTCAAGTAAAAATATATTTATTGTTTAATCAAATTGGGCAGGGGTTCGACTAAAATAAATTATATATTGTTTAAATGGCTATTAGCTTAAAATCGTGTAATTACCTCTTGAGAACGGCTTGAACGATTTCGCTAATTTTTTGTTTAGATCTTCATCATACCCAACTTAGGTTTTTAATGGTAAGAAAAATTGACCACACAATAAGGACGCTGATGAAGTGGCGGGCAAGCCAGTAAGACTATAAATTATGATGTTATTTGTCCAAAAAGTAGCTACCGAAATGTCATCAATTAGTAAAGATCCCTAAAATATTGAAAGTAGTACACTTCGTTCTCAGCAACTAACGATTAATAATTTAATAAATTTTTTCCCGTATTCCTTTATCTGAGTTTGCTTGGATAAATTACCCCCGGGGGTTCCAAATGTCACTGCAGGAATATGGCAAATGCTTTGACGCGGTTCACTCGGGGAAAATAGGGGCACCAGACGCTAGGGTTCCTAGAGCCTAAATCTGGAAGAAAAGGTCTGTGTGTTAAAACATACGGGTCCTCTTCGAGGCCTGATCAGTGCCCAAAGGTCTGGTACCACGGGAATCGGTGGCCCCACAGAGAGCCTATCCTCTCTATGACCGGTTATTGGTGAGGTCCCCTTCGGGGTACACGTGGTGGTTGTGGGTTAAGATCGATTTATGTAGGTAAGGTGCAAGGTCGATCAAGTGTGCTGTTGCACTCTCAACAGACGGAGTTTGGATAGTCTCCAAACCCCTAAGCAAGAGGTTATAATGTAGATCTAGGATTGCCTTGGAAAGGCTTGCCATATTATATAAATTGCTACTCATTGTGACTGTATCACACACAAAAAGCGATTGGTGGTAATCGTAAAGTGTTGTTATACTACACAATGGGGGCGCTAGTATACGCCTAACTTTCACTCGGTGGTAAGACCACCGTGAAGTTAGGCCGAGTTGACAGGTACTCACGTTAATCTTGTTCCACAATTTGGTTGGATAAATATATGATGTATACAACTTAGCACTACCCAAAGTAAATAGATACAAAGTTAATCACCTAATTTAAAAAAATATATATATTCTTTCTAATTAGAAAGAAGAAAAAAGAACTTAAGCCTGACTTCAAAAATTTATTTGTAAGATCCCCAAAAATGTTAGGAAATTTTAAACGCAGCCATTTCATATCCGACAAAGCAAACCAGACATCATTTAAAAGCCTTCCATATAACATATAATATATCCTGTATCCCACATGACGTTTTAACAAGAAATAAACATAAAAAAAAACACAAATGACCGTTAACTTGATAATGGTGAGGAGTGTAGAACTTAGAAATCTCAACACATAATATATCCTCTAAGCGGCTAATTTTTGATTTTTTTTTTTCAAATCAGAGACTATTGACAAGAAAATAGCAGAAACTTTTAAAGACTTCAACACTAAAGGAAGTTATTTACAGTATGTAATGGTTATCCCTGTTGGTTTAAACTTTTTTAAAAAAGTTTTTGGTCTCCGTAGTTAAGATGTTAAATGTAAAGTACGTGGGAGTATTTAAAAGAATGCCTTTATATACGAACAACACACCTGACAAAAGAAGTCAGTCAGCATTGTTGGAAATGATGCCACTAGAATGCCGATAGACTGATTGGTTGTGCGCTAGTTTATAAGTCTAATGGAAGCGGGTTCAATTCCCCCAAATAACATAACTATTTTATTTACAACTAGCAATAATGATAATATTTTGCTCGATTTTGCTTTGAAAGTATTCCACACCAATTGAAAGACTTTTACTCCTATAGTGCTTCAGTTATGGTTTATGTATATACTTTATATAAAGGTACCCATCCCTGAATAAAATTCTAAAATTCAAAAAATTATTGTAAGAGCCGTTTAAAATATTTTAATAACAATGTAATTCCACAAAGTAAAATTAGAAATTACATACTAATTGTATTCAACTAGCGCCATCTGCTGCGTAATCAAAAATAAAAAAGTGTGTTGAAAATATAAACGTGTTGAAAATATCCCAGTTTTAAAGCGAAATTTCAGTTCCTTTAAAACGGAAATTGTGTTTTGACTGCTTTTTATCCACTTTCTTTTAGAAATAAGATATTTTTGAGGAAAAAATATAGGATATATTGGGACGGGGATACTAAGGTACCTCCTCAAAAAACTTTGTTAAAATCCATCTGGTAGTTTTTACGTGATGCGAACACAAACGCAAAGCAGACAGACATACAGACGGAAATGAGTTACTATTTTATTATATGTATAGATTAAGTGACGATACTCCATTATGAAATATGAAAAAATATGAATTGCAATACGCATACAAAAGTAACATTAGATGTTAGGAATTAAGATAAAACATACTGAATCTTAAAACATAAAAGAAATGTAACAATTTCAGCCATTGAACATTTCAATTTTTCAAACTCGTTTATAACATTAAATTTTTTTTTTGTATAAAAATATTTTTTCTGTGCCATTTTGTAACTCAAGTTTCTTCAAATAAACAACAGTTCCTTGTAAACTTGTCCATCCTTAATTAAAACATGAGTTTGTACATTTTCGTTTACAGGTGAATCCCGATATTATTGACATTGCTACAAGTATGCATCAGTTGAATAAAACAAAGAACTACTTTTTGAAACAAAAGTAAGCTTTTGTCCGCTTGATTTGAACAATATTTTGAACAATATTTTTTTTTAAATTTAGTGCCAACGTCTTGTTATTAGAGAAACCGGTAATGCATGAAAATCTTGGAATGACATGAAAATGTAAAAATGTTGGATCTACAAAACTTGACTGGTTATTAGAGGTGTCCTGTTGTGGGAGGTATCCGTTATGAGAGGTTTCTCTTTATCTCGAAAACTAGAAATATTTTTGCGCAGTACAGATTTGAATTAAGCGTCTTAAATTAGCTGAGAAACTTTGTTATTTTTTTGTTATTGATGTACGAAAACTTCTATAAAATGCCTGCTGGTTTGCGTAATTTTAGTTTGTAGAAATCCAATTCGTGTTTAGTTTTGTGCATTGTTTTTTTAAGTGAAAATCGCAATTCGTCTCATCTGCTTCACCTGTGGCCAAATTTGTATATATATTTACCAAAAATGTTCACTATTAATGGCTTTCAAAGAAATACTATGAGAATGACACCACAATCTTTAAACTGAAGCTATTAATTTTCACTGTTGTATTTTTTAGCCCAAAACTGTGTAATGTCAGATAGTTCTTCGACCAACCTAGATCTTTTATGGCGTTTTCTTTCTGAATAATTATTTTGACTTATTAGTACGTAATACTTTTTATGGATCACCCAGCCCTTGAAAAGTGCGACCTTATTTATGATTTCAAAAGAACATAAAAGCAAACTGATTTTATATTTAACATTTATGCCTATGTGACGTATAAAATAAAATATTTATTCAAATTAAAATTTTAATTCGAAATAAAATTCTTGCTTTCAATAAAAAATATTTATAAATGAAGTCGGTTAAAAAGGACAATATCTCACCCTGAATAAAAGTTGAGTGTAAAAATGTAGCATATTTACCTGGTTTTATTGCGACATATTTAGGAAAGAACATGATGTTTATTCACACTCTAATATTTCTTGTAGAAAAGAACACGAAAATTTAATAAGTGTAAAATATATGCAAAATTTTTGTCAGAAATGAAAACGCCATGAATTACATTTTTTTTATTCTACATATAATACTTTGCTTTAGATTTAAATAAAATATCATTAAACGGCTAATCAATTGAACCTTTCAAAGTTCTGATCTATTATAAAATATATGTATTACATTCGCCAAGAATATATTTCAAGCAAAGTTTACATTATTCTACATAAAGAAGAAATGCAGAAGAAAATTAACGAAAAGGCACAAAAAACAAAAAAATACTTAAAATGTAAGAACAACATCCTTCAAGTTATACTACCAGTATACTTTTCATTTATTTGAATCAGTATAAGTATAAGGAACATAATAAGCGCAACGGCTTTAATAGTTGTTAAATAATAAACCTAAATCGTAGATGATGGTTAAATTTGTAAAATAAATTATATTGTGAGGAAAAGAAAGCAAATATAAAGAATTAAAAGAAAATTAGTTTAAGATGTAAAATAGAGAGAAATCGTATAAAATTGTATTGAAAGACAATTGTAGCTCAGTCCTTTCTATCAACCTTAGCTGTTTTAAAGTACTGGTATGTAAATGTTGTTGGCTATCAAGGAGTAGTCCCAATACTACCAACACTATGCTTTGAAGAGCCATTAATTTGCTTAACCATTGAACAATTTCATGTCCGCACATTATAATGTCTCGTGAAGACCATCGTTGTCGATGTCATATTCTTGTACGAACAGCATTGTTAGAACATTTGTTCGCACAAAGATGTCTGTCATCAAACGTTGTTTTTAATATGAAAGTTTGACTTTTACAGAAGACCATCTGTTGATCAAGCGTGGAAATCCCATTTGCTATAAACATTCAAACATCTGAAAACTATGTTTAGTGGGAACACGCATATCGATATTTTCTCTCTACATAGAAGAAATTAAGCAAATTTTTGTTCCCTATTCTGCCTACGGTTTGTTCATGTGCAACCAAAACAATGGCTCGTCAAGACGGCGTGCTATGAAAACAAAGTATGTAGTCGTATTTGTTTATGTATGTATATTATTTGTTGGTTTTGTTTTAATATAATTAAGTTGACAGAATTTGATACATATTTACATATTTACGGCCTCACCGATAATTGATCACAGGGAATGGGGATAGCCGATAGGCTAATTATTCGCATCGTATCAGTAGTTAGCAACTGATTAGACCTCAAACGTTTTAATCTGCAGGTTTAAGGTATATGGTGGCTACCCCGGAAGCATAAGCATAAGTGTTAAAATTGTCAATAAGTATTTATATATTACGAAATATTATACTTATTTCATTCCAACCAGAACTAGACATAAAAAAAATTACTTTCTTTAAAAGTAAAATATAGGAATTAATTATTTAATAAAATATCCGAAAAATTACCCCGCGGGTATGATGAAATGATTAAATATTATTGTTTTTAGCAACAAGACTTCACAAAACCACAAAAAGTGCTAAATTGCATTTATTGGCGCAGAAATCGTTACTGCTGAAACCACAATTATTACAAATCCGTGACTTTTAGTTTAGGCTACTAGAATTCCTTTATCATGTTCCTGTAGCGAATACAATGCTGATCTCATTTTCAAAAAAGAAAGGCTCCGCCAGACTGCAATCTGCATTAGACAGTTGTGGATGTATTTACTTTTTATGGGTGGCGCCCAAATATTCTAAGCCCAATTACAAACCCATTTAGATAAAAACTAAGCCTACGGCTGCCGTAACCGAATATGCTGTCTACGTACTTTGACATTCTTCGTAGTGTGGGCCGGTAACAGGCTCCTAGTCATATCTTGGCTCTGCTAGCAGGCTGGCTAATGTAAGTCGAGCAGACTCCGGATATCAATTTTTTTTTTTAAACACTACTTATGGCTGTACCTCTTTTTTAATCTATTACTAGGAATTTAATCCTTCTAATTGTTGATCAAATCAAACAGGACCGTGAGTATCCGACAGCGATGGACAAGGAAGGCTCGCAAAGCTGAAGAATTCAATCTGAAAGGACTCCGGTAGTCGAATTAATCGAGAAAGGTAATACTTGCAGACTGGGTGGCAGAGGCTGAAATTACCGCGTACATATTGTGTAAATGCCCAGCACTAGTTTGCATAAGCCTTAGAACTATTGGCCCACATGTGTTAATGGACAAACGCTAACATTTACAAGAGGCTGCGTCGACAGTTACCAGTCGACATTATAAAATGAAAATTCTTGGAACCATTGAGTACCGAAGGTATTGAAAAAGGACTCATAAGCTTCGTAATTTACATCGATATACTCCCTACTTTATTTATAATAGATGGAAATGCGCACAATTTTTTGGAAAAATCATCATTTTCTTCACTTTGATCCATTAGCCACTAAAAGTATTAGCCACTAAAGTATTTTAAGCGTTTAAGCGGGTTAAGGTTAAGGCATTTCATCAAAATTTGTTGCATTATTGCACATTTAATGAAATTCACGGTATAGTTTTGCACACGACGAAAAAATGTCCTACCAGTCGTACCAGTGGGGGACACGGGCTGGTAAAGTTAAAAATTCTATCTCTAATAGTTATCAAAATAGGAACATATTGCTTTTTTTGCATATGCGCACAAACAAGTTTTTGTGCGCACCTTCTTAAAAATGAGCTTTTACTCAACCTCCTAGGGCTTATACAGGGTGGGCCAAAAGAAACCAAGGGGTGTAAAAGTTTAATAACTTTTTTGTTTGTTAACTGTTTTTTATTTTTTCTTTCAGATTATATAGACAACACTTGGAATTGTATTATTTAAACCAGAGATCAATTATTTTAACGCAAAGAGCATATCGCCGACATTATTGAAAATTTGATTATGAGTGATGAAGCTCATTTTCATTTGAATGGCTTTGTTAATAAGCAGAACTGTAGGTTCTAGGGTTCTGAAAATCCAAGAGCCATTCATCAACGCCAATTGCACCTCATCAGGTGTACAGTATGGTGTGGGATCACATCTGAAAATGTCATTGGGCCCTACTTCTTCGAGAATGAAGATGGAAGTGCTGTAACCGTAAATGGAGAGCGGTATCGGTTTATGATAGAAAATTTTTTACGTCCTGCTCCTGAAAACAGACCTGGTATGTGGTTTCAGCAGGACGGAGCCACTGCCCATACTGCCCGAGACACAATGGCACTTTTAAGACAAATTTTTGGAGAGCCCTTGGTTTCTTTTGGCCCACCCTGTAGAACTGGAATTATGATATATTTAATCCTCGAGCGCATATGCAAAATAGCGATATTTTCCTATTTTGATAACTATAAAAGATAGAATTTTTTTAAAAATTATATTTGAATTCAGAAAGTCTACGAATATAAATAACAAAAACTTAAATGAAATCTGAAATTTGAAAATATTTTCTTGGTTGAATTGACATGGATCAACTCAACCGGAAAACATTGACCATCATTTTTGTATCGGCTAATAGAAAATATCAATAATGTTCTCCGTTGCATACTTTAGGTTTTCATTCGCTTAAATTCGCTTTTTATATTTTGAATTTTTGTTTTAATAATTCTATAGATTTGACACCACCTAATTCGTGTTTCAAAAGCCTAGTTAAGAGCCTTTCGGAGAGTCTTAAAAAATTGAGAACCGCTGAATGAATTATACTACGTTGAAAAAATTTAGGTTTTTATGTATTTTTTATGATTCCCATTTTGCATTGAACAACAATTTTACTGTTAGTTAATCTTATTTAGAAATAATATTTTCAGTTTTAATTTTTCCTACATTTATAATAATATAATTTTGATTAGCATTTGATTATAACAATTTCTACTGAAATTACATAACTTAACTAAAATTACGTAATGAAATTTAGCGCGTGGGGTCACTAGGACTAGCTGGAATCTAGCGCATTATTGAAGGTCCAGTTTTTTACCATTTTGGGCCGTATTTCATCACAGTCTACACTGCGGTTTCTTCCTATTCAGCCAAAGTTGCTGGTTTGTTAACAAAAACCACACTGGACTGGACAATTCCTGTCAATTATCTTATACAAATATTTATGTGTGCAATGGTTTAACTTTAATTGAATTAAAAGAAACAATGGAAATTGGAAAAAAACAATTTTTTAGAATTTATGGTTAAAAGAAATAAAAAGAAAATAACAAAATTATATTTAACTATTTTTTCTAACCTAGAAAAAAATTACAGCTTTAAATCTCCATAGAAAATATTTATATGTTCAAAAGTTTCCGTTAATAGATATACATATTATTTTAGTTACAAAACATAAGTTTTATGTGTTAATAAGAGGTTGTGTTACTCTTGTGTAGCCTGATCACATGATACAACGCACAGTGAACGGTCCCCAAAGTAAAACTGGAAAAAAATCGAAGAAGTTATGGTCCCTTAATGAAATTTTAGGCACATATCTTGGCCTACTATTTTCAAAAATGTATTAACATTTTTAGAAATCCTTTTATTTTTCCCGCGCGCCGTGGCGCGGGGACAATTAAATACCCAAAATTCCCCCATTTCAGTAATTATTAATTTTTTTTAATTTTAATCTATCATTTCACATACAAAATGATAAAGCGTGATAGTTTTTTTATAAAATATAACCAATCTCTTTTTATTTAGGGCTGCCATATACCTTTTTTGAATATAACATTATTTTAAACCGTTTAGTATTTTTATTTTTTAAAGTTTTGAAAATACTCATAACCATTGGTATTCAAATAACATTCTATGAATAGGGATAACAAATTGACAACACTAAATATTTTAAAATTAAATTATTATTTAAGATAAAAAACAAATTTATATAAAGATTAATAATAAGGTTACAAACAAACATAACAATTGTAAACAATTTCTTAATCACTAAAATAAGTATCTGAGTCGGAATCAGTGTTAATAGATTCACATACTATTATGTAATTACTAATTTCTTGATTATTGTTCAAAGAGCTGCTTGTATTTATTTTATTTCTATTAGATGAAATAATTGGATCAGAAGAAATTAGGAGTTTATTCATTGAATCTTGATTAAAATTATCTTTGTAATTTTTTCGAGTGTGCTCAAGTCTGTTCTTTCTAAATTGTTTTGTGAAGGCATTCTAAAGCATTCACCCGTGCTCTCACCTTGTATAAGTTTGTCCTGGTTAAAAACATAGTCTACTATTATCATACATTTTGAAATATTAAAAATATCAACTGATACTTTTAATAAAAATATCAAATATGGGTGATTTTTTTTAAATTATTATATTTCAAAAGTTGACATAGAAAACACCTAAACCTTTTTATAGATATTTGAATATATATAACAGAAAATAAGAATATGGATTCATAAAAGTAGTATTTTGATGTGCCTATTTTTTCAGGTCCATGGAAGCTGACTATTTTTTTTTTTTAAGTACATATTTTTACTAAAAACTTCACAATTTTTTTTACAGTGTTGTTATAAATATTTGAATTTAAGGATTTTTTCATTTTACATTTCTGAATAAAATAAATATAATTGCATGCATTTTTATTGAAAAATAAATTTTTGATATATTTTTTTCCAAACCCATTTTTTTACTTAAAAAATTTGAAAAAATTGTAACTTTTTATAAGTGTAACGCACATAAAAACCAAACCACCTCTGGAATCGTGGGAGTCTTAACTTTCGTCTTATGTGTATTTTATTAATAAATTCGAAAGTTTTTTTTTTTATTTTTTTCCACTAGACAGTTTACTGTGCAACGGGGCATTGACTAAACCATTTTTTCAGGAGAGATACATCAATATAGCTTTTGTTTGCTGTTTTCAGCTGTCATATAGCTTGAAGATGCATGTATTTTTGCAGAAGGCATTCACCATCCTCCATGGGAAGAGATCTGGGCTGAAAGCAGACCCCTTGAACAAATCAATTTGTCAAAAATTGAAAAAAACGCCTTTATCTTCTTCACCACCTGGATCGGTGCAGTATCCTGCTGTAAGGTCCATTTAAAGCCTTGTAAATCACCAGCAAAATAAAGGTGTTAGCTTCAAAACAAATCGATGTAGATTCTGCATTCAATTTTCCTAGCACAAAGCCTATTTTGGGCTTCCCTCTTGATAAAAAAAATACCACCTATTCCATGAGTTATCCCGCACCACGAACTTGCTTTTGTTTACGTCGATCCAATTATTGTGGAGACCATCTGGTCCGTTTAAATTAAACTTTTTTTTCACAAAATACCATATGTGCATTTTCTGTCGTTGTTCTAGACATGGTTTAGGCACTCGGTATTTATATTATAGGCCCAAATATTGTCTTATTATTAAATGAACTCGTTGTTGTGTCACATTTAGACCAAGTTCCCCTTTTATTTGCTTACAACTCATGTCGATATTAGTTGCTAAATGCTGTACGTGGCGTTTGCTCCTATCATATCAATAATGCATATCCGGCCGCTACGTTTATTAATACCGCAGTCATCTGGATTTTTCAAGAAATTTGTTTTCGTGTTAAGGTTTATCTTCACAGAAACAGCAATTTAGCCGAATTTCATGCCGGATTAACTCATTCCCTTGATTTATCTACTTTCTTCACCTGTTAATTCAGTTTCACGTGACATTTTCCTAAAAATTCCAAAATTTTATTTTTGTTTTCATCTTATACATTTGCTTATCCACTATAGTAACTTATGAATCGTTTTCTCCGCTTTATGTGCTGATATGTTGATTTGGCACCAGTTAGGGGGCAAATAATTTATTTTGAATACATAAATATTTTACATGGGATTTTTGGCGTTATTTCGAATGCGGTGCAAAGATAAACTTAACAAACAACGACGATAATAAGAGAATGTGTATGCCAAAAAGAACCGTTAGTATAACATAAGGTCTCTGAGATGACTTTCTGTTGAAAAAATGTTTGTTCAGTAAACAGAATGGTATATTAACAAAAGACTTAATATATCATTCAATTGGGTTTTTAAATAATTGGTTACCATGGGCCATCGTTGTCGGACTTGTTTTCACCTATTTCGCCAAAATGGATGTAAAAATCGCCAAAATAGTTTTTTGTTAAAATTTTCCTATAATATATACTATATTTTTTATACTGTATATTTTTAATAAATTACAAAAATTAATTAAATCGAGATAGTTATTAAAATTCACCAAAAATAGAAGAGAAATCGCGAAAATATATAAATATTTTGTTTTTTGTTTAAGATGATTACGGAAATAAAAGGTACAATTTATACTAATAACAATTATAAATATTGGTTATTATAATAAATGGAGGAGACTTGAACATAACCATCCTTAAGGTATTTGTCATCGCGTTCTTATTTCGAATATGTTTTATAGGAATTAAATTTCTTCAACATTACGGATGTGTGCAACATAAAATTTATAGCATCAAGAAATTCTGTTTCGCAGTCGAGTTGTGGTGGAATTTATTATTGAAAGCAATACTTCTGTCCAGTTGTTATCAGCATATATATGAATCACCTAATTTGTAAAAAAAAATATTTTTTCAATTTAGAGATAATAAAACTTATTTTGCATGTAAAAAGTAAAGTATATAAAATTCATTGGAACTACCAAAACATCAAGTACGAAACTGATGTAACTGTATATAATTAGATAGAAAATCATCATTTTTATATTTCATAAGATTAAAAATTGCCACGTTTGGCGAGAAATCGCCACATCTGACAACTTTCTATATCTTGAATACTCTACATTAACTACATTAAATTATAATATTTTTTATTCACAAAATTATGTCTCGTTTCTATTAAAATTTTCGACATGTTGCAAATGTAATCCAATGTTTCATATTTTCAACATATTCCATAAGGATGAAATAAAGAATTGTTTATGAAAACCCTTAAAAATAAGCAAAAATAATTTCGTAGAAAACGTGCCTGATGATAATAAAGTTGCCAGAGCTGATAATTATACGATAATTTGGTTTCTTATAGACAATAAAACATTTAAACAAAACGCTTCTTTATTCAATATTATGCTAATTACCCATAACATTTTATAATAAAAACGCAATTTATTTTTTGGAAAAGCTGATTTCTAAAAGGTAAAAGTAAAGTGATGGTAAAAATGATTCTAAAACTAGAAAAAGGTTTCCTGATGATCTGGCCTAAGCAACCAGTGAAATGCGTATAGGAACTAGCTTTCCCCCAACAAATAAATTGCATTTTTATTATAAAATGTTATAGGTAATTAGCATAGTATTAAATAGATAATATTTAAATTCCCCCCAAAAAAAAAAAATTATAAATAATAAAACACTTCTTGTTTATGTAGAGTATCAAAAATTCGTGTTGGTGTTGTATATAATATGCGTTATTTCCTTATTTTTTTTTTTTTGTTTTATAAATACTTTATTTGGTTCTTTTGATCACACCGCAACGAAAGCCACACAGCCTCATAGCTTTTATCATCACATGTATCCTGACCTACCTTACACTTATCCCAAGAAAGCCAATAACAAGAGTTATATTTAAAAGTTTCATTTATAAAGAGAAAAGAAATTAAGATTTGAAGAATTTAAAGAGAAATGTACACTCTCTTAAGCAAATTTACATTTACTACAGCTCCTTAACATAAATTCGTTGGAATATTGCTCTTAAACGTTGTAATTGTGTTGCAAGGATTTGTGCTTTTTGTTATTGCAAAAAATTGGTTTTCAATGTATGAATGCTTTTACGAAATGCCGGTTAATTTGGAACTTGACGCCGACTTCCGCTCAAACATTAGTCGTTTCTCTTTCATTCATGGTCTGCTTTCTCTATTTTCTTTGTTTGCTTGCCTTTGTGTTTGTGACTTTTGTTCGTTTGCATTAAACAATGACGCTTTTCCTAAACAGACAAAGATATTTTTTCGTGGTATCCTTAACCACTGTTTCCTTAGACGAAAGAATTGTATTGTTTTAATGTTTTGCAAGTGCGTGTGTATAGTTGCGTTTAAATGTTAGTTGGTATAAGTATGTATGTTGGTGTCCCATGAGGTCTTTTCTTGTTCAGTGTGCGACATGAACGTGTTTTTCTAGTTTTTATTTCAGCCTTTAGCAAACTGCACTTGAGTCGTTGTTTTTTCCTTCTTGTTCCTTCTGAGGGACTTATTCGTGTTTTACAATTGTATTTTATTTTATAAGACTAAGATGTTTGTGTACTTGTGTCAGTGTGTAAGTTCGTAATGTCTCTCGATGATATTGTCGACAACGTTTTTTGTGAAAGAAAGCTTTCTTTTGCATCGTATAAAAACGTATATTCTATTTTTTTATTTCAATTTCATTTTCTTTTTATTTTATTTATTATTTATTTTTTTTTTTTTTTGTTGCAAGCAAGTGTTGCAAGTACTCAACATTGCTTCAAGTACCCCTTTTTTAAATTTCTTCTGTTCTTCTTTTCCTAGTCAAGTGCATATTGTAATGCGTTCGTTGAGAATTTTTGTTTTCATACCCTACAGCATCACTATAAAGAAGTACTTCTCATTTGATATTTGTTACACCTCTGAAGGTATTGTTAAAATATTTATAGAGGAAAGAAAGACACAATTAATGATTTTAATAGCAACAATTAAGAATTTCGCCTAGTTAAAACAGTTTTATTGCCAGCTAGAATAATGTTTGTATTTTTGTTAAAATAAGCTTTAATATAATTTTTTTTTTGGTTTGAAAAGAAAACTTTTTTGTGAGTGTGAGTGAGTGGCTAATACCTCTCATTATTTGTATAAATTTAGTTTAAATATAACATGCCATGGGAAAGGAATTTTAATTTAAATTTACATACATCTATTTATTTGAAATTAAATTTGCGGTGCACACAGTCGTAACATCTATTTAATTTTCCAAATCTGAGAAGCTTTATATCTATTTACAATAGGGTGCATTTTATACATCCACCAAGATAATAAACTCGAGTTTGTGCTAGATAGCATATATCTGCTACTATAATTTTGGCTTCACCACCTTGTAAGTGAAATATAACTACGACCGTTTAGGATATTACGGGCAAACGTGCTTGGATGTGTTAAGCTTCTTCAAATATGTTGCCGAATATTTGTGCTTTAACCGTAGGCACATTTAAATCTTTGCCAATCTTCGAGCTTTTGAATTTGAAAAGGATCGGCTTTGATCGTTTCTAAAATCCTGTTTTAGCTTCTTTGAATTTTTTAATTTTTTTAAGTTTAAAACTAAGGTAGTTATACATAACATCAAAACCATATCCGTTTAAGGATCGAATTATAAACTTAAAGTTTGCACTTTAAGCTAAGGTTAGAGTTTCTACCAAAGAGGCGCATTATGTCTCTGCTTTTAGTCTATGTTGTTACTATATGGCATTTCCAAGTTAGAAGTTATATATTCCAAGTTATTTGTATTTAGAGTTTCGATTATTTATTAGAATAGGACCATATGCTTATATTTTTGTTTATTAATCTGTATACTCTATAGCTTCAAGTTTATATATAAACGAATTTTCCACAAATTTTGATGTTGCACTAAAAACATACAAACTATCACTATCTCATTTCCAAAAGCTTTGACTAATTGCTCTCGGGCTTATAACTCGCTAATTTTAAAACATAAATTACAGATTAAACCATAATTTTATAGGTATCACCTAGACCTTTAGGACCATATATAATTTTTAAAAATCACACGAAATTTGAAAGAAAATTGGTAAGTGGATGGTGCCCACCTTTGTTATGCTCGTGCTAAATTTACAAATGGCTCAGTTATTTCGAAAATATTTTGATTCTGCTCCACTATGCACTGTGCGTACAATGATGGGACATTGCAGGCTACACACTACAAGATGTGAAAAGTAAAATACTGCATCCAACTTAGGTCATTTTCTATTTTGCTGCCAATGTAATATTTTTTTATTTTATTTTAATAATTAATAGTCTATGATACAATCCTTACATACATGTTAACTTAATCTTAAGAGGAAATTAAACACAATGATAAATATTATGCTTAATTACTTTTACATTCAGAAAAAAAATCAACAAAATTATTTTGACGACATACATATACGCGTAAAAGATCAAACGAGTCTGACGAGTATTGCGACACGGAACATTAAATTGTATTTTACTCAGCATAAATTCACAGCAACATTATCATTTATAAGATTTACCATAGTTCGACGGCTTTTTAGTGGCGGTAGTTTCATTAACGCAAGTCTGCTTGTATATGAAGGGAGATTTTTTCCAGGATTCCAATGAAGATCACGTAAACAGTAAAGCAATAACTGTTCTTGCCCCGACTCAATATATTGGCAATAAATATTGCAATAAGGATCCCATACGATTGATCAATATTCTAAAATAGGTAGTGTAAAGATCAGAGAATTATTTTGCTCCCCTCTTTATAAATGCCAAAAAACAAACTCTAGCCTTGTCATAGTCATAGTAATGTCTGCAACGAAGTTTAATTTAGAATCAAGTAGAATTTCAAGATCCAAGAAAGTGTCGACTAAATTCATTCCCAATGAGTAGTTAACAGCACACATTTACATTTTTTTAAGTTTAGCTCCATTAAATTATTTTTGCACCATAAAAAAAAATTTGTTAAGATCACTTTGAAGGTAAGCATGATCAACATATTGCTTAAAGCTATAAACAATTTTTACATAATCAGCATACATCAAAATGTGGAAAAAGTTGATAACTTTTGGAAGATAATTTATAAACAGCAAAAAAAGAAGAGGACCGAGATGACTACCTTGCGAAATACCAGATCGAACATCAATGTCCTTAGACGTGCTCCTGTTGACTCGACCATTTTGCTTTCTACAGAAATGGGAGAACTATTAATTTCTAGCTGTGCCCGACACTTCGTCAGCGTTCCTACAATATTTTGCTTTGAAAGTAATAAAAAATTTGCAGTACCATTGAATCGGTAAAATTTCTTAGTTTCACTACTTTTCCTATATTTTCTCGCGATCACAGGCAGACAGACAGGAAAAAAGCTATTGCTTTATTATGTGTATAGATATTCTAACTATAAATAAATAAATAAATTAATAAATAAATAATACTTAAAAAAAACAAAAAGAGAGTTTTATTTAGCTAGAAAAGATTTATCTGAAGTAAAAAACAAAACTAAATATTTAAATAAAGTAAAAGGTCGAATACAACAATCAATAAATTATATTTCAACTTAATTTATCGATCATAATAAAGAAGAATTTCACTCGTTGCAGTGAAACACCTCAGGTTTGCAGTGGAAATCGAACCCACAACCGCAAAACTGATAGACTAGCACTCTACATACTTAACTATCGGGGCACTACTATTTTATTCAACATAAAATAACACCATAAAATTAAAATAATATAAATTTATTACCAATCAGTAGGATTTAATTATTTATTTTTATTCTTATACGTGATATATGTAAATATAAAAGTGAAATGTTCAAATGAAGCGCCTATATACAAAGCTATGATTTTCATTATAATTTTAGGTGGCTGACTACACTGTGTAGTTGTGTAATCCGCACAATAGCTGAGGTCAAGGCGAATAGCAGGTGCACGCATGTATATTCACTATGGCAAAAATCTAAGAATTGGGATACGAACTGTTACCAAATCCAGCATACTTTTCAGATTTTGTGACTAGTATAAAGACGCTTAGTTGTATATATATTGAGCTTTAACAGTGCAACGCTTTTTTGCCAAAAAAAATCTTTCTAAAACCTAAAAACGATTTTATTCGTATAGATAGAAAAGAAAGTGAAAGAAAGAAAGTTTTAAGAAGGGTGATGGATATTTGACGCATTATTTATTAAGTTTCTTTCTAGAACCAGTTAGAATTAACTTCAGTCTTGAAAAGTTATCGAGTGAGCGACATATTTGCGAACGTTGGCGTTTGCACTTCAGGGCTGTCGAAGACACTAAATCATGTTTTCACAATTTTAATAATCCCAGGAGGTGTACACTTTTAGCTCGACTTAGCATCTCAACAATATTACAATGCCTAGTGGCCGAAGCTACTAACTCGTGAATTCAAAGTTTGAATAATACCAGGAAGTGTTACTTCTTACCTAAATAAATTAGCCTCATTTGAGCACATTTGAACAGAGCATCTCTAATACGTAGCTTACAGGCCGACAGACACTGTCAATGCAATATAAAATATTATTCCTATTTTTCGTAGCTTGTCTGCATCATAGTTCTTGAAAGAGGGGTTCTTAAAAATTTGTGTGTCTACTAAATGTGCCGCAAATTACCATTCCTACCATTCCTGATTACCATTCCTACTCAAATAGCGACTTAGCTGTCTATACAAATTCAAATATTAAAATTTTATGTCCCGTTGTATCCTAGCCAGCTATCTTATGTCGAAGATTATTGTGTCAGGATTAATGAATTAGTCTTTTAAACCTGGCCAGTTGGACGCTGCATGCTGCCATAATTTTAGAATCTTATACAGCTATTTAAACTGTAATTACTAATACAACTAAGCAGTCGGCTTTTGCCTATAGTAATATTCCTAATTGTGTGTAGTTGCTAAACTTGCACAAAAACATTTATTCGTTTTTCTAACGTTTTAATATTTTTGTCTTTGGCGGTAAGAACGACGAGTATCCATCCGTTTTCTTTGGGGTTTTGTTCGGTGGACTAGTTTAATGTAATATTTAGTTTTGTAGAATATTTGTATTCCATTGAATAGCTTTTTCCTTGGCACGACCATATTCTTTGGAATTGTATTATTGTAGCTGTGTGCGTTATTTTCAGAAGAGGTTTTAATATGATTAATAGCATAGTTAAAAGTCAATTTTGTTAAATAATATCTGTGGTAGAAAAGAATTTTAAGAGAAAAAAAAAACGACATACAATGCCACACAGTTTATAAATCTTAAATGATATACATTAATTTCTTTTTAATAAATTAAGAAAAATATATAACATTTTTATTTTAAATTTTAGATGTTTAAAGGCTTACTTTATTTTTATATTAATGTTCGAAGAAATTGTATTTAAAAAGCATTTTAAAGAAAATTTTCAAAGCATTCTAAATAAAACGAATTGGCTGGAAAAAATAAAACAATTTTAATGAACATTAGTGAAACCGTAAAGAAATAGGTTACTGATCCACTGTTTAATCTAATATTGATTATTCAAATAATTTTCAGATTAAACAGTGGCGCTACTCAGTCACTTAAATGTTCTAGGTAAGAATTTATCTATGCTTAAAATTTTATTTTGAAATACAAGTTCCCATTTTTCCCTTTTTCATTATAGTTTACATAGTTTTACATAATTATCATACTTGGGACTTTTTATTGGCATTGAATTTTCATTGGCATTATTTGAAATAATTACAATGAAAACAATTTAACTACCATTTAATGCTACTGATTTATTTTTTATTAAAATTGTTTTGATCAATGGTTCAAAATTAAGGTTAAAACTCATATTATGACCAACGCGGTTCATTTAGTCGATATTTCATTAATGTAAGAGTAAGACGAAAAAGAAAAATTCTCATGCCAAGAACTTCTTAGTTCTCCAGAGATAGTGACGTTGCAACTTTAATGCGAATTTTAATATTTAATATATAACCAAGTCCACCTAGATCCATCAGCTGAATCTTTACTTAATGTAGCCTTATCACTGTAAATTGTTTGCGTATAAATTATTTGACGTAAAGGATATAAATTTTGTGTCTGATTATGTTTTTCCAAATCTGTAACTTTTTATCCATTGCATTCATTCATGGTACTGATATAATTTGGACTTATCATAGGGAAACACATAAATAAAAGGCATTCTTTAATGGGTTAAGAATATAAATGTTCGTATTTTTTTTTTTAATTAGTTTTTCTTTATGTTTCCCTATACATACATATGTATGTAAGTATATGAAAAAATGCCAATTACTTCTTTGAAATATCAAATAAGTGTAAAATTATCCGCCTTTTTTCATTGCATAAAAGTTGATAACAAATGTGGTCAATGCTTCAAATGTTATCATTGGCTAATGGAAATGATTTTGTTTTTAAAATAATTACTTAAGAAACGGTTTCATTAAAAAGCATTTAAATAATTGAAAACAATGGTAATGACAAATAATTTCTAGCATTATATATTATTCAATGACCAATTACTTACCCAATATAATTAATTAGTACCATTTATGATGAGTATATATCAATCTTTCACATTTCATTAAAAGAGATTTATAATATATTTGGAATAGGATTCCCCTGAACTTGTTATACTGTTACCGAACATTTCGCTTAGATCTTCAAAAGAAAGCCGTTCGGGTTAAAATGAACGTTAGATGGCTACCACAGTATATAATTCTGTTAATCGTGCCGGGACTCGTTTCTAAGATTTTTGCGAAACGGATATTATACCCTTACTTTTATAATATTTGATATTGATTAGGTGACGATACTTCTTGTGAAAATAATTGCGATACGCATACAACGCAATTGATTTTTATGGTACTGATTTCGGAAAAAATAAACAAAAAGAGGTTATAACATGATGAACAAATTAAGATTTATTTAATATTGTCACACAATACTCAAGATTAAATATCTGATGGATCATACTAAATCTTAATTATTTATAATATCTGAGCCACACTGTCTTCAATAGTATTAGACGTTACATTAATTAAATTTTGCTCTTGTGTAAAAAAAACAATTCTAAAAGTTAGAATATCATTTAGAAAAATATAAAAAAAAACTTTAAGATAAATTTAATTGTTGCTGATAAGCTTATATCATAGCTCATTAAAAAAGAAAGTTAATATATCAGCTCAGTACACGCAAAGAAAAAACATGGTTGAGGTAACCTAGATTATGGACCAACATGTTATGATTGAATTATATGGTTATATTCAAAACATATTATTTTAAACCATAATAATATTGTTGCCATAAAAATAATATTGTAAAAACAACCATACATAATAAATAGAACAAACATTCTATAATATAATGTATAATAATATTTCAATTTAGGCTTACATACATATTTTGGAATTTTCTGCATACCTTTTTATATGTTTGATATTTTTATATAAAATTATAATTTATAATAAAAAACAAATTTATTTGTTGACAACAAATGTGTATTTAATGTTCGTAAGGTTTTAGATGAACCGATAGCTTACACACATATTTCTGAACAAAAACGAGGCCAAAACCAAAATATGTGTTTTTAAAACCAAACATTATTTGTTTATTTTTAGACATACTTCACATACTATGTTTAATAATAATATATTATGGTTATAATATAATTTTATTTTTAAATATTAAAATAATATCGCGGTTTTTCTCCATATCTCTTTTACTAACTAACTGATTTTTAAAACTATATCCTAGAGATCGATCGACTCATTTTTACACGTTGGACTCCTCAGTAAATATCTTTCAAAAGCGTATTGTATAAATAACAAATTGAATGTCAAACACATATTCCCCTTATCACCTGTGGCAAAGGATATAATTTTCAGTAGTTATGTAATTGTAACTGAAAATACAAAATTTTAGTATTAAGTGTAGATGCCTTTGTGAACTAATTACGAACAAAGTAAATGTTTGCTCTCTTATTTAAATTTTAAAAATATTTATCATATACATATCTTATAAAAATTTTATTATGTTTTTATGTTTAAACTCTCCCAAGTATTTCAGAAGTCTGTACTAAGAACTTTTCGTTTGACTTAGTTTAGCTTACTTTCCATAGGAGAAGACAATACTGCTGCCTCATGCCTATATATACATACATATGCATAAGCCAGAGATCTTGTTATATGGTAATTAATTATGACACAAAACAAAAACAATCTTAGTGGTTTATATCACTTCAGTATTTTTAAGAAAGCTCCGCAACATGTTCCATTTTTCCGATGTCTTCCCCTTATGCTATGTATTCGAATTTATCTGGCAGGTCCAGGTTATGCTTCGCATCGTGTCTTTGCTCTAATGGCTATAATATCCAAATCTTTTAACTCAATTTACATAGTCTCCATAGATTTTGCATTCGCTAAGTTAGCAGTATTTGCGATAGCTTTCCGATTTGTTAACAAACACTTCAAGATGCCCAAATACCCAGATGATTCACAGTTTATTCTGTAGAAAGCAAGTGTTAATTAAGCCTATTAACGCAGTGTGTCATACTAGGACTGAAACCCATTTTGCACTAATGACTCTTTTACAAAGCAACCAAGCAACAAAAATATAATTTGTGTTTTTGTTAATAAACGCGAAATTTTTGTTCGCAGAGGTGTAAAATGTAGTTGAACGACATTCATAAAAATCAATAAAAAAAAACTCGATTTTGATTCTTTGTTAGTTACGCATTTTAGTATTTTAGCTAACGACATATAAGGGTCATTAGGTGTTTTTTAAGTGGTGCTTTAGCTTTAGTTCTTGATGCAGGATAACGCCTAAGCATTCCATTTTGTTGAATAAAGGAATTATTTTATTCAGAAACTGAGGTTTGACGAATTGCATGGTATCACTAAGTTTTGCCTGTGCAAAGACAAATGTTCATCTAGTTCGCGTTTACAGGATAAAACCCATTTGCTTGCTACGTTTAGAACTTCTTTGGCCCTCCTACATGGCAAGAATGAAATTCTTTCTTTTATAAGAATTACGGCATTGCCGCCTCTTTTAACTCCTTCATTAGTTAAAGACCTTAAAAGACTCTGAATAGCTGTTATAATTAAAAACTAACCTATGGTGTGTCACGCTACAATTCTTTGAAAATATATTTCTTAGCATATGATAGGTCCAGTTAATTAACTCGGTTCAAACATTTCCAAATGCTCCTTCAATGCCACTGCATATAAGAAGCATGTAAGTGATTTCACTGAAGTATTTCTTTATGTAGTACACTTCATGTAAGACACTGATCCTCCTTTAGAAGCTGCAGTGTTGTCTTAACTTGAGACTATTATCTGGAACCCTTTAGAAATTATATCATCGACTGTCCATCTGCTAGATTGATTTTAGTTAATTGGGCTGATTGATCGGCAAGCCCTAGGAGTTATATAACTTGCTTTTCTAGGCTAAGGCTATGCGGGTATAGCACTTGCCAAGCTTGATATCCTAAAACTGTAATTCATTTTTTTAAGTCACAATACAGATTACCGTTCTACAATAAAACAATTAATTTATTTTTTATTGTAATTTTTAATTATTAGCTTTAATTACAATTATGATCTTGAATTAACAATTATTAATAGTTAATTAGTTTTACATCTCTTGTAATTGAAATTATAACTAAAATGTAATTTGTGGCATTTGGTTTTTTTAATTGAAGCATTTTTGTTTATTTTTTTCGTTGGTAACTTTCCTTAATATTTTGGTAACTCTAAGTTCATACATACTATTGGTATGACATTATCTTACATATCACGTTAAAGACTGGATGTCTTATAATAATTAAAATTTTTAGCCTAACGACTTCTTAAACAAAAGTCCATGATACATAAGCGTTAGGTTTACAGAGAATTTTCAACGCTCCAATAATCTGATTTAATCAACGAGATTCTTTTAATTTCTTAGTGCTTCGTGATATTTGGGAAACAAGTTTATTTTGAAATACAAACTTTAATTTAGCATTAAAAAGTCTTCATATTGGAACAATATTTTAGGTAAAAAAGCATAAAAGAATGCATGTGAACATATAATATACACATACATACATACTTACATATATACATACATACATACATACATACATACATAGATACATACATACATACATACATACATACATACATACATACATACATACATACATACATACATACATACATACATACACATACATACATACATACATACATACATGTGGTATGTAGGTAAATATAAAGACATAATATAGTAGTAAATCAAGGCCTAACCTATCCTAACTCAAAAATTGTCACAACCAACAGCAACAGAAAACAGCAAAAACCAAACACAAACTAAATCAACAAAAAACACTCAATTGCCTTCAAACATGGCTAAAGAGCACACAAAGAGTTTCAATAATACAATAACATGACTGCAACAACAACAACAACTAGAGAAGAATATTAAAAATATACCAAACTTCAAACAATTACACAGCCATACACATGCACATTAATTCTCACACCAACACAACATGTGCATTTGTAAAATAATTGTTACCCGTAATCACAAATTGAGTAAGGACCACAGGGCGTCAGTTGAATGCCAACACACTAAAAAGAAACGCATACGCACACATGCACACACATAACAACGTACTTCATACGAATATGAGGAACAACGAACAAAAATGGAAATAAAGAAGAAAGCAACGACAATAACAAAAACATAAAAAAGAAAACGAAATTCAAGCTGAATTAAAATGAAAATACACTTTTTACATTAAGACCATAGAACGACGACTGAGTTAAACAAATCGTTTGCAGTACAACAATAACAACAACAACAATAAATTACAATAATAAAAATAACAGAAACAACAATGAGAAATTCCGTTGCTGCGTAATAAAATACTTCCAGCAATTAAATGGGGTCCAAAGTCTAACAAACGGCGCTTGTTGGTTTCGGGGAATTCCTTTGCAATCGTGCATGCTGCTCGTAGTCGTCTACTTAATTTGCATTTCTGTTCCAACACTCATCGTTTGTCCAGCAACTATAGGTGCAGCAAAGTTTTTAAGCGAGGGGGCCAACATTTCATAAACGAATTTTTAAAACACGATGGCACTTCGTGCGTTGAGTTTGCAACAAACCCAGTCGGGAGACGACAAGAGAAGAAACCCAACACCTTCTGTAATATGTAACGGTATGGCGAGGGGAAGATTTATGGGTGACGACTAATGACTGAGACCACACACACACACATATACATATATATAAAAATTTACACTCTCGGATTCGTATTAACATTTCGATTACGAGTAAAACGCATGTCATTTCGATACGACATAATGCATTTAAATTTTGTAAAAGAGTTTTTCAAACTGAAGAGAATCTTGTCTAGAATTAAGCTGTGTTGAGTACAAAGAGAAGCAAAGGTTGTATTTTTAATTAGTACGCGCGCGTGTTTCAGAGATATTTCGTATGCATCTCTAGCTCTATTTATGTATTTCTTGCTTGGCTGCATATTTCAACTTGCATATATCGGTGTGTGTGAATATAAGTGATAAGTTCGTCGACAAAAAATTGCAAACATTTTCTGTTGGGCAAGGGAATGAGGTCGTCTACTGCATGATATCAGTCTGAAATCAGCAGCGACCAGTGTATTTATGTGAGTGTGTCTATCATGGGCTCTGCTCAGGATTGTTTTTTTTTTTTGTTTCTTCTTTAATTTGTACGGTTGTTCTGTGTGGTGGTGTTGTTGTTGTTTGGAGTGACTGGCAAGAGTTTATTGTTCCAGTGACTGCAACGAGTTTTGTTGATACTGAACATTTCAAACGGTATTTTTCATTCTGTTTGTTATCATTTTAGTTGATTCAGCCTGTTCTTCAATATGTAGGGTCTGCATGGTGCCATGGCGCCGACGCATGTAATACTTCACTCCATTCTGTTACTCTTCGTATAAAATCAAATGTGTTTTTTACATTGTTTCCCTTTAGTAATCGCCAGACCGAGTGCGCTATCGGGCCGTTTAAGAATTTTGTGTTTTTAGCACTATTTTTTAGGAGCCTAGATTTGATTTAGGCTTTTTAAATAGAAGCAGCACTGACATTGTCTTTGTGCGATTATGTATGTTTCTATGCCCACCCATTCAACCACCCATCCCTTTATCCGTCTCCTGTTTTCTGCTACTGCTTTAATCAGCATCGGATTTCCTTCAATGACTTTGAGCACAATGTCTGTTAGACAAGCAAAGGTTACCATAAGTTATTTTAATCTGTTTTTCTGCAAATATCTTCATAATTTCTTCCAACAATATTTGCAAAACAATTAATTATATATAGAAAAATTTCACAATTTTATTAATTATTTATTTCGTGCAGGATAGGCATTTTCGTAAATGATTTTATTTTAATTTAAACAAATTTAATAGGTCGAACTTAAAACTTAATTGTGAACTTGGTGAAAATAACCCAAAATAAAAAGAAGTTAAAAAATAAAGTGCAATACGTTTCTAATTATTTTATATTGTAATAATGTGTTATGTTTAGTTGAGTATTAAAGATGATGACTCGATTCGAGAAAGAGTTCAAAGCAAAATAGTAAGGGCTTAACAAAATATCGTGATCCGCTGACGGATCTTTGTGCTTTAAAACTGACAGTCACTCTACAATTTCTTGCTCATATTATTTGATATATTCTTAGAATCTGGAACCAGTGATCGTCCACTGGTTAAGCACCATTGAAATAGCTCTATGCTATATGGATATGCTTTACCAATAGTAATCTGTTTGGATTACTATGTATATTTTTTGAAAATAAATATTTTATGATTCGTTCATAAAATATTTATTTAATAAATTTTAAAAAGGAATTATGCGTTTTATATAAATAAATAATATTTTTATAAAAGATAAAATTTTTTATATATATGTACATACATATATGCATATCAGTAACTTAGTTTCAATTACGGTATACCCGGAAATAAATTTTTGTAGAATACTGGTTGTCAAACCTATTATGTTGATAACTAAATGGAAATCAAATGATTTAAAGAAGTTAAAAATAATAATTAAATTATATATTTAATTTATTCCCCTACAAGTCTTTCACATAGTTTTACTATCTTCTCAATTTAAAAGCAGACTTTAAGATTTTTGAACGAAACGGCTTAGAGGAATTCCAGAATTTCGAAGAATTGCATGCCTGAAAAATTGCGTACTTCGTGGAGATTATGCAAGAAATGATACCGAAAAATAAAATCTGTTTGTTGACCATTGAAACATATTTTATCACGAATTTTTTGACTGATATAAGTGAGTTCTTCTGTCAATGTGGGAGATAAAGCCCCCCTTAGATTTGACTTTCGTGACATTTAAATGTCAATAAATGGTTTAAGGGTCAATGGTTTTGATAACCTGAGAAGAATCTTGTTTTGAAGCGCCGCATTGATATCATCCAATTTAGATGGCCGATCTTCCATTGATGCCCGATTTTTCTGACAATAGCGGTATGGTAAAATTCCTTACTTACATTTCTCTTACATTTTCTCATTTTGTTCTTGCTTTATTGTTCTTGTTGTATTATATCCCGAAACTTCAGATATGAAAAACTCTATATTACTAGAAAATCGGCAGTTCACTTGACTATGGAAATTGCACTAAAGTAACACATTTTCAACAAAATTACACCAAATAAATTTAATTTTATTAAAAAAAATTTAATTTCAATAAAACGAATCACCAACAAAGTAAATTATAACTGTAAAGCATTTATTCAAACAAAGAAATTTTGTTTAAGTCCGAGTTGGATCAATGTCTACTCCATAGAAGAATTAAAAGAAAAAGTTTATTTGTAAATTAGTTTATTAATTCTTAATTAAGGTGTAGTTGTTATATTAAAAAATCTAAAATAATAATATGATTATTTAATAGCTGAAATTTAAATTTATTAGTCCAACTACTTAATAACATACGAATAAATTGTTAATTGTGTTTAATGCATTACTTTCATAAATTATTTCTTAATTATTTAGTTGTATTGCTTATATTTTTATATTATTAAAAAAATTTATAATTGTACAAATAAAACTAAAAATCGTAACAGACAAAACCAAAGATATGCTGTTGGGAATTTGGTTATATAAGATCTGACGCTACATTTTTGGAATAAAAAATTTAATTTCAGCCCTTCAGCTTTTGGTTTTGCCAAACAAAATAAGAAACAACAAGAAAAAGAAATAAATACAGCTTTGGGCTAAACGTATGGTTTTTGAAGAGTTATTAAAAGTAGTTATTTTCATGAAATATATCCATATTAGTTATTTTTAATATTATTTGATAAGACTTCCTTAGCATAGATGGTCATCTCTTTTGGCTGCAAAGAAAGTCACTCATTTGCCATGGAGGTCTTGTAGAACGAATATGAATGCATCGATATGTTTGCCAGTGTTTGTGAGTGTATTATTACAATATTTTATAACTGTTTGACAAACATAAAAAACCTGGAAACAAGAACAGAGCTGCAGCTGAAAAATTTCTGTTTAACAACGCTGACGGCAACGACTACTACTACGACGACTAAAACTGACTACAATAAACGGTGTCGATAGTGGTAAAAGCAAAAATTATAGAAGATATAAAAAATATATACATATGTATGTATAAATAAAATAAATAAATTTAAAAATACAACAAACAACTGCAAACAGAAATTTGCAATACACACATTTCTCGTTGAGTAAGTTCAAGTTGTAGTTTGGCATGCAAGCGTTTCAGTTAAAACGGAACTTTCACAAGGAACGGTTCAAATAACTCGTCTGGCTGGCTGCCTGGCTCAATGACTGGCAAAATATACTAAAAGCAAACCAAATCATTATCATTTTCAACTAAACAATAAAATACTATATAATAATACTGCCTGCCATACTGACGAGACTTGATAACACTACAGTACAAACACAAAATGAACAAAATTAAATAAAAAATAAATAAATATTTAAACAAAAACTATTTCTTGGTTGGTGGTTTCTTTTTGTGTTGGCCAAGACAAGAATATAAATAATTTAAAAAAAAACAACAATAGCAAAAAATAAAAAGTGGTCATAAAAACTAGTGTTACTGTTCTTTTTTAATTAAATATTTTTAATAAAATTTACAATAACAAAAAAAAAACAGCATCAAAAAGGCCTTTTCAAATAAATAATTGAAAAACATTAACTTTGCGGTTTGGTAACTGGACAAATAATTAAAAAAAAAAACAAATACTAGTGCAACTTTCACAAAACAAATCGCAAAACATCTACAACACCAAAAACAAACATTATATCAAACATGATAATTAATGACATTGTGTTAAGATGTTGTTTGACTTATATTGGTGAAGGTGAAAGAGAGTAAAAGAGAGACAAAAAATTAAAAATTTTTAAGTCAAGAAATTCAATCACCATTAACCGCAGACAAATGTCAGTTATTTAGTAAGTAGTGTTGTTGGCGATATTTCGTATCACTGCCAACAAAAATGGCAGAATAGTATAAAATTTAACTTCATTTAAAATATTATTTTAGAGTAGGGGGGAGTTATTAAAATATAAATTCACATATTTGATGTGACACTTTTATTCGATATGATTTAATTACTTCGATTAAAATTTAAAACACTTGATGTTATTTCCAAAAATTCTGCCGTAATCACATAAATGAAATTACTCTTAACATTATCTTTTATATTTATTATGCTCAAAGGCATTAAAGATGTCACTTCCATTAAGAAAACCAAAACACTAAAAAAAACAAAACCAACAGAATCTCAAATTTTTTTAATGTAAGTTCTAGAATATTATGTTAGGTTGAATATTTGAAAATTAATTAATCCTTTGTTTAACTTTTTTTTTAAAGTTTATAAGATAGGCTTACAATAAAAAATTATAATTTTATCAAAGTATCAACTCTGGACTAACTAATTGATAACTAATAGATTTTGTGGGATTAACTAATGATAAACACAGTGCGGTAAAAATACTGTTTAAGTCATCATTTAACTAAGGACTGTGGATATAGGCCTTACACTTTGAAAGTATTTGACAGGGTTTTCCTAGTAAATTTTAAAATATATGATTATAAAAATTAAGAAACAATTAAAAATCGACCCTTCACGTCCATTCTGGACATCAATTCGGAACAAATTTTGTTCAAAAGCGGATTATTCCGAATATCTTAGCTGATCAGTATTCCAACATCGAATATTTTTTCAAATGTTTGTGAAATTGATAGGAATGAACATTTTGAAAATAAAACTTTATTTAAGCAATAAAATAATAATAATAATAATTAATTAATCTTGACTATATATTTCTAAAACAAATTTGCAAGCTGGACCCACATATGAAGAGTGCCGTACCATCTCACACCGTTTTATTTAATTTTACCTTAAAACTAGCATAATCCAAAATGTCCTGTTGATTTATTTTCCTGTCCACATGAAGTTAAGAAGCAACAAAAATGATCTCAAAATGGTCATACGACCAAACGATCATCGAATCAAAAGTAAAAATTTAAAAAGAAGCAATATGTAAGCATAAATTTTCGAAAATAATAAATGATAGACAATAGATGTCAAAAGGTTGACTTGTTTAGATACACACTATAATTCTTAATGTTACCTTTTTATTATTTGTCATTATACCTCAGTGTAAATTTTAAGTGTCATCTGAAAAAGTTCAAAGGTTCAAAATCATATACGTGGTTTTTAAAACCACATCTTATACTTTTGTTGTATTGGTTATAATAATATACGTAAAAAACATGTCTTCTGTGAGGATCGCCTTTAAACTTTAAGTTTATTTTTTTACACTTGTTGCTGCATAAAACAAAGGAATATACTCCGAGTAAATTTCCAGAGTCTGCCTTTTATGGTTCAAGAGATAATCAAATATATATTTCAAAGTCACACCTTTTAATTTTTAGTTTTACTTTTTTACTGTTTCCTTAGAGATGTTTAGACTCTCCATATCTGTATTTCAAGCGTCTGTATCTTACGGTTCAGAGATAAAGGCACATATGATTAAAATCTAATATGGGGACACCCTATATTTTTGACTATTTTTTATTTATTATTGCAGCGGCTTCCGTAAAAATTCAAGGTGTCTATTAAAGAAATATAGGCCAGTGACAGACTAACGGAAATCAGAGCTATATTATAGGGGCTAAGTTTTTAACCATAAAAATTACAAATTTCGAAAATATAGAAAAAAAAAATTATCTTCGAATTTTTTGGTTCCGGTACTTTTACAAGACTACACGTTTTCGTACCACTCGAAAACAGAACTGGAATATATCTGTTTGTTTGTTTGTTTTTTTTTTTGTTTAAAGTTAAATGTATTAATAATTTTTCAGGCTTAAGAAAATAGTTCAAATAATATTAAATTTTATAAAGTTAAATAACTTTTTAAAATATTCTGTTGTAATTTTTGTTTTTTTTTTTTTTTGAATTTATTTTTGTTCATCATATAAAATAATAAAAATTTTGGAATCACAGTAACAAAAGTCTAGCATGACAACTAAGAATGAAGGATTTATATTTATAAAATAAAATAAAATAATAGTTTTTTTAGTTGTACAAATTTTCCTAAACACCAGTTCAATTTTTTATTTTTAAACTATGTTATATTTCAAAAGCATTTTTTTACCTTTTCCATTATTTATTTAAAAGAATTGCTAGAGATACAACCAGTACGTTTATTTCTTAATCTTTTAAAAAAGTAAATCCTCCGGCAAATATGTATGTACATACTTAAAACTAATTTTTGTTTTCTTAAGAAGTCTCGTCGCTAAAATATTAGAAGAGACTATATAAATTAACCTAAAATAAATTTAAATTTCTTAAAATTTTAAAATCTCTTTAACAGTTTTTAACACTATCAAAACAAAAATTAAAGAAATTGTACTTATGTATGCATGTACATATCTATGTATGCTAAAAAAAAGCTTTGAGATTCACAAAGAGAGATGAGATAAAAGTAATTTATTATTATTGAACAAGTTTTCAGTATCCAGTTTTCAGCTTTGTTTAAATAGTTGGTGGGTTCAAAGGGGATCATATGTTTTATGTTAAAACATAAAAATATTACTGTTGTAAAAAAAACCAAATTAATGAATATAAATGCTAAAAGCAGCTACATAAACACCTTGACAACTCTTTGATTAAAAAAAATAATCATTTGATATCATAATATCAAAAGTAGTTCAGGTTCCTTCATTTCAAATGATTTTAAAAACAAAATACATATAAAAGGAATTTTTAAAAAACATAAAAGTAATAAAAATATTTTTTTGATTATCTATACACAATAACCATAGCACACCATTGGTGTTTTGAATTCCATATCGATTACTATCTGCACCAGCAACAACATTTTCAAAAACTATTTCATGTATAGATATGGTCCCGTTACAGTTTTATTATATCGCAATGATTGTAATATTTACAGAAAATATAGTTCCATTATGAAAAAATTCAATACTGAAGAAGGTTCTGCTATACTTTTTTCAATTTTATATTATGTTTGCGAAAATAAAATAAAATTTTGATTTATGACTAAAAATAATACTCTTTAGTTCCTCGTGCAGAAGCAACACACTTAACATAAAAATAGACATAACTGTATTTTTCCAGTTAAAGAAGATAAATTTTTGCAAGAATGAATTGAATGAAAGAATTTTTTTATATACTCTGAATTAATTTATGGAAAAAAGTCAATTTTGGAAAATTTTGAGTTGTGACCCTTTTGTATTTAGGGTGTGATATATATGTATGTATATAGATATATAAATACAGATAGTATAAATATTATTTTATTGCAATAAAATAGTGTAATCCTGTTGCTAGTAATTTTCATTAAAGAATATTGTAAAACTTAACATTTTAAATTTATTCGAATGGATTATTTCCTTAGGGGTCGGGTTCGTTAAAGGAATAACTTAACCATTAATTTTTAAACAAAGCTGGCAAATTCTGTTTTAGACACCAGTAGAATTTTCTTTTTATATATTTTGGCAAAGATTTATTGAGTCCACACCTGGGATTAACTTATTTTATACTAACAACTTTAAATTTAACTTTTTTTACATGATAAATATTTTGTGTTCAGTTTTTAATTGAAAGTGCTCTTGCATGAATTAATTTCAAGCTACAAGATTATATAAATACCTATTTCAAGGAAGACAAAAATTTTTATGGTCCGTGTTAAAAATAGAAACCATCGACTAATAACATATCGAATTCATACTTTTCGCATACAGAATTCGGCATACAGCTTAATTCTATTAAGAGAAATTATATAAATAAATAAATACAACTAAATTATATAAATACATCAAATTATATAAATACAACTAAAGAAATGCGATACAAGCGGGCTTTTGAACTACACAAATATTTTATGCTATTGCCACGTTTCAGATTGTTTTGTTCGTATGATATGTTAGTAGGCCTTATAAGGCCCCATTTTTTTTATTAAAAAGTTAAGACAAAAAAATGTTGCCACACAGGTTATTAACACATTTATAAAGTTGGTATTCGTTTCGATTGTCGAGCTTAAATCAGTTGCCAGAAACTTAAAGCATGCAAATGTACCCCCAAATGATTTAGACATTTTAATTATATCTCAACATTTGTTCTATTTTATATCTTAAAAATATTTTGTTAAAGTTTAAAGAATAAATGTTGTATGTACATACACAAAAAAAAATATTAAACACGTCACCAAACTGTTAAGACTGTGAGAAACTGGCTTATTAATTAGTAAATATGTGCGTTAAATTGAAACGATTTTCACCCCCTGTAAATACATAAAAACAAAAAGTTTTCTACAATTTAGGGTTTTAATTGGTGTTTGATACAAATCGAATGAATTTTTTTAATTGATTCAATTATTTACATAAATAAAATATTTATTTGTTCTGTTTTAATTAGGTATATTATTAAATCAATGTAGTCAATTAAAACTTTTAATTGGTGCAAAAACTTTTTCTGTGCTATTTTTGAACATACATATTTATATGTATATAGATTTATAAATATTAAACTGTAGAAGACGAAAAAAGATATAATTGTTATTTTATTGTCACTGCTAGTCATGGTAAAAGTGTAATATAAGTAAATAGGTTAAAACGCCCTAATTGTCATGAAAAAAAAAAACAAAAATATTAAAAATAATATTTAAAATGAACAAGCTACAATTGAGTTTGCTATGGAAGCTTAATTATTGCAGTGTTTATACCAGTAGCATTAAGGATATCTACCCACTTGTCAATGGCCCATTTTGTCAAAGAAAATTAACTGAACCAGTTCGTTTTATTTGCCAACTATTCAATACACAACAAATAAAACTTACAATACAACAACTGTATTCTGTATTTCGTTTCGTTAAACTAATGATGATAATGTCGTTGAAATGCTGGTACTGGTATTGCTGCTGTTGCTACTAAAGCTGCTGCAGCTGTTGCCGATAACAGAGCTAATGGTGGTGTGCCTAGTAGTCGTTCTAGTGATGGCAATGATGATGATAATGATGATAATATTTTTAATGACGATAATGTTGCTGCTGATTTCGTGCAATTCCCTGTAATCGTTGTGCTAAAACCATTTCATATTTTTCTTTTATGGCTTTATCGCATGACTTTCGCCGTAACAATATTCATTCGTCCAACGGTCGTTGAACGTCTCGGTTTATTATTGTTATTAATATTATTTACCCTACATACCTACTAGACAATTACACATTGGTGCCTATACTGGCTGCTGCTTTACAACGTACTTACATTCTTCATCCATGCAACCAACCATCCCATCCCATTCATCTAACCATCTATCGACGACTTAACTTCCATTCAACACACCCGCCGCCTTAACCGATATTTCTTTTTCTGTTGGCCTTTTTTTCTACTTTTTCATCGACTGTTTCTTTGCTGCTACTGACTGCTTGTTTGCATGTAAGTGTTTGTTTTATTGGTTCATTCAACCATTGCATACCATTTAGTCTACAACTATTTGCAGCAACTGCTTGCTACTCATTCAAGTCATTCACTCACTCGTACACATGTGGAGACCCAATGAACATGAAAAGAAATTTTAAGTGCTCATAACTATTGACATTGCAACTCGCTCGCACTAGACAGACGATGTCTTTTTTTTCTGTTTTTTTTTTTTTGCTAATTTTTTCTATCTTGTTGCCACTACATCTAAGTTGCTACTACTGTTACCAAAACGTCATTTAAACTAGAAACATTAAAACCAGTGTCTTAAATTTCAAATAAAGAAACAGATTTATTGCAACAACAAATATAAAAAGATAAATTCAAAATAAAATATAAGCAACAAATAAAAAAAAACTAATTAGAAAAAAAAAGAAATAGCGGTTTTAGTGTCTAACATTTGTACTCGAAATGGCCTTATCTGGCGTATAACGTTTGAAATGGCCTGCATATAAAATAAAAGACTTTAACATTTGACAAAAAGTAAATGTATGTATAAGCGAGTGTTATTTTTTTAATTGTGTGTTAAATAGTTGTCTTGTAACATTTCAACTAGAAGTCTGCCATTCATCTCGAGTGTCAAGTCTATGTATATCGGTGTTAAAAACTCATCAAAAAAAACATAAACAAACTCTTTAAGTGCTAAAAAGTTTTACGAGCCAAAATTTAACAGAATTAAATGAAAAAATAAATGGTAGCATTTAAAACACTATATTTCAAAAGTAACAGGCAAAAAACTTGTAAAACTGTTTTATTTTTCGGTTCATCATTAAGGAAATACCAGGAAACAAAACATCATCTAAAGCGAATAAAGTAAAGCTTAGAGTGTTAAGAAATTTCTATTACGCAAATTACAGCTAATTAGTAATTTAGCAAGAATTAAAAAAAAAACAACAAGAACAGAAAATAAAAACACATACACTAAAAGCAACAAAAAATACCGCTTATTTTCAGCTAGAAGTTGAAAAGAAGTGTATAATTGGAGCAACATAATGACCAATATTGAAAAAAAGTTTTTGGAAATTGTTAGCCGCTAATGGTAAGTAGCATTTCGACTTTGATTTAAAACTGCAGTGATTTTATTTTAATTAATTAATTTAATTAATTTAGTAAATAAAACCAATATTAATTATTTAAAATCAATATTGATTTACATATACATATGGATCTCGTTCTTAGATTATAAGTAAAATTTTTTGAATCGACTCTTGTTTTCGTGTTATACCTTGATTTCAAAAATTAAGTTTGTTGTATCACATACATATATGTACAAGCATAAACCAAAAAAGGTTCTTCCAATAAATTAAAAAAAAACACA
This sequence comes from Phasia obesa, assembly GCA_949628195.1. Taxonomy (NCBI): domain Eukaryota; kingdom Metazoa; phylum Arthropoda; class Insecta; order Diptera; family Tachinidae; genus Phasia; species Phasia obesa. The sequence continues at coordinate 40,638,762 of OX451219.1, forward strand.
AAAAATCTGCATTTTACTGTCCTCAAGTCTTACTTACATACAAATATCATTTTTAAATCTGCTTAATTGTTTGGGTTTTATGCAAATCGTAATAATTTTTTAATTTAAAAAAATCATACATAATTTAAAACGGAAGCTGCACCGTTCTAGCTCTACAAAAATTAATGCAAACCGAGTCCCTGGAGAATTAAAAAATGGCTTAAATAATGATCCGCGTAAAGACGACACAACACGATACTAACTGGCTTAACCAGTTACCACATAACAAACTTTAACTCTCAAGTCCGCCTAGTAAGTTTTATTACAGGTATCACGTTTATTTCAGGTTTTTACATTATCAAAAGTAACCGTGTAACTAACTATTTTAAAATTTCGCTACTGTTTTATTCCTAGAACAATAGCTAATACTAATAACGGACACTGATCAAACTTTTTTGATGTTATATCTGAAACCTGTCACGGTTGATATCTATAGTATCAATTAATATGACCATATTAAGTGACAGGTTCTCTTCATATAAAGTGTTAGTTCTCTTCGACTTTGTGTCATTAAACTTCAGTAATATAAGAGAGATTTAGGAAAAAGGCAGTTAGACTGTCGGAATATATGTTAACGTCGGTTATCGAAATCATCCGGAGTTGGGGAAGACACTTGTTGCTTGTTGCTTGCTTCTTCTGATTGTATTCTTTGGAACCAATTAATTTATAGACATTTGTAGTTAGTCGGCTAACTGAATAATACAGTTATAACGGTAGTCAAACAAGTAAATCTTTTAACCGAATGTTTATTCGGCCTAACAGAATAGAAACCCAATTAACGCAGCTGCTTGGACTATAAACTTGTTGGAGGCATTAAAACTGAAAGTAAACAGAGTTATATCTTACGCGGATGGATATTGTCTGAATTAATAACTGGCGTTAAGTGGCTTTTTAAAACACGAAATTCCCTAAAAAATATTTAAATTATCCCCAAAATACCCCACTAAAACTGTACTGTTTTCATTTAAATTAACACATGAATACTTTATTTCTATTCTAGTTAATTTCATTTAAATGGAAAAAATCTCACTTCTGCTAAGGGTTTTCGAAAAGGCATAAAACCCTAAAATTTAGTGCTTTTGGTAGCGAAACTGCCAAAAAAGTAAATCCGTTTGGGTCTCCACTTCGTGATAGAGAAGGTCGGCATAATGTAAGTAAAACTAAATTAGGAGAATATATTCATTAAAATATTTATATTTAAATATTTATTATAAATATAAATAAATTTGTATATCAAATTAAGTGTCATTGCCACCATTGGAGGAAGCGGTTTCAAACCGATTATAATTTAAAAAACAAGTGGGTTTCGCCATGAAGAAGTTATATCGCTACTAGCCGAGTTTCCTACATAGAATCTGGGATGGCATCTTCCGTAGCATATTTATATTTCATATATATTTATATTTCATGTATATTTATATTTCATCAACGTCACTTGAACTTAAAAAATCAAATTTAGTACTCGCCATTGTTTGTTAAAACATACAAAACAACTTTTCAGAAATTTACAAAAATGTCACAATCACGTAAAAATTTGCTTTCAAATAGACATCGGGGCATTCAATTACATTTCAATTACAATTACAGGTAATGTGTAATTGAAAATTTCCAATTACTAGTCACAAGTATTGTAATTGAAATCAGGGACTAAAATCAATTACAATTGTAATTGAATTTTTTCAATTACAATTACATGTAATTATTAATTAAACATTTTCAATTACTAATTTCGAGTAATTGTAGTTGTACATGTAATTGTAATTACATGTAATATGTAATTAAAAAAATTCAATTACAATTACAAAGTTTTAATGTAATTTTTATTGAATATTTTCAATTTTAAAACATGTAATTGTAGTTAGTAATTGCATGTGTAATTAATTACAAAATGTAATTGATATCCCCCAAGTCTGCTTTCAATAATGTTTCAATCATACGACGATAAAAATGACAACGACATAGAAGCCGTTATTAATATTAAAACGACAACGACAACAGGAAGAGGACAATAATCAAAAAATTAAAAATAAATGAAATCAAAATCACCAAATACTCTCCTAATATTATCATAATTAAATAAAAATATTAAATAATTCCCCTAATCTGACAACACTGAATACCGGTTGCCATGATACAGGTATTTTTAGTCATTGGTTAGACTTCTAAAGCCCTCGTTTTCTATTTCTACTACTTTTTTAATTTTTTAAAATTTAATCTGTGATAAAACAGGTGAAAATTTGAGTTCGAGAAAAAGGTTGTGTTTTCACAACTTTAACTTTACATCTAAGAGTAACAACAGAATAATCCCACTATTATTCGTTTCGATTCCAATCGAAATTTTCTCAGCTTGGCAACTTTGGTATTCTCTGTTCCGTTTCGTTTAAATTTTTTGCGATTGTATGTGTTCTGCATTACAATCGTAGCTATGTTTTTTCAAGTTTATAATTTGTTAACGGAAAGTTTTTTGATTTTTGTTTGTTTACTTTAAAATATGTAAATAAAAAGCTAACGAATTGGATGGCCACGAAGGATGATATTGCACAAGGATCCATTAAATAATAAAAAATATTTAAATTTAGCAACATTGTATCTCTCAAAACCAGGCGTACAGTAGTTTGCCAGGTCCTGTTCTACCTATTCATAAAGTGTGTATATTACTCGAATCCATTTGCCCTGTACTTACCCCCTCATGACTTTCTTTCCCTTTATCAAAAATGATAAAACATAAAATACCTAGATATTACATACGTGTTACCCCAAAGGTGAAATAATATACACAAAATATAAAAATGTCATATTTTAGTATATCTGAATCACTGATTGACTCGCTGACTCATCAATATTATAGAAAGCTACAATTTAGCATATAAGTAGGTAACGGTGAGTTTAGTATCCAGAAAAAACGAAAATTTGTTATCTATGGCAGCACACCAGGTCAGAGTTTTAGAGCTTGAACTCACGACCATAAACGTTGACTTAAAAAATGTGGATAAGAAAAAATTTGCCTGATTCTTTATGTTCAAGATTATTAAGCATTTTCATCTCTGTAGCTATCCTGGAAGTAGCTTAAATAAATATAATTGAACATGTATCTATATTTGTATCCTACTGATCTTTATACAACAATTGAAATAAGTTTCAAAAAGTAAATAATTAATAGACTTTTATTTCACTGTGCTACTCGTAGAGAAAATACCAGGTTCTGGTATGGTCACAAGAACCATATTATGTTTTCTGTAACAATATAACTTTACGATGATAAAATTAAAGACGATAAACAAGTTTTTGTTAACAATTAAACATAAAATGGTTGCTATGCCCAAAAATGCAGCATCGCTGGTTTTCACTATACAATTCTTGCTAAACTTCAAACCACAAAATTTTATAAGTATTATGAAATACTATAGTATTTATAACTATAAAATGTTATTAATAAACAAAATATTATAATTTTGTCCAATGTAACCAAAGCCTAAGAAGAAGCAAAGAATAAAAGTTACAATATCCAAAATTAATTTTATTTTGTGTTATATTTCTTAAAATTAAAAAAATAGTTATGTATATTTGTGTTTTAAAATGTCATATTGTGTCTATATTATTGTGAGTTTATAAAATTATGTATGTATATGTTTGATTATTATTTATAATACAAATGAAATTATCTATTTAATTTTGTATTTAGATATTTTTAATTCAATAATTCAACAATAAACTATTTTGTATTTTCTTATTCGTTAAGACGCCGTATGTACATTACATGGTTTTTAATCATATTAAGATCAATTCATATTTGACAATAATATAATAAATTTTTTCTGATATTATATTTTAATGTTTATCTTTAAACATAATTATGGTTATATTTTAATATGTTATTGTTGTGCTATTATGCTAAGAATAATATAGTTCTAACAATAACAGTACTTTTATTATAATTACTAATATGATTTAAGTACAGTCATATAATAAAACTTTAGAATGTTGCTCTTAGATTAAGGATACTTCAATCAAGTTTTTTTTTCTCTGCGTGTAGAAATATTTTTTTTTAGAAAACTTAAAAAATAAAGAATCTATCTTTAGTTAAATATAAAAACTTTCCTACAATTATTTTCTGTTTCTATATGCTTATTTATCATAATAAATAAAAAGTAAAAATAAAAACAAAAAATGAAAATAAAATTCACTGATAACAACAGCCATTGCAAATTCATATTAATTTTCCAACAAAACATCAGCGATACAAAACGCTACAATACCAGTATAGCATTAAATGAACCTACTTGTATGAAGTTGATAAAAAAGTTCCCATTAGAATGCAATTGAAAAATACACACACGTTACACACACGCTTTAAAATAACAAAAAAAAAAAAAAAAAGTTTAAACCCCCTTTTAACGTTAAATCCAAAACAATTATTGCGATTTGGTTGTATTCAATTTTTAAATTCAAGAGCAAATGATGATCTTAGAGAATAGTGAAAAGTATACTCACTTGCATTAATAATAATCTTGAAAATACCAAAACTGATTAAAAGAATTAATTCTTTCATTGCATTCAATTCAATTTTACATTAGTTATCGTTGAACAAAAATTGATATAATAACAGAAGTATACAAGGTTGAAGACCATTTCAACTATAACATGTTGTGCATGTTATTTGGGGCGCTGTATAAAAATCTCCACTTTTTATTATTAAAAAATTTCTAGTTTTCGAGATATTTCCCTATATTCAAAATGAAGGAAATTTAACGAAATATGTTAGCATAATAAAATAATGGTTTACCTATTAAAAAATCCTTACTGTACAGCAGTATAAAAACTTTTAATTTTGGGAATATTCGATAGCTCATCCTAATACGCATAGTCTATCAAAAAACAGATTGGATGGTACCGGTGGGCGGCGTACGTTGCATATAAAGTGAAACAGTTTTGTCGTATGAATTGCGTGCGTTTTCGAGATAAAGATTAGACATACTTTTCATCCAAGTGTTTATTGAATTTTCTTGTGGATGGGTGTAGCGAAGCTTAACGGGGATAGCTAGTATATAAATAAAACTAAGTAGAGAACCGACCCAAATACGATTACCGTTATTCGTTTCAGTTGCCAACCTTGTGGAAAAGTAATCCGGTAAATATCATTACTTTAAGCTTGTGATTTTAAATAAAAAACTATTACATTTTCAACAAATCAACACTGACATTATAAGTTGTATATTTTTTATTACTATCACAATATCTGCATAGTCATGCTATGGGAATTTGATTGATACAACGTTAGTGTTGGAAATTATTATGAAAATGATTATAATAATGACACTAATTGCGCATAAATTCTATTCTATTCTATTGATTTGCGAACTAATAAACCCTTTTAAAAGGTATCAACAGACAAATATTGCAATAAAAGTAAATAAAAATGCCTACAATTATCCCATAGAAATAAATAATAATGTCATTAGTAGTTAATCGGAATTCTTATTGCACTTATTGTTGTGTACGCTGGCTAAATCTTATTGACTATGCGACACGTTGGAATGCATGAATAACAAACGGTAAAGAATAAATGCTTATGTGTTCAAAAACAGTTAATAAATATGTATTTGATAGTAAAATGGTTGACAATTATAGTGATTGGTAATTGCACTATATTTTCAAAACAAATAAAACCATAAAAATAAGTTTATAAATATGTAAGTGTATAGAGTTGGGTGGAATACCCATTATAAGGTAAATTGTAAAAAACAACTATCAGTGTTAAAGTAGACCCTATTAAAACTTTTATAAATACCACCTTCTTCTTGCCTACCAGGGCACCCAAGAATAAAATAACAATTGATAAGTTAAACCTAATTTTAAGCGAGACTTTAGTAGACGATACTGTGCCAAACACGCACAAATTGGTAAATGTAGTAAAAAAGGCTTTAAAGAAGAAAATATTGTTCTGCGCTTTTCCTAGATAAGTCTCAATGGTTAAACAAAGTTTAGTACGAAGGCCTAGTTTACAAGTTAAAACAAAACTGGCCAAAAAGATGTTTGGGAATGCCCCAAACATTTCAGACTATTCCACAACATCTCAGAATTTGACGGAATATTTTGGAATGAACTCGTATATTTTCGAATGATCTGGAATATTCTTGAAATTTTAGATAAAAAAGAAACCTTCCCTTATGGATAGAGGATAGAGGGCTACTACACTATATAACTCTTTTGACCTGAATGGGACTCATTTTTATGTCTTAGCAGCAAGTTCATTGAACACTTCCCAGCAAAAATTACGTTTACTTGGAAGAAGGTTTGTAAGGGAGAAAGAAATAGACTTTCCCTTCCAACCTGCTTCAGGAAGGCATGATTTTTGTTTGCGATGTCCCACTTGGTAGGTCTCTTTGCTTCACCAATTCTTTATAAAAACGTATTCGCTTACATACCTGCATCCGCGTAAGCAAGAGAGGTATCTTTGTTTCACTACATTTTAAAAAGAAAGCTTATTCGCTTACATCCTTGTAAGCGAGAGAGGATTCTACAAATACTTATGAAGTTCACATTCCCACACAATATTAAATTAAATTTTTTATATTAATTTTAATGCGAAAATGTAGTTAAAATGATTTTCCAATGAAGTGTACAACTACTGCATCTGCTGTGAATCTAGTACTGAAAAGTTTATATAATAATTACAAATAACGTACAGAGATTGGCAAAATAAATATATAATTTTATTAAAAATTTAACTTCACTACTTCAAGTGCAATGTAATGCTTCTTTATTTTTACTCCCCCAAAATTGTTGCGTATAGTTTTTTTATAACTATAGATGACTATAGATGAAACCGTAGTTAATTTTTTACTCAAGATCATGCAATGTATGGAAAGTTTAGTTGGCTGTGGCATCAAACATCGAAAATCGATTTTCCATAAAAAGTTTGGTATCAGCAAGATGGATACCCGACTCGATGTGTACTAAAACCAATCGAAAGCTTGTTTAGAGCTTTTCTGTTACGATTTCTTCGCCGATTATACATATAAAGAAATTGATTTTTTCAGCTAAATCCGACATGAAAACAGCAAATATAATAACGGTGTATCTAAAGGTTATGGCCGGTGTATTTAACGGTGTATCTAAACTTATTGAAATGTATTAAAGAATAAATTTTGTATGAAAAATTTTGTTCTAAAATAGATTTCAAATATATTTTATTAATCTATGCATATAATTAAATTATAGCACTACCATTTCCGTACATGAAATATATTTTGAAAATTTTGTTGGTGGTGCAAATATTAATCGAAATGGAATACAAAACACCAAATTTTAGAATGTTTTGTCTATCGTCTGTCTATCTGTCTATCCATCTGTCTGTCTGTGTTCGCATCACTACCGGATAAATTTTAATAAGATGTTGTGGGGAGGCACCTTAGTATCTTGGTTTTAATATAAAATACTTTTTTCCGAAAAAAATCCCGTTTCCAAGAGAGTTAAATATTTTGCAAACTTCACAGCACTTTTTTTTAGAAAGAGGGATATTTTAACGACTACTTACGAAACTTTACAATAATTTTCTAATTTTATATAAATTTTAGAATTTTATATAAAGCCTTAGTTCCTGAGTAATTAGCCTTTAACCATATAAAGTAAATAGATACCCCCATATTTATAAAAAATAAAACTTTAATTTTAAATTTAATAAGTAAAAAGTAAATGAGCTGGTCTTTTGAAAGTGGCATAATTCCACTTTTTAAAAAACTGTTATCAGTAATTGTAATGAGCTATAGACATGTCTCAATTGCTGCAATTACAATTTAAATAGAGTTCTATTTTAACATAAAATAAATAAAAATAGTTTTGCTGTAAAATGCTATCGCAGGAATATTTATTTTGAAAGTGGAATAAGTCCATTCCGAATAATTACAATTAAAACAACTTTCGTATTGTAAATTGCTGCAAATATTACTAAAGCCAGTTTTCATTAAAAAAGGAAATATCAAAAAACCTTAAAACATTTAATATGTTACTACTTTATAAAACTTCAAGGAGCATAACAAGAGAGAAATACATATAATGATATATTTGTTATCTTATATACCACCTATAGAAGATAACAAACATAACATAACAAAACTAAAATATATTTTTTTATTTAAAAATCTTAATCAAGTAATTTTTATTGTTACATTCTTAATATAACTGAATTAATCTCTTAATAAACTTGGTTATCCGTGTATTTATATGTCTTCATTTTAACTATTACTTTTTACATAAAAATCCATTTTAGTAATGTTTATGTCTATAAAAATATGGACTTAAAATTGCCTCGGTTTTTATTTCTTGTATAAGTCTATGTGGAGCTAAAAAACGTTTATTTTTTCAAATAATTTTAGTAATTATCATTTCGTAATAAAGTTTAATTTAATTCAAAATAAAATTTAATTTCATAATCAAATGTACTGCAAAAACATCGCTCGAACTGATTAAAGTTGGCCAATATTTTTAAACTGATTCAGACCCTTAAATATCTCAATATATAAAAATGGACTTATACCACTTTCAAAAAAAACCAGTTCAAATACCAAATTATACTCGTACCAAAATATATCTTAATTTGACGAGAATCATTAACAAAAAACTTGAAACCGTTCAATAAAAGTTTAGTAAGAAACCGTTTCATATTGTTTATTTTGACAGTTGACATAATTTCATGGTCATTAAAATATTATAAGATACCATTTCTAAATTTGTGTTTCAACTCTTTTTTCGTTTTTTTTTTTTTTGTTTTGATAACCCATTTTAGTTTGTATCTTTGTACAAACATACATACATATGTATATAACATATCATTCTCAATACAGCATACCCGTTCCTACCGTTATACATTTTTTAGTATTTAAGTAAAATGTGTGTGTATGTGTGCCTGTGTGTTGTAAGCCAAGAAAAGATTTACGGTTTTTCTAACGACAACATTCCTTCGACAACTTTATGTCGGAATAGCTGAGAAATGTGAATAAAACAAGTCTTGACTGAATACCAACAAGCAAAAAATCGAACTAGAGAAACAACAAGGCAAAAGCAAACAAAAAATCTTTGATGATGGTCTACTGATTATAGAAACTGGGAAGGCAAACGCAGCCAACCCAGCAAACAAAGTTTAAAACGAGAAAGTACACAAACATATGCACACTCACATACATAGATATACTTAAATTAAGAAAACCAACAAAAAATCATGCAAAATCATTGACCAAGTCAAAACACTGTTTAAGTTTTAATTATTTATCTGGGTACTTAAAAAAAACAGAAAAGTCAAATAAATCATTAAATATTTGAGCCAAGTGATCGCATTTCTGCTATTTTTAGTTTTCTTAATTTCATATTTAAGATGAATTTAATTAAAACTATTTAAAGTATGCTGGCAAGTACTTTGTTTGCGTCATAGTACTTCGGTACTAAAAGCATAAGCAAAGAGTACTTTTTAATCTTCTTCGAACTCTAATTGATGTTTTAGAATAGAAATGCTAAAATAAAATTTTTAAAATATATATGACGTTTGTAAAAAATTAAGGTGCTGAATTTCTTTAATACGGCCGCATTATTAAAATAAGAGTTACTTACCACGAATGGTGATTATTATGTTTAGCAACGACATAGCAGTGGAAGCAGTGGAATTTTTTTATTTTGCAGATTTTGAAAACGGATACGAAATTTTTTTATAAACAGTTCCCTTAAAATGACATTTCATCCTTTATGATTTTGGTTAAAAAATACTTACAACAATCAAAGAAAATCTAAGGACTACGGGGACATTTAAAAGGGCTTGTACTCAGTGAGGCGTACGTAAGATATAATGATAGGCTCTTCCTTAATATCACTAGTTTTGATCAGTGCAGTCCTTCTTTCTCTGTACTTTAAAAAATTAAAAGCTTGATTTTTTTGCCTCACGAGAGTTACTAAAAAGTAGTGGTTAGTACCAGACTCTATTTAAATATATTTTAAAAATCCAAACAAAAATTTCGGAAAACAAAGCACTACAAGACCATCATTTATAAAACAAGTTATTGTTACACTTTTTTAAGTTTTTAATTTTTAAGTGAAGAAATAAAGTACCATTGTATTTTGTTGCTACTTTATAATTCTGTTAGCCAACTAACCGTTTATAGTCATCACGACTGGCATAGAATACAAAAGCAGAATGAAATTTTAACAGTGAAACACAAACAGATACACATCCACTCACACGAAGCAACGAAAGCTGCTTTTTTTCTGCAGACAGACGGAAAGACGTTCGTTTTAAAAGACAGACGGACTAACAAACAAAACGGTAACGCAACTACAACAAAGAAAATAATTTAACATCATCAGCACCATTCCAACATTCTTTCGGTCGTACAACGACCTCGACTTTGATTTGCAGTTAAATAAAAAACACATGATTTGCCAGCGTGTAAGAGAAATAAATAACATTTTATTACAACCAGAGAGAGAATGTGTAAAAAGAGAGAAAGAGATTTTAAAACACTTCTGCAGGGTTTTGTTTAGGCCAAAAGAGATTTGAAGCTTTAAAATTAGAGCTAGTGAAATTTATTCAGGTTTAATGAGAAAACCAGATTGTTAGCTAGTGTTGTCCTAAAAGTTAAATGTAAAAGAAATCGCGTGTTTGAAAAATTTTTAAATATTCTTTTTTTTTTTTTTTGTTTTTTTGTTTCAACAAAAGTTTATAACTTGTACTAGTTCGTGCGAAAAACTACTTCAAAACAGGCACTCGATGGCCATCGAATCTAATATAAAAATTTATAAGAAGGTAATCTGTAAATATAAATTCTCAAAACTATAAAGGATACTCATTATACGTCAAAATCACGCCTTATATGAGGATACCCTTTTAACATAAATATTGTCTTTATTTATTATTTATTACTTTATATCGTATGTATATGCGAAAAGTCTGTCTATTGCAGTTCAAATGATAAGGCTATACCTATACCACCATTTTATTTTTTATAAATTTTGCTGCAGCGGACAAAGTAATACGTATTCACAAAACAGATGAATTGCTAAATCTTTTTCCTTTTTTTATTGAATGAAGCTCTAGTAAGATTTGGAATAAGGACTTCAGGTCACTACCCCACAAATATAGCATTTAGTTATAGGACACATACAAGCTATGTTTCATAAGATACCAAAATTACTCCAAAGTTTACCTAAATGTATGGTGTAAACGCGGTTCATTCAACAGTTTGAATTACGAACACTTGTCATAAAGCAATAAATTTTTAAGAAGATGCAAGAATGCTTTATATAGAAACAAAAACATTTTAGAAGCAGTATTAAAAACGAAAAAGTTTTAAATACAATGAAAAATATTTAGATAAATTCACCATTAAGATCGCAATTTTCATATAAAACTATCACTTAAATTAAAGTCAAAGATAAGTTATTCAAAGTTCATTCCTCATCTGTACAAGCGTTAGATACTTTCTATACCAATACATCAAAAGTTAAAAAAGAGGATGTAATTTCAAAGAAGAAAGCAACAGTTTGTGCCTAAATTGAATACTCCGAACATTATTTAATTATATGATGTAAACGTGGCCCATTTAACAATACGATTTGATATAACATCCCGAACATCAGAGGGAAGACCAGCAAATAACAGCAACCGTTGAACATACATTTTGTTGTCTAGAACTGGCTGGATTTAACAATTATCAGGGCTGTCACAGAATCCAAGTCGGTTTTTGTTTTTATCGGTTTTGTAAACCAATATTGGTTTAGTTTGGTATCATAAAATCAATTCGCTTTGGTTTTTTTCGAATGGAAATAAAACAGATATTCGAATCAGCTGTTGTTTGTCACTTGCACATTTGTTTACCATTTCATTATTACGTTTTTTGGCAAAATAATTGTTTTTGTACGAATTCTATTAAAAGTAATATTACGATAAAACAAAATACATACTACAGTTGTGAGGACGCTCAGAAAAAGTAAACAGAATAATTTTTCGAAATTGCATCAATTCACTTGAGCTGCTGGCTCAGCGTAAGTATGTATATAGCATTTTATACTGAGCATTCATATTCAAAGCTGCTTTGCAGATTTATAGCTTATTATCCAAAGACGCTTTGCGAATGATCCTTAGTAAAATCAAAGGACACATGTCACGTTCTAATATTCCGCCATTGCTATAACTTGCAGCTTATTTTGATTTTTAATATTCTCAGCAGAAGCGTGGTCTCAACAATTTTACATGATGTGCTTGAGATTATATAGCGGTTCATTTGCCCCTAGCGGCTTCAACTTAAAAAAAAGCTCGAACGAAAAGCGCAGACCAAGGGACTATTTCTACAGCAAATACAATATCCCTTCAATAATTGGTTGGACACATAAAGATTATTAAGGCTAGTTGTGACGAGAATTTATACTTTTCGGAGGACCTGCACTGTTCACTGAATCAGTGATGATTGGCTTATCCCGGTTGAAGCCTCTCGCAAAGTAAGGATATTTTTTTGTTTTGGGTGCTATTTTTATGGTTTCTCCTAATCTTTAATATAATTATTAATTACTAAATATTTACTTTTATAAAATATAACGAATTCAATTTAATTTTTGCAAAATTTTCATCTGAAAAAAATAAAAACAAAAGCGAGTAAATTAAAACCGATTGCTGATTGGTTTATTTCCAAAAAAAAAAAAAAAAAAAACGTAAAAAAGTAGATCTTGCTAGATCAAATATATTGAAGATACTATAAATAAAAATATGTAAAAAAAAACTGTAACTTGACCATACGATTTATAACTTCTAGAAATCGCTGCCGAAATAACCGAAGAACTATAAAAACGATTTACTTTTGTAGCGGTTGAATTTAAAATTATAACGAAATATATTAAACACAAAAGAAGAGAAATTTCCTGTGTGGCTGACAATAATTATTTTAAAGGTAGAATTACATTTAGAATTTAAGATCCAATTAAAAATATATCAGCGATCAATAATGTGCCAAATAATCTAAATACAAGATTTTTCTCAAATTGAGTATCATATGACGATCTCTGAGTATCATATATCCGCGAAGCAATATAGGTCGCTTTAGGCTTGATCGATCTTGGGAAATATTACAAACATCAAACCAATGTGAGTTTTGTGTTGCCCCAACTGGGAATTTGTTAAAAAGAAGTTTTGGTCGGATTGCTAGTGCACAACAGTCATGGTCTAAGATTTCTGAAGATTTGGCAACTGGCTCAGCCGCTGAAGGCAAACGACTATCCGCAATGGCTTAAGGCTTTTTAGTTTGTGTCTCAGAAAAGCTCCAATCAGACATCGACGATGCTAATTTTGAACTCGGTTGCTACGTCAAAAAAAAACTGCCGTAACTGGGGTTCGCAAAACTCGAACGTCACTGTCGAGAAGTCAGTGCATCCACAGAGAATGACAGTTTGGTTTGGATTTTGAAGTGGTGGCATAATTGAACCATTTTTTCAAAAATGTTGCTGGAAACGCTATTTCAGACAAAGACAGAGCCATGATTACTATCTTCGTATGACCTGAAAAAGAAGACATAAATTTAGATGATCTTTGGTTTTAGTACTCGTTATCATCCGGAGCTTTTTGTGAGATAGATCCAGGAACCGTTCCAAAATACCAAAAATTGAACTGACATGATAAGCTATTTGCGAATTCAACCAAAAAGAAGAAGTTTGCTTAATTTTTTTAATTTTATAACAATTTATACTTCTATAATTCGATAGCATTTCATTCTGGAGGTTGAGTATATTAATTTATTTCGACTCATTTTATCTAATTCACAGCTATTCAGCATATATGATAAAAACATTCCACTTGTATCGAGGTTTCTTTTCATGTCATCTTTAGTATTTCACCGAATTCACCCTTAGCTCTCAGCTAAAATTCTTAACAAAATTAAAGCAGCACCTCTGTAGAAAAAGTTTTAAATTTTTTGAGCCAACAATTGGGTAAAAGTGATGTTAACTGTATCCATCTATAAATAGTCATTGGTGAAATGAAAATGGTATAAATCACTAAATTTTTTGGAACCTAAGATCGTGAATAATTCTGCTTCATGAGGCATCAGTCACATTTAAAAGAGGTACCTTTTATCCATAGTTCTTTGAAGTGAAAGTGAAAAATGTGATGAAAATTTCTATCGCACAAATACATTTAAAACAAAAACAAAATATTACATTTCTTTGAAATGTAATTGTACGAAAGGACGGAAACCCCCAATTCTCAAAAAGAAAATCAGCACAACATTAAAGGTAAAACAGTAAAAAAGGCAAAATTTCAATTATTTAAAAAAAAATCGAAAAATCGGTCAAGCCATTCTTCGATTTTAGATAAATTAAAAAATTGGGCATTTAAATAATCGTGGTCAATATTTTTTTCGTAAAATCCTAAGTGGGGTAATGATGAAAAAAATTGGCAACTCAGTGCAGCCGTTCGATAGTGATGCGGTTATCAACGAACAACATTTGATTTTATTTATATAGAAGATTTATTCTTTATGGGTGAGTATGATTGACAAAATTTTGGTGAACAATTTAGGTAACATTTCCGACAGAAATAAAAATATATCGAACTATTTAGTCAAATTATTCTAAAATTAAAGCGATTACCATAAAAACTGATAGCACAATTCAATTTCTGTCAATATTTTTATAAAAAAAAGAGTTGGTGGGTTTTATGATTAATACTAAAAAACAGTAAATAATCGCTAAATTGACAACATTGATTGTACTTGAAATATCTAGCAAACTATTACCTAGAAGAGGTATTTTGTGACCAACTTGTTTAGCTCAAGTATGAAAACGACTAATAGAATTCACACAAATGGAACGCTTCCATACAAATTTAGCAAACGGCCTCTAGACGACCTACACTCTCTGTCTACCAACACATTCGGAAATAATTTAAAGAGTAATTTTAATAGAGAATATAAATAAATGAAAGAGTTACCGTTTATAAAAGAGAGAGAGAGAGAATGTTTTAGAAAATATGAATGTGTGTGCTTATGTGCGATAATGGTGTTTATAATAAAGTGGAGCATGGGGAGCAAGCCGGTTTTAAATATGAATGTGTTGTCTTTCTTGTTGTTTTGTGTTGGGATTTTTTGTTTAATTAATTTGCAAGCTTTTACAATGTCTCTGAGGTTGATTTTTTTCAAAGTTGCTATTGCTGTTTTTGTTCTTGTGCTTAGCATCGCTTTTTCATTTTAGCTAACGCTGGCGCTGTAATGCCTCCTTCCCCCCTCTATTCGATATATTTTGTGAGTTGTTGGAAATAGACGAAACTTCGTGTTTTTTACGTTTAATGTACTTTTTAATGTTGCTGTGTGGACTTCGTCTATGAACTCATCATTTCTTTTCATTCATTCGTTTATTGGCTGCCTGCTACTGCGGTTCTTGTTGGAAAAATATTAATTCTAAGGCCGATTATTTAGAGTCTAGTATAGTGAAATGAATTTTTGCAATTTTTTTTTAATAATTTATATACAGTGATGTAAGTGTGATTTTGTTAAAGACTTCGTTTGATGTTTATATTCATTTGTTTTGTTGTTGCTGTTCTAGTTTACGGTATCGGCTCGTTTAATAATTGGTCTCTTATTCGGCTATATTAGTATACGGTAATAGAAGTCATTCGTATTCCGCTACTTCAGTAACGCTGTACAAAACAGCGGTACACGTTTCGTTATTTTCTGACTTAAATTCCGTAGTAAACAAAAAAAAAAAAAAAACAAATTGAAATCAAACTGATTTGAATGAAATCAATTTAAATTAAAAAAAAAAAACAAGAAAACAATCAAACAAAAAAAGAAAAAGAATAAGATCTAAATATAGAAAACAAAACAAAAAATATTTAACAAAGTGAAATTAAACAGAACTAAAAAAATATTAATAAATTATATACATATAAATTGATATCATATACAAATTGAGAAAAAAATTAAAAAAAGTGTGAAAATAACATACATACATATGACGATTCTGTCCACAACCGTACTCACTACACATTAGCGCTTTATGAATAACATTTCAAGTTACAGCTGGAGATTGTAACATGTACTCGTACTACTGAGAACAGATTAAGCAGTAATAATCAGTGTTCAGTAATAAAAGGTATAAAAAAGTTAATAGAATTTATAACAAAAAAAAAAACAATTTCTTTTTAAAAAATTTTAAATTTAAACATTCTTATTTTGCAACTTTTACTTCAAAACTTTAAAAATCATTTTAGAAAAGACATCAAATGATTTATAATTTCAGCATTTATTTTGCAAGCTGTTATTTTTCATTGAAACATGAACTGACAGTCTTGCGTGGATCTTTAAAATTATTTATAAAATATTGTCGAGAAACTTCCATAAATACAATAATTACGGATATTGTCAAGTTTTCTTAATGCAATTAAAAGGGAAAATTTAATAAACATTTAAGCCGAGAACTTAAGCCAGAGATTCAGCCTATTGTGCACTTACTGCGCATGCATTTAAAATGCTCAGATGTAACAGCAACTTGGAACTTTAAACGTAGCCACTCAGTTACATCTTCTAGTGTTTGATTTGCGATATGCTGAAATCTTATTTGTGCGAAAGCTTGCTAATGACAGGAAATGTTTCGCAGTTTCGGTGCCATTCCGCTCGCTCTATATTTGATTTTTTCAACGCATTCTGAAAGGTGCAGATTTGCATACTATTTTGAATGTTCTGTTATCTTATTAACTTCGGGCTTTATTAATTTCATCAGATTCCATATCAAAATTTCACAGAATGAGGATAATAATATTGGCAATGTTCATAACTCTGTTCTCGCTGCCTCAAAAGCTTCCTTGTTTAATAGTTCTATATCTTAGAGCTCTGTGGCTTTATTTACCAGACTGCTGATTGGTTGATTACCAATCACTGCCGATGTATAGGATGTACATATATATGTATAATAATTTTTAAATGCTTGAAATCTACTAGTAGGAAGGTTTTTTATTTGGCTATATGGTAATAGCTGTTGTTGGATTAGTGGCACACACTGTATTTAAGTGGTTCTCTGCCTGACTGAATGCGTTGTACACAGCTAGGGAGATGGAGGTTTCTTGTTCTTAAACAATTAGACTAAACATAGTACCTCAGTTGAAGTTTAGCATTTTAGCAGATAATTACGTACGTCTTAATCCCTAATTAATGCAGCTATATTAAGCGTTATCTCTATTAACAAATTTCTGTACAAAAACAATGTTACTAAAAAAAATTATCGGGTGGCGCGAATGTAAGGTTACAATGCCTGGCAGAAACAATTGTACGACTCGACATAACTGAATATACTGTCAATAGCCTGACATAACTTTTTATGGTGGCCACCGCACTTTGGATTCATGCAGAGCTTCAGAGTTATTATAAACTTACCTACGCTTGTAGAGCCCTGTGTGGTGGGACATATGATCTCCCTAGCTAGGAATTTCCCTACATTTTTCGATGGCCAGAAGAATTGGACAGGAATATCCCTAAAGAGGTGGACGTGATAGTTTATAAAGGCACTCCTAGGGAAATCCAGCGGCTGGCTTGGATATAATCGAAGTACCTTACCTGGATGACTGCGTTAGTGACAGGCCATGGAAACTTCAAATGTCATATAGAGAAGATGAAGATCGAGGTGGATGAGGAAGAATATCGACAATTACCATAATAGTCGAATTTAAACGCTAGTGTTATCACGAGACTCAACGAAAGAAAGGTAGTGGTAAATTCCCAATCAGCTGCGTGAAATAAGTGAGGTCTAAATGGGATCCAATAGGGACCCCAGAAAGTTAATGGTCTGCTTCGATATACTACAACAATAATATTAACAAACAAAATAACATAATTCGAATGTTTCTTAAATTTAGCAAATGGCGCACAGAGGAGTATTTGGCCTGAAAAGCTGGCCAAAATTATTACACGTGTTTTTTGAATTAAAAGTTTTAGTTTTAGTTTTTACTTTTAGTTTTTTTGATAGTTTTAGGTGTAGTATGATATAAAAAGCAGATTTTGAAAAAATTACACTGCGCAACAAAAAAATTTTTCTCTACCCTAAAAATAAAAGTATGTGGACTATATGGATTTTGATTCCCTTAATTAAATCTGTTTTCTGTTTTTCTCTAGTATGTAAGGTTTTTCTTTTAAAGGCGTGGCATACTTCACCCCCTAAAGCCGCTGCGTCCACATTCATGGTTCTTTGTGATCTATATTGAAGACAGAGAATTAGTTGACAAGAAGCAACAGACCAATGTATACCGGAAGAACGTGAAATCATTGTTACTGCATATTTAACCAATCTGGGGTCGAGTAATCTTCTATTTTAGAGACTTCGCAAGATTTCTACTTATGGGGCTTGTTGAACTCTAGAGTTTCGTACAAAAACAACAAACTTTGCGAGTCTTAAAAAGCTAAAATTAAAGAAGAGGTTTCAAATTGCGTAAAAAAATTCAAAATGTTGTTAAACCAACAGCAGCGTGCTTCAATTCGTGAGGTGGTGATTTGACCAATATATTAGTTAAAACTTAATGTTTTTTTACATCTTAAAATTTAAGTGAAAACAGAGCGTAACTATTTTTTTACATTTTTATAGAATGGTAGAAAATTCACTTTATGACATGACATTCCTTTTTCGTAACCTGGTTGAAAATAATGATAAAACTTAACTTAACCATTCCGTATAAAATTTATACAAGCAAGAGATGTTCAGACATTTTTCCGAAGCATATTTATCTCAATTTTATGTTTTTACTTTTGCATATTTTTATTGTAATTTTTTTATTTTATGATTTATCAATATCAAAATATGATATAAATGTATTTGAAAGATAGTACTATCTACATATATAATTGTTGTTATTGTGATTTCAAACTGTTTCCGTGTTTTTTCCACGTTACAACTTTTCAAATGTCAGTCCAACCCCTAAAGCAATTTTCATTAATACTAGAGAAGTATGCCACTTATACATAGCCCTGAAATAAGGAAATATATATGCGAGATATGCGAGAAGGATATATTAAGAACTTACAAAATTTGCAATAGCATACAGCTTTAGCTGTTCGGATTCTAATATGTGCAAAATATTCGTGAAATCTCAGGCGGACGAAACACGCATGTCTGGATTCATCAACCCTAAATAATGCAGGTTGTTCGATTTGATTGCGCCTTCATGTTTTCCTTTCATATATTTATTACAGCTAAAGAAGGCCAACTTTTATTTGCTTTTTCAAGTTAAAATTATTTAATATTAAAAATTTTTTAACAGGCAGTTTTTTATGAAACCTATCCAGATTTTTATTAAATTTATTTTGCACCCAAGTTTGGTAGTAACTTTTAAACGTATCTAACAATTTCATGAGATAAGGATTAAAAAGGGTTTATTAAAAATTCTTGAAAATCTTTAAATAAATTGCAACGTTAAATGCTGATAAATATTAAACCTTGATTCTGAGACTAAGGGTGCATCCCAAGGGTTAAGAAACCAATGGAATTATGCTATAAATGGTTATCTTCTTAACTCCATACCCTATATTTTGGTTATATATCTTGATGACACAAATGTTAAAAAATATAATAAAATGAAGAATTGTAGGGAACCAAGAGCTTTAAGGCTTTTTCAAATAATAAACTTATATGAACAAAATAAGAGATGATACACATATTTCTCGTAATTAAGAATATTTGTAGATTTTATAGATCATAATTTTTATATCAAATAAACGATCGACTTCTTTCTTTTTTTTTAGGCAGAACATACAGTTTGTCAAAAATAAGTTTACACATTAAAAGAAAAAATACCTTTTTTTAGTTTATTACCATTATCTATAATTACTTATAAGAGTTTAAAATTGGTATGCAGAATTACGCCGTGTTGCCGATACAATACCGACACCGATACTCAAACAAAACAGTTGGCAATATCAATACATCATGTAAATAACGAGTGATTTTTTAAGAGCTTGAGAACTTTTTTTTAAAAAAAAAACGCATAAAATTTGCAAAATCTCATCGGTTCTTTATTTGAAACGTTAGATTGGTCCATGACATTTACTTTTTGAAGATAATTTCATTTAAATGTTGACCGCGGCTGCGTCTTAGGTGGTCCATTCGGAAAGTCCAATTTTGGGCAACTTTTTCGAGCATTTCGGCCGGAATAGCCCGAATTTCTTCGGAAATGTTGTCTTCCAAAGCTGGAATAGTTGCTGGCTTATTTCTGTAGACTTTAGACTTGACGTAGCCCCACAAAAAATAGTCTAAAGGCGTCAAATCGCATGATCTTGGTGGCCAACTTACCGGTCCATTTCTTGAGATGAATTGTTCTCAGAAGTTTTCCCTCAAAATGGCCATAGAATCGCGAGCTGTGTGGCATGTAGCGCCATCTTGTTGAAACCACATGACAACCAAGTTCAGTTGTTCCATTTTTGGCAACAAAAAGTTTGTTAGCATCGAACGATAGCGATCGCCATTCACCGTAACGTTGCGTCCAACAGCATCTTTGAAAAAATACGGTCCAATGATTCCACCAGCGTACAAACCACACCAAACAGTGCATTTTTCGGGATGCATGGGCAGTTCTTGAACGGCTTCTGGTTGCTCTTCACTCCAAATGCGGCAATTTTGCTTATTTACGTAGCCATTCAACCAGAAATGAGCCTCATCGCTGAACAAAATTTGTCGATAAAAAAGCGGATTTTCTGCCAACTTTCCATTCACTGAAAATTCGACGTTGTGGCAGATCGTTCGGCTTCAGTTCTTGCACGAGCTGTATTTTATACGGTTTTACACCAAGATCTTTGCGTAAAATCTTCCATGTGGTCGAATAACACAAACCCAATTGCTGCGAACGGCGACGAATCGACATTTCACGGTCTTCAGCAACACTCTCAGAAACAGACGCAATATTCTCTTCTGTACGCACTGTACGCATTCGTGTGGTTGGTTTAATGTCCAATAAAGTAAACTGAGTGCGAAACTTGGTCACAATCGCATTAATTGTTTGCTCACTTGGTCGATTATGTAGACCATAAATCGGACGTAAAGCGCGAAACACATTTCGAACCGAACACTGATTTTGGTAATAAAATTCAATGATTTGCAAGCGTTGCTCGTTAGTAAGTCTATTCATGATGAAATGTCAAAGCATACTGAGCATCTTTCTCTTTGGCACCATGTCTGAAATCTCACGTGATCTGTCAAATACTAATGCATGAAAATCCTAACCTCAAAAAAATCACCCATTATATGAAAAAAATTAACACGTTTTCAAGTAATTTTCGAAGACTATTAACTTACTAAATGGCGTAAGATAAATAAGAGTTGCTCGCTATATGATACTGCAGCCTCTTCGAAATAAAACGTTTTCCACATCTTTTATATTTCTCAATTGTACTTAAATTCTACTTTGTAGGTAAACTTGTACTGCAATTGATTTTTGTAATCATCGTAGCGTCAATTTTTCGAGATTTGTGAAGTATCGTTGTATTAGCGAAAAATACTAAAAATAAAAATAATTTCCGAAAGTTAAGTGACTTTCAAAAACTTATAAATACAAGCATTTGTAAAAACTGCTAATAAGACTGAAAATTTTTAATCATATTTAATGTGTAAAATCATTCTTGACAAACTGTATGCATTTATTTGTGTAACCGTTTGTTAGCATTTTAAAATAAGTGATAATATGGAATCTGTTATTTTTTGCAAATACGATCATTAACCGGATGTCTAGTCTGGTCCATCCACTATGCGAATAGTACAACGTCACTTAAAATTATTTAAATATAAAAAAACAACAATATGTGGTTTCAAAGTCATAACGTAATGCTGTAGTCAGTCAGACGTACGAGTGTGCCTATATGGCATGAGAATTTTATGTTATTCGTTTACACTTGTTTACATTTACTTGGAAAAATTTCATTCATAAAAATCACGGCGCCCACAAGTATACAGGCATACAGTCATACACTCAACTACACTCAACGACCTCAATAAAAAAAAGAAAAACTCAACTAAACAAAATCTTTTATTCAGATGCACTCACACCATTTCAAATCTAAAGACTCTCCCACACATACTTTTTTGTCAAATGTGAGAAATGTATTACATATTTGTAACGGCAATATGGTGTCAGCATTTCTAAGAGGGATCTAAGCAAGATGGGTGGTAAAGAAAGTTAAAGTTTTTGTGTGTTCATTTCTTTGTACAATGAGCGGAGCAATGATAAGTAATAAATTGTACTGCTGACAACATTGTTGGTGGGCTCAAAAACTATAATAATCGAAATGATAATACATAATATAAACTACTGATTTTTTCTGATTTTGGTAACAAATTCACTAGCACTAAAGCTAAAAAAAACCTAAGAAGACCGAACATACTATATATGAAAAGTTTAATACCTGAACTAAAGCAAGTATCGTTTTGTCTAGTACATTTTTTAATATTTTTGGTACAATACTATTTGCGACCACTTGAAATGAATTTATATGTACGAGTATATTATGGACCTCTACATTGAAAAAATTCCATTTACAGATATCCGAATATCTAGGTTTAGGTGAAAATGGGTATTCTGTATAAATGTGTAGTACACCGATGTGTCAGATATAATTTCAACATTTTGCTATTGAAAATCAGTCAAATGGCTATTGACAATCATAAATGACAGAGATAGGCATGCAGAGAAAAAAAATGGTTGTTGTATCATTTTTTGAACAACCTCTCATCTCTTTAACAACATATGATTGCCGTAAACAAATAATAGTTGTTATAAAAAATACTTAGATCACGATAAACATGTTTACATAATAAAGCATTTATTACCATTTAATATTAATGCTAAACTTGGTATGTTTGATTTTTTGGTATGTAATCATAGTATGACTAACTACAAAAAAATTTAAATATTTTGTTTTCGCCCTTGGCTGAATGCGTTTTTATTAGTTCACTGTTTTGCAAACAAAAGCTATCACTTAATCAAAAAATAAATAAATAAGTAAATATTAGTTGAATGATAGTTGTAAATCAAAAAAAAAAAAAAAATAAATAAATAAATAAAATGGTAAGGAAAGCATTTAAACAAGTATGCATTTTCGCTTAAGAAAATGTGAAACCAAACGTGTTGTCACAGATAACCATTAACATGTTTTACAGCCAAGCAAGTTGTGTGCTGCTTTAAATTAAATTATGGTTAATTTTTACAATGTTATTTTTATATTAGATAGCAATGTGTTCCAGTAACAACAATATTATTTTTAACAACCATATAATTCAGCCATAATATTTTGCTCTTTGATTATACTTTCCTCAACGACATTCTTTGCACGTGAGCAAAATACGGCAAATGGATTAATTTTTTTCATAATTTTATCATGTTTTTGTTTTGCTATGACGTATTAAAAACTAAAACTTAAGAAAAAACATTTAAAAGTTCACTATAAAATCAAAATTTTACGAAGATTTTAAAATAATTATCGCTTAAAACCAAAAAATTCAGTAAATAACGAAACACGTAAATTCACAAAATCCAAAATTTCACAAAAAACTGAAATCGAAATTTCACAAAAAAGAATATAAGAAATAAATTGAAATTTTACGAAAATAATTGAAATAATATAATTGAAATTTTACGAAAAAATTATAATACTTCCTGAAAATCAAAATTGTAACAAAATCATAAAACGGAATTTCTACATCCGGTCAAAAATTTGATTTTAGTTCTCAAACTAACAAAATATCTGAAAATAAAAAAGGCAAAAAATTAGAGTTTATTATAAAGCTAAAGTGAAATATCATTCAGCAAATATCAGTATACACCAAAAATTCTAAACTACACAAAATTTTATACAAATTTAATTTTATTTAAATTTTTTTTTTAAATTTATTAAAAATTATTCAGCCCCTCAAGTTCTATAAAGTATTATAAAGAGATAAAGAAAAATTTGTATTGAATTTTCTGGATCGCTACAACCGTTTTCGGCATTCCTCTATCTATATGGTAGTTTCAATTGTAATCATTTTTCTATTTAAACAACTTAAAATTTTTTACAAGAAAAAAGCAATTAAACAAAAAATTGAGATTTCACCAGAGTTCCTTAACTTCGCAAAAAATCGATATCGCGTAAAAATCTAAATTAACTAAAAACTTAAATTGAGTTAAAAATGATTTTACTATAACTAAAAATCAATTTTAATTAAAGAAATCAAAGTTTTAATACAAAAACATATTTTTTCATAAAATTTACAAAAAATCTAAATTTCAACAAAAAATTTAATTTAAATTAATTTAGTTTAGTTTCACAAAAAAAAAAAAAAAAAAAAGTTCACCAAAACTTTTAAAATACAAAAAAACTAAAATTTACCAAAGATTTAAAAGTTCACTAAGAAAAATTTTAAATATAATCAAAAAACGGAATTCCGACAATTTCCAACAATCCGGAATTTTATAAAAATAAAGATAAGAACAACAAAGATAACAAAGGTTCAACAAAGAATATCAATTTTACCAAAATGTATCAAAATTTTAAGTGGAATGATAAAACAACAAACAGTGCACCAAATAACTTAAATTTCACCAAAATATCAAATGTTTTCCAAAAATCAAAATCTCACTGAAATTTTAAAAAACAAAGTCTTATTATAGATACAAAGAAATTAAAAAAAATTAATTTAAAAACTGTAAATTCACGAAAAATCACAACTTCGCTTTAAAATCGCAAAGACAAAAATCGGGATTTAACAACACGAAATATCATCATAAATGGAAAATTCAGCAGAAAATTTTAAAAGAAATGTTTTATTAGGGTTCCGTACCCAAAGGGTAAAAACGAAACCCTATTGTTTTCGCTACAATGTCTGACAGCCTGTCCGTCTGTCAGCGCCTTTTAAATCTGGAACCGCAATAGGAAGACTCTTGAAATTTTCACAGACGATGTATAGCTGTTGCTGCTATAGCAACAAATACTAAAACTTATAGGGTGTTCCGATAGAGAGGTGTTATTCACTAATATGTGTTTATTTCTTGAACTGTAGGAGGCATAAACTAAAGATTTACAAGCAGTAATTAAAATTTAGTTCGCTATCTAAACAAGTCCAAAAAATTAAACCTAAAAATTAGAGAGTGTTCCGATAGAGGCGTGATTTGCATGTATAAGACCTAAGTTTTCAACTATAATAGGCTCTTGAAATTGTGTATTGCTATGGCCCCTATAAAAACAGTAAAAATTAAAAGGTTTTCCGACAGTGACTTGATTTGCATGTATAACGCCTTTTAAAACCGTAATAGGTAGACTCTTATAATTTCCACAGACGCACAGAGGAATATGTGGCCTGAAAAGCTGGCCTATATGGATTTTGATGCCCTTAATTCAAATCTGTTTTCCGTATTTCTCTAGTACGTAAGGATTTTCTTTTAAAGGCGTGGCATACTTCACCCCCTAAATCGTTTAGTGGACTTATATATTTTGCCATAACTTGAAAAAATGTTCTCCGATTTTAATAGCAGGAGGATCAGAAGATGCACCGGAAAATTCTGCTTAAACTAACTACATTTATTTTATGTCTATTACTATTTTTGGGTTATTAAAAATTTAATGGCGAAAACCACATTCCTAAGGAATAAAAGACGGTATAAATCGCAAAACTCAATTAACAAATGTTGATTTTAAAGGTTTAAACTCATTCTTGACAGACTGTATGTACATACATACATATGATTTACAGTCTAATTAAGAAAAAAAATTGAAAATTGTAAGGCTCTTATAAAACAGTATTTTTTTTATGAAAAAAGGCTTTATTATATTCATTTTATATTATTTAATACTTTATAAACTTTTTTTTTTTGTTTCTAAAATTTGAGATGCATAATTTTTCTTTTCCTTTTTTTGCAAAAAAAGTGTATAATTTGTATTTTTAGCTTTTGAACGAATTGTTTCAACATGAATATTAAACATATTTTAAATTATTTCTTCTTTTTTAAATAACTTTTGATCAAACCTTTCAGCGAAAAAAATAATCTTTGTTAAACCTTTATTCGTTTAAACGCAAAAAAAATATCATAAACATCCAGAAACCGAAAAAAACATTTAAATCTCATATAATTTTCTTCACTTTCCTGAATTTAGCAGGGTCTCAGAGCTACGAATCGCAATTAAAAGTCTTCAAAATTTACAATATAATGTAAAATATTGTTGTCTGTCGAGCTGCGTACTTAGTTCTTTAGATTTCTTAAAATTCAGTTTTGCCTTTTTGGGCAGCTTTTTGGGTGAAATACTCCTCTGTGAGACGATGCGATGTGTTAACGATTACTAAAAATTAAAAGGTGTCCCGACAGTGACATGTTTTTCACGTATAGTGACTTATTTTTTTAATCGTAAAAGTTAGACTCATGATATATTCATAGAAAGAGAAATGCCAAGGCCGTTATAAAAAATATTAAAATTAAAGGGTGTACCGACAGAGTGATGACTTGAAATGTTTACAGTAGATGTTGTTCTTCGGACGCTACAACAATGACTAATGACTAAAGGGTGGTCCATCAGTGACATGTTTTTCACGTATATTACTTTATTTTTTGAAACGCAATAGGTAGGTGCCTGATATTTTTATAGAAAGTGTATTACCATGGCCGCTATAACAACAATTACTAAACTTTAAAGGGTGTTCCAATAGTGATGCAAATTTCGTGAATATGACTTTAATTTTAAGATTAAAGGTTTCCTCATAAGGCATGAAAAAATTAACAACTTGAATTTTTAAAGTTGGACTAAACTCGCACTTGACTGAATTATTAATATTTCTTTTTTATTATAATTGTACCAATCAAAATAGAAAATACTAAATTATGGTTGTTTGATGGTTGCCAAAATATCTAAAATTATTTTTCATTAATTTGCTAAGTAAAATTATAAAGAGACTCGGTTTTAATGTGGTCAGGCTTTGCTTAATACAGATTTATATATAAAAGCTTTTTTTCTTGTCGTGTAAAACTAACTAGGTTACATTTGTAACATTAATTCGTGATTTTTTTCTTGCTTTCAGTTTAATTAATACTTGTGTTGAAACGAAAAAGTAGGAATTTTATGTTATTTCCCCTATCCTTGTTTGGACTCTTAATTATATATTCTTGGGATTTTTTTATTTTAGTTTTAACAAACACAGAGACATGCAAATATTGTGACAAACGAATGAACATTATGTAACTTCGTTGCAAATAAATTTGTATTACGTTGGCTGTTTTGTTTTTGTCATTCGCTTCTTTATTCATTCGCCTTTTCTATGCATGAACTCGTCCTTTTTAAATGGGAATTTTTAATGTTCATGTAATTATCTCGGCGGATTTAAAAATGTATTAACATTTGACTTAATTTTTTTTTCTTTTAATTTATTTTTGCTTTTAGTCCTTATTTTTTGCAAATGTTAGCATTTCTTTTTGTTAGAGGTTTTTAAGAAGTATATTTTTTTACTCTCTCTATGTCTGTTCTACGAATATGCAAAAATCAATTAATTTACCATATTTTAACTTGAGCTCAGTTGCATCATGTAAAAATGTATTAAACATTTCTTTTAATAATAATTTACCCTCTTATTAAGTGCATACACTCGTAATTGATAAATCTCTTGAATTTGTGTTCATTTTTTACATTTTCTTAATTTAAATAAAAGAGGTCATAAAAAAAATCAATAAACTTATCTTTTATTAAATAAATCTTGAAAACTTCTTAAGGATATTAATTTTCATTTATGCCAAGAATATATTTTAGTAAAAAATAAAAATCTTCAAGAGTAAATTAGGGAAGGTGGACTTAATTTGAAAATTAAATAAAAAGAATTGGCAAATAGCTCGGCAACGACACTAATTGTAAATTAAAAAAGGACAAGCTAAGCAACAAATTTCTTAAGTAAGAAATTTTTAAAACGTTTATTTACGGATAAGACTTCATCAATGAATTAATGTTGGTTTGTGTATAAAGTTCTTCCTGTCATTCTCTTTTAATAAGATTTTGATTTTGTTTTTAATATCAAATCGACTGACCTAGAAAACGTAAATTAAAGTTAACAAATCAGTCAAGAGCTAGTCAGACTGACACACATAGGGTTCCGTACAACTTTCAATATATAATTTTAAAAGTACAATTTTTTCACATCTTATCGGGCACCATTTAAATACTAGATCATAGTACAAACTGCCCTGTGTAAATATGAAGTGACTTTTATAACGTTTACAAGAGAATTTTTCAATTTCACGACATCTAGGGAACACCCTTTTATTTTTATTTTCCGTAGTTGTTGTTACAATAGCTATTGTAAAATATAATCTTAAGTGTAAGGGTTTTTTTACATTTCAAATATAAGGTAATTAATGCAAATCGTATCACTCGAAACACCCTTTAATTTTTGGTTTTATTTTTATAACTTCTTATAGGGGATAAATTTATGATTTTGAATAAAACATAAATTATTTAGGAAATTATTGTCACTTCTTTTTATTTTGATAATATTGGTATGGTTTAATTATGTATAGAACAAAATATTGGCTAAATGGCCGCAGCGACTTCGGCGGCACACCTCCATCCAATGCTCCAAATTTTCAATGACGCTGAGCCATAATTGAGATTCTATGCAGTTAATGTACCGAATTATCTCATCCTCTAGCTCTTGAATTGTTGCTGGCTTATCGACGTACACCTTTTCTGTCAAACAACCTCAAAGAAAGAAGTCCAACGGTGTTAAATCACGTGATCTTGGCGGCCAATTGACATCGCCACCACGTGAGATAACACGGCCATTAAATTTGTCACGCAAAAGAGCCACTGTTTCGTTAGCAGTACGGCAAGTGCCACCATCCTGTTGAAACCACATATCGTCCAATTCCATATCTTCCAATTCGGACCATAAAAAGTTTGTTATCATCTCATCATATGGAACACCATTCACAGTAACTGCCTGACCGGCAGTTTGGAACAAATACGGCCTGATGATGCCGCTAGCCCATACACCGCACCAAATAGTCACTCTTCGTGTGTGCATCAGTTTTTCGACAATCAATCTTGGATTATCATTCGCCCAAATGCGGCAATTCTGCTTATTGACGAATCCACTGAGGTGAAAATGTGCCTCATCACTGAAGATGATTTTCTTCGAAAATTATCATCTAACGTTGCCATTTCTTCCCACCATTCTGACCACTGACAACGTTTGGAATGATCAAGTGGCTTTAGTTCTTGAGTCAATTGCACCTTGTATGCGTGTAAATAATGAAAGTGTTTATGCATAATGTTCATCAACAACGAGCGTGAAAGGTGCAATTTTTGGTCACGACGACGAGTTAAGGTGGACGGCTCTTTAGCCACACTATCGCGAACAGCAGCAATATTTTCTGAAGTACATACAAGCTGTGCGAGCATTCACTGGTGTTTTCACATCTCCTACAGACCCGGTTTGCTCAAATTTTTACACGATTTTTCCGATTGCACGCACATTTGGACCATTAAATTGACCGAAAAAATCACAAAGTGCACTATATGCACTATACATATAAATGCAGAAAAATCGTTTAGGTGTGGTTAACATTCAACATAGGCCCTGAAAATTTAACCACCCGATACATACTCTGCTTAGATTTAAAGTGTCTTCGTATTCCAGTTCAAAAGTAAGGCTGCATAGGTAAAATCGTCTCACTTTCGCAACACCTTCTATTTTTATGGTAGAGCGGACATAATTTACACACACTCTGCATAAATTTACGGACAAAAAAAATAATATTCACGAAAATCGCGATATTATAGGAACACAATTACAATTTTAGTAAGTGTTGTTATACCGGTCATGGTAATATACTTTCTATGGAAATATCAAAAGTCTACGTTTATATGAATTATATAATTATATAAATTTTTTAATTTTATCCAGGGATGGGTACTTTTATATAAAGAAAATACGTACACTGAAGCACTATAAAAGTAAGAGTCTTAAAATTTGATGTGAATTACTTTCCAAGCAAAGTCGTACAAAATATTGTGAGGATGCACACAAAATGTGTGGGCATAGCTAGTATTTTACAAATGTTCAAAAATGTTATTTTTGGTAAGTGGACCTAACAAATGTTTAAGTTTCCATGGCTTACAGCTTACATGGTCATAAATGACCCATTTTTTTAATATGTGTAAGACAGTGGTCAGTGGTCATACACACAATGTGCTCTACCGCCTCAGCCAGTATCTTCTTCTTTTATTTTATTCTAGGCCACATGATATTTTAAGCTTTTATGATCTGTCACTAATGCAGTAAATTAATTTAAGGTACCCTGATTAGCAATCCAATCAGTTTTCTGATCTTCCTGCCAATTTGTAGTGAAACAGACAAGATCCTTTGGTGGGGCTCGAACCCGAAACCCTGAATTGATAGGCTAGAACACTCGGGCGTTAATAGATAGTGTTTTTTGGTAGTGCCAAACTAAGTATTAATTTATTTTAGGCTGCCCCGGTAGGCTAGCAGTTAGTGCTACTCTACTACTTTATCAGTCTGGGTGTTGTGTTTTCGATTTCCACTAAAGGCTCATTACGATGCTCCGTAAATAAAATTAGAATATAATTTTTAATTGTATTGTGACATTTAATAAGTAACGTTTTTTTATGATAATACCTGCCATGAAAAGAAATCAAACAAAAATATTTAATAATCAATTCATTGATGGTCCATAGTTGACTACTATTAAAAAAAATAATACCAAAAAAATTAAACCAATAAAGTTTATTTTTGAAAAATATATTTTTATTACTTTATATGTACTGGTCTCGTCGATATGGCAAATTTTAACGTAAAATTTGTAATTCATTATTTTATTTTTAAGGTTTTATCTTATTGCTCTTAATTTTATTTGTCTGTATGTTTTTTCTTTCTTACCTTATTTTATCTCATTTCACTCAGTACTAGTATCTCACAATCAGTAGAGGTAAATAAAGAAAACTTGTGTACAATCTACATAAAAACATACATATACGACATACATAAACTACATACTCAAAAACATATCAACTCACATTTCAGTATAAAACTGTAGAAATAGTGGCGCTAGTATAATAAAAAAAGTCGTACAATTTGCTGCTCCAAAACGACAGGCACATTTGTGTTGAGCCACACAAGGCTCAAGGCTTAATGAAAAAAAACACTTAAAATTGTAAGAATAAAAATAAAGAGAAACACTTAAACCAATATGACAACTCAGTATTTAAATTGCTTAATTTTATTATTTTTACCTTTTTTCAGTTTGTTTTTCTATTTTTATTTCGATCTACAATTATTTCATGTAGTCGTATTTGCATTTAGTGCCATTGCCACGATGACTGTTTAAAAAGCAAACTTTTGGAGTTGTCCCTCTTAACTGTGTGTAAGTGCAATTTTACGTAGATATATGGTTATATTATAGCCGTACTTTTAGGTACATATGTATATGTGTACAGTAATTTGTTACTTTCCTTAACTACTTCATCCATTTATTTTATTCTATTGGTTGAGGTAAAGAATATGTTTCTGAGCAAACGAATTTTATATTCCTAGTGATCGGATTTCAAATCGTGGTACTTGATTTTAATCTATAAAAAAACTGAAATAGAGCTGTGAAGTTCATACACGACCTATTAGTTCAGATGACTTATCAGTCAACTTAAATTGCGCTGATCACCTCACTGAGCTCATATCAGCTCCTTAGTTCAATTCAGCTCCTTTGTTCAGTTCAGGTGCTTACTGAGCTCTGTTTCAGATCACTGTAGACTTCTAGTTCGCTATTTTCAAATATAAATTATTTTTTGGTGTGTACTAAATGATGCTTCTTTCTTTCCTATTTAAAAAATCGTTGATGTTTATTTCTTAAATTTTTGCTTATCACATCTCTAAGCACATATTACTATCCAAATTAACTTAAGCAGCAGTAAATTTTAACAATTTTCAGAAAACCGAAAAATTCGCCTCTTTTTGCCTTTTTTGCAATGGGAAAACGTATTATGATTTGTGAATTTGTGAATTAAAAAATGCGAATAGTTAATATCTGTCCATTTGTCACAGGCCTCTATCTCTTCGACCGTAATATGTAGATATTTAAATATTTTCTAATAAATTGTGTTACTATGGCCGACATTTGTGGAACAAGATTAACGTGAGTACCTGCCATACTCGGTCTAACCTCATGGTGGTCTTACCACCGAGTGAAACTTAGGCGTAGACTAGCGCCCCCATTGTGTAGTATAACAACACTTTACGATTGCCACCAATCGCTTTTTGTGTGTGATACAGTCACAATGAGTAGCAATTTATATAATATGGCAAGCCTTTCCATGGCAAGCCTAGATCCATATTATAACCTCTTGCTTAAAGGTTCGGAGACTATCCAAACTCCGTCTGTTGAGAGTGCAACAGCACACTTGATCCACCTTGCACCTTACCTACTTAATCGATCTTAAACCACAGCCACCACGTGTACCCCCAAAGGGGACCTCACCAATAACCGGTCACAGAGAGGATAGGCTCTCTGTGGGGCCACCGATTCCCGTGGTTCCAGTCCTTTGGGCACTGGTCAGGCCTCGAAGAGGACCCGTTTTAAAACAACAGACCTTTTCTTCCAGATTTAGGCTTTAGGAACCCTAGCGTCTGGTGCCCCTATTTTCCCCGAGTGAACCGCCTCAAAGCATTTGCCATTTCTGCAGTGACAATTGGCCGACATAACAAAAACTAAAGGGATTCCTCATAAATGACACGTTCTAACCAATATGATTTTATCTATTAAATCCTAAAGGGCAGATGCCCACTGCAAACAAAACTAGTAAAAACGTAAAATTAAATTCAAGAGGATGCCACCCACACCACCATATAAGAGGTGGTGTGGGTTTATATTTCGAACCGTAATTTGCAGACTCTTTAGGATTACACAGAGTGTGTATTATTACGTCCGATGTAGCAACAATAATAAAGAAACACATTTTGTGATTTTTATGTATCTCTTGAACTGTTATAGGCAAAAATTTTATATTTACATGATTATATATGTACATGCGGACATATATAAAAGAAAAATTCCAAATTTAAGAATGTTCCCATAAAAAACGTGATTTTAACCTATAATAATTTACCTTTTGAACCAAAACAAACGGACGCAAAAGGTTTCTAAACTAAAACACATAGGGTGAACTCATATTGTTTACAATTTATTTATTTTTGACGGTTGCTCCCTTTTTATATTAAATTCGATGTTTGTCTTCCCTCCTGACTGTTTTGAAGTTGTTTCTTATATTTTTAACTTTATGTGTATACGAAAATAAGTGTTGTTAACCCAATGTATTTTTTTTTTTTTTTAATTTAAACAACTATTTATGGTACCTTTAATATACTATAATACTATACGGTGCACAGAGGGTTGAAATGTACCAAAAGTAAGGATTAATTCAAAAGCTGAACTTTATCCTACACATTCGTGTGTGGTACTTGGTGAAAGGTAATTAAATTCTACATCAGTATTTGCCAAAAACTTTTGTTTTGAGTAAATTACTCTATCGACTGTGAGCTGTCAAAGTCAAATAATTTTTCAAAATTTTTTTTTACAAGCATAGCAATTAGATGCACTTTCGGTTTTAGTTGAAGCGAAGTTAACTCGACACCAATATAATATCATTAGAAAAGCCGCGCCTGATAAATGTGCTTCACATACAAAAGTCCAAGAAGCTAAGAAAATATGTTATCCAGAACAAGAACATATGAATATTTCTGAAACATCAGCGCAAGTAAGTCCGCAAGGACTGTTAGATCATACCACTGAGCGTCTATTTATGGTACAGAATTCTGTACTGGATTCATTAAACAACGAGGAAATATCGCAAATGACTTTGTACTCTAAGTGGGGCTATGACGGAAGTTCGGGCCATAGCTCTTATAAACAAGCATTTCACGGATTCTGTTTGAATAAAACAATTTGGCAAAATCCTCGACCTTCTTCTACTAGATTTTGTAGACCCATAAATATTGAACTTTTGAAAGAAAGAAGAAATTGAATTTTTGAAGAAGTACTTCACAACTTGAAAAAGAAAGAGTAGAAAATGAAATCAAAACTCTGAAGGATTCCGTGGTTTTAGTAGGTGATAAATCAATAAAAATAAATCACAAACTTATGTTAGTGAAGATTGATGGCAAAGTGTGTAATGCTATAACTGAAACAACATCCACACGACGTTTGTGGTGCTACGAGAAAAGATTTCAACTGTATTGATAAAATGATTGCCAGAAGTGATTTCAGTTCGGTTTATCTATTCTCCATGGCTGGATTAGGTTTTTTGAGTGTCTTCTTCATGTGGCATATAAATTACCACTTAAAAAGTGGCAAGCTAGGTCAGATCATGACAAACAAGTTGTTAAAGACACAAAAACAAGAATTCAAAAACTTGATTGATCATTGACCAACCAAAACCAGGCTTTGGCAACACAAATGATGACAATACCACGAGAAGGTTTTTTAAGAATGCAGAAGTTTCCTCAATAATAACAAAAAATGATCTAGATTTAATAAACAGAATGCATATAATACTTATTGTCGTGTCACGTGGCCACGAGGTCAGTAGTGAAAAGTTTAGACACTTTGCACACAATACTGCAAAACATTTTGTTAAAATATATCCATGGCACAAAATGTCACCTACCCTTCATAAATTTTTTATACACGGACCGGAAATAATATCCAATGGCCTTTTGCCAATTGATGAGCTATCAGAGGAAGCGCAAGAGGCTAGAAACAAAGATTTTAAAAACTATAGGGAATACTTTGCGCGTAAATGCTGCCGGGAAAAAACTAATGAAGACATATTTAATAGATTTCTGCTTACTTCAGATCCATATACTTCCAGCATGAGTAAAACTAATATAAAAAATACACATAAAATACCGCAGGTGGCTTTGGAATTATTAATTCTTCCCGAAGAAGGCGACAATGATGATGAGGATTCTGATCATGATAATGATGACTATGATCATGATGATATTACAATGATAATGATGATTATGGTGATGATGTTGAAGATATCTAAAGCTATTATCACAATAATACCCAAAATGGATTTAAATGCATATATGTATATGTACATATTCACATATAATTTTTCTCTTCTTTTTTAAATAAAAAAAATATTTTCTATCGGTTTTTTTTAAACCCTTATTTTTTCACTAAATAATGTACAGTTATTCCAAAAAGAATTTATGTCAACAATAATTGGCTTCCCTGTATTAATCCTCAGTTTACCTATTTTTCAACCCACTGTGCGGTGGTTCGGAACCTTTTTGTGTAAATCCGACTTTCCTTAGCCAAGTTATTTGGTTAAGTTTAGCCTGTTTGAATTGTCTTGTATCTTTATTGACTTGACGTGTTTGCTCTACCCGTTCCCTAGTTGGATGGCATGTCCTAATAGTCCTACTAAAGCAGATTTGTTTAATTAAATCCCCCTTATTTTGTTTTAAAACTAAAAAGATTGCTTATTATCGTGTTTTCTAGAATTAGTCATTTAACAAATTATTCGTTTATTGTAAATACTGAAAAAAGAAAAAAAAATTTTTTCTAGCAATAACGATTTTTATTAGTTTTTCGGGTGCACTGTAGATTAGTAGGTAGTGTGCTTGTCTATCAGTCTGGGGTTTGTGTTCGATTCCACCAAAGACTCTGGGTGTTTGACTACAATTTGAATATAATTTGTATTGTAACATTAAATAAATAAATATTATTGTTTGTTACTCTTTTTTAGTCTTGATCAATTTGCATTTAAAGTTTGTCAGAATTTACCTAAGAATAAAAAAATTATTTATTACCTAATCAATTTTTTTGGCTATGTGCAATTTCATAATTTCATAGCACTACCCATTTGCAGCAAGTGCACTTTATTGTTAGTGATATCGCAAATAAAGCATTCGCTTAAATTAACCACATTATTGCCATTAGAATATGTCTTACCCCAATCCAATATTATTTAAGCATTTATATTGTTGAAAGTGTTTAACTATGAGTAGATATAAGATGTATAACTTAGACATCCTTATTTATAGGACTGTGGCAATATAGTTTTCATATATCCCAGGTATTTTGCGACTGTAAATTTACATATTCATATCTACATATTCGTATTAGAGCACAAATAGGTACATAAATATATTTATAGAACCAAAGTACATAAAGTTTTAAAGTTTCTTATTTTTACATTTTATTTGTACGAGCACCAAATAATTTTATATCCTAAAGTTTTAGCCACCAGCAATATAAATATGTTCATCTGTTCTTATGGCTACAAACACCAGATATAACGTAATAAAATTGTTTTGTCCTTTTTCCTCTATCCAAAATTATATGCATTGTGCAAGTTTAACTACTGTTTCCCTTATGTTTTACTATAAAAATTTTGTTTTAACGTAACAGAAAATCCTTTTTCGTATTTAGTTAAAAATACACTAAAGTTGCAAATTTTTGGTGAAAAATATTGATTAACTTAATATATTTGTATCTAAAAACTTTATTTGAATATATCAAGTTCCATTGCAACTTCATTCAGTAATTCATATGGGATCATTTTTATATATGATAATCATGATGTGAATATATAAAATGAATATATATTTTGAAAATTTAATGGCGATCCATTTGTATCCAAATATTTAACACTCTTGCTGTACTCGCCTTAGGGGCGGCTCTTGTGTCCTAGCCTATTATGGATTATTGGTTGCCCTTCCATCTGCTATCACATTTGCATAGCAAATCATTCATACATACATATATAACATTTACTGTCTGAGAATATTTAAAATTAAAAAGCAATGAGGATCGAACAAAGAATTTTCTGTTTAGGAAAATTTATATAATTCTTTAGAAAAATAATATTGATTTTTCTATTTTATATGTTCTTTCAAATGTTATTATCATTATTAACAAAAAGTGCTAACTTAAACATGCCTCTTTCGAATTTATATTTTTATTTAATTCAGGCCCACTATTATAACTTGGAAATAGCTATAGTTAGTATTTTATTTGAGAGATAAGTAGTTTTTCGTTATTATAATTAATCTAAAAATAACTTTTAACTATTACGTACTTTAAAGGAAAGGTATAGTAGCGAGCCTTACCCTGGTATTTGTTATATACGAAAAATAACTTATCTCTTTGATAAAATCCTAACATTATCAATTGATAAGTTGTAAACATGGCCCTTAAACTTTTTTATTGCAAATAAAGTTGAATTTCGTTTCTAATTTTTAAATATTTCCATTTATAAGCATCGCACAGTGGACCAGTTTTTTTTAAGACCAGCACTCATGCAATGTATTATGCCAGAACTAGGAAATTAGGTTATGGGAAGGAGGAAAGAGGGAAAGCGGTCAAAAAGCCACAACTTTTGACTGATTATAAGTTACATAGTTATAAGAAATTTATTTTGTATCAAAATCTTTGAAACAAAAGAAGTTATCGTCGTTTTAAAAGTAAAATTTTCGAAATTTTTTTTAATTTTAGCAAAATACAGCAAAAGTCCAACTATAAAGAAATTGATTTTTGGCCGCCATTTTAAAATATGTGCCACAGTGCGTCGTTGAAGTTAAACATTTTTTAGTTCACATCTAAAAATTTTTGCACTGCACAGTGCTGCCGGTCGGCAAATAAGTGTTCATAATTACGAAAAATACCTTTCAGATTCTTCTTAGAATTTCTTCAACAAATCAGAAATTTGCTCACAAATTGGAAAATCAGCCTTTACCTTGAAACGCTCGATTTTTATAATAAAAACAAAAAAATTATCGACTTGGCAACTGAGCCATTTTTCACATACCAGAGTAGTTACTGCTTTGATTTTAAAATGACGTGAAAACTTTGATCTGCTGACAATTTGCATATCATTGCACACATTGCATTGCATGAAGCATACTTCAAGTATTATCGGAAATATTTTATCAATTTTTAACCGTTCATAATCCATCGAAGTATATTTAAGGAAAATAATCCTACAATACTGTGCAAGCGTTTCAAACTACTTCAGTATGTAGATGAATTGATGTTTAAACACCTTTTCTATTTATAAATGCTTCTATTAATATTAGAAATAATAAAAAAAAAATAAAGCAACAACAACAGTATCAACATCAACTATACATTTATATTATACACCAGAGATAAGAGTTAAAATTGTTCGTGTATAGTATTTCATTTTTTTCTTCGTGTTTAAGATTAAAGATTTAAATATTCTAGAATGAAACGTGTAGCTTTTATTCATGAAAACGAAAACATTTATTAAACAAATAATTATTGTTTAAAAAAATGATTTGAAAATAGACAGACGTGCATGAAATGTAAACTAAAAATTTAAAAGAGAGTAATTTGCAAGAATTTATTAAAAAAATCAATAAACGGCCAAACACATATCTATTATATGGGTGGCCGTTTTTTGCTAATTAAGTAAAAAGTAAAAATTCGTTGTAAATATATATCTGTGGTATTTGCATTGCAATCTCCGTACTCCAAAGCACCCATGTACAAAGGTTCACTTATTTTGTACCATTTTTCAGGAATTTATAGCGAAATTACTTTCTGCTTATCTTTTTTCAATGTCTAATCGCATTTGGAAAAAATGGCTTAAGAAACTATGCCATTTTTCAAACTCATAAAATCTTCTTTCACAACTTCTTGATTGCAACGCCTGCGTACTTTTGGAAGATATAAGATGGTTTTGCAAAACATACGCTTGACTCCCAAATCTAAAGTTTAAAGATAAGCATTTTTTTAATAAATTTTAAAAAGTTTAAAATTGCTCTTCTACAAAACTTAAAAATTAGACTTAAGCACTTTTTCCTTATTGCCACAGATATATAGATATACGCACCTACTTCATTAATGGTGACACTCTTTAATTTTAATTATTACTGTTATAGTAGACGTAGTGATATGCTGTGTAATTTTCAAGTGTCTATATCAGATACCCCCAAAATAGCGGGCGCTTGTTTTCTCAACATTAGAGAAAAACGCATGTAAAATCAGACGGATGAAAATTGCGTTGCGGACATTTAAAAAAATCACCATTTTTGGCACTTTATAAGAAAAAATCAGCGACAAGGCTATGTTTTTTTCTTTTTGGAGTTTATTTTTCTCTTTAGAAATTTATTTACTCAGAATGAAAAAAGGAATTTTACTTAGTAATAGAAGAGAAAATAAAAAAAATATTGTTCGACCATTGCCATAGAGCCATTTCGCTGATTTTTTCTTGTAAAGCGGCAAAAATAGTGATTTTTTGAAATGTTTGTATGGGGTATCCCCAAGGGGTGGTTTTATTTCAAGGGTGGTACACCCTTTAACTAAACGGGTTGAAAAGATAAGGTCATATACAGCAATCTATATCACCTATTGCGACAGCCTTTTATTATCAATTTTTAAAATAATCCATTCTGTTTTTTTAATGGACAAATGCTTTAACCTTCAAATAAAAAAATGTACAAATACAAATTTTGAAAATCAAAAACAAATTAAAGCCAGTTAAAATAAAGGAGACGACTAGCAAAATAACATTACGGAGGCAGTGAGCTAATTTAAAATACAACATTATCTATTAAGATGCAATGGATTCAAATTATTCATATCGTAGAAATCGAACATAGGAATGGACAGATGGAAAAACTATTAAATTTGTTCTTGGATTCTCTCTTGTTTTCTTTGCGATACCTGGAGTAAGTAAGAGCTTATAAATCTACATTACATTGCATTGGAAACTTTTCAGAAGCAGAAAGAATCAATACCGTGTTCCTTTGCCCGTAAATAATTCCCAGTTTGGTTCCTCAGACAAACTACATTTTTAAATTTCTCCATCCCGTTAAGAGATATTTGGCCTTCGCGAATCTGCCTGAATATAGTATCGTACTCTGGTTCAAAGTAAAGCGAGAGCAAATGTTTCATTTTATTTTGTTTTGATCTGTGGAATATAAAAATATAAAGAATGTGCCATTTAATTTTGTATTGGTTTAGCCTGTGAACGCAAAATGTATATTAGAGAACAAAATTAAAATGTTTTGAGAAAAAAGTTTTGCAGACGTTTTCTAAATGATGCGAAATGGAAAGATTTCTTATTTTCAATGAGATTGATTATGCCACTTAATTTTGTATTGATTTTTCTCGTAAACACAAAATGTACATTCATTTAAATCAAGAATAGTAAATAAATAATAAAAAAAAACATTAAAAAAAACGTTTTGCAAACGTCTGCTAAATGTTCATTATTAGAGAATGCAAAATAAACGAATGAATGAATGAATGAATAAGATATAGAATTTTTGATATAGATATAGAGAGACAGCTTGTAAGATTTTCTGTTTTTGATGTTGCTTTTTTAAACCACAGTAATATAAGAAGAAAAGCTAAATAAAAACTAATTCAAGAAACACCATCGCTTAATTTAAGACTGTTATTAATAGATGTGGCATAGAGCCGTTTCAAGCATTAGTAATAACACCATGACTTTTTTTACTAACTTTTTCGTATAGGTGTATGAAATAGTAAATATTTGGTTCTTTAAAATTAACAAATTTCAAAATTTCGTTTCTTAATCGCAGTTAGCTTTGCTTTAGTTCATTTAGTTCTAAATGTATTCTTTTTTTTTCAAACAAAATTTCAAATTTTCAAACATTTGGATATATTTTTTTTAATCGTAGTAGGCTTTGCGTTTTGCTCTTAAAAAAAATAATCGTGTGTACTTGATTAATACAAATAAATTCGTTTGCGAAAAGATTTGATTTTTTTAAATTTGAATCAAATAGGCATTGCGTTGTTATTTATAGAAAAAAACAAGCAATGGTAACTTGATTGAAATGTTGGATTTTCAGTTGTTAAAATTTTGAAATTTGTCTTATGCGAATTCAAGTAGGCTTAGTAATTTTTTTTTGCTTGGTTTTGTCCATAGAAGGGAAAAATTTTCTGAAAACAAGATTTAATCAGTAAAAAGTAGCACGTTGGTGAAGACAGTGTTGTGGAAATTACAATCCTTAAATAAAGTTTTTTTTATATTGTGTTTTGATTTTTGTGTGTGCAAGGATCCCAATAAATAGCAGTGGTATCCTTCGGAATTTTTTTTACATTATTCAAATTTGGAAATTTTAAATGGTAAGCATTTGGTTTTTATGTGGTGAACGAGAAGATAGTGAATTTATTTAATGATTTGCAGATTACAGGGATATTTCCCTAATCATGAAAAATACAAAAGTTTGTAAAGCTGTTTTCACCAATAATAACTATATGTCCAGACGATTTGGAAAATCGTTGAATTAGAGAATTTAAATCCATAGTGGAGTTTCGCAAGTCCCAAAAATAAAATAAAGGATTGCAAATTAAAAGAAATAAAGAAGAAAACACAAGTGCTTTCAAAAATATTAAATTTTATTTGAACATACACTAAAATACACCAACACAAAGTGATTTAGCACGATTTGGCAGCATCCTTAAATTGGGAATGTACCCATTTAGCGCAAGAAAATTTTAATTCTATGTTAAACGAATCAAAATCATCATAAACAATTTTAAACTATATATATAAAAATATATACATATAGTTCTTTTCGTTTTTAAACTAATCATAAACAAAAAAAATAAAAAAAAATTATCTTAACT
Source organism: Phasia obesa (assembly GCA_949628195.1). NCBI lineage: Eukaryota > Metazoa > Arthropoda > Insecta > Diptera > Tachinidae > Phasia > Phasia obesa. The sequence goes on from OX451219.1 coordinate 40,680,451, forward strand.
TATTACGTAATACTTATATAATTGTAAAATAACTGAGTAATACGTTTTAATGTAAAATCACACACACAAAAATACATTTAATCCTCACACCATAAAATATATCAAATACATACATATACCAATCAATACTAACACACTAAATACATTTTATACATAATCAAACACATAAGCAAGATCAAAATCTTTAACATTTAAATAATTAATTAATCACCAGTCTTCAGTCATCCGGCGCCTGCTGACTTCAAAGGACATTCTCAATGTAAGTAGTAAATTTTAGATTTTGATCAAACTTGTACCAAATACCTTTTATTTTCACACTTTCTTATAACAAAATAATATAAATTGATAATTTTTAATTTTTAAATAATTTTGAAATATTTCTTTTTACTAATTTCATAACTTGATAAGAAATCAATATTTTAATATTCGATAATTAATCCTTCAAATTTTTTTTTTAAAAATGATTTAAAATATTGCGTAAAGATTAGTACATTAGTGTTCACCTAATTTCATATGTTTAATTAGATTTTTTTTTATCTGTTAACACACTCAAAAATGTCAATTTAAAATTAAATTCTTTTACTAAAATATTTATCTAGTTAATTAATTTAATAATTTTCTTATATAAAATACAATGTTGATCATTTGTCGTTAAAAAAAAAAAAAAAAAAAAAAAAAAAAAATGAAATTTTGAATATTTTAATTTAATCGCGAAAGGTGAAGTTGGAAGTATGGGGTAATTAGTTTTAGTTTGTTTCTAATTTGGGCTGACAACAGATCTTTCACATAGTCAGCATGGTGGGTGGGTATAGAACAGGTGTAGCATATTCCAGCTCAAGCTACACATCACATCTTCGACTGCTAATTCTATATCTTTACTGGTGTCTGTATGAATTGTCGTCTTTGTATATTTTGCTACCTAAATTATAAATCAACTGTAAATGATTCACAATTTAGTTTTATAATATTTAATTCGAATATGGGAACGTATCACACCCCCCCAACGACGAGCACAGCCGATACTAATAGGTAGCCCCGTTTCCAAAAGTAGACCATCAATTCAACGAATCGTTACAGAGATTTTTGGCGCCCAACGTGGGGCCTCGGTTATCGTAACTTTAGAATTTTTTTTTTTATATATCATCTAGATACTGAGGGCCTTTGAATCTTTTGTGTGCGACAATTTTTCATATAGATAACTTACTTTCTTTCTTATTAATTTTCATTTTTTTTTTGTGTATTGATAATTGCTAACTTGGTCATAATGGTTTACTGTTCATATAGTTCACCATTCCAATTCAAGCTTTTATTAAAACATAACTGTCAGGGCTTGGGTTCGGACTAGAGACGATGTTTCTGGATATGTTTCGGTTTCTTCCTCGTTCAACTGTTTGCTCTACCTTTCTATATTACAAATATAACATTTGGTTTCTTTACTTTTCCTTTCTAAATCATACTTTCTTTTTAAAATGAAACATAAACACATATATTTTGGTTTTGCTGGTGATTAGGACAAAGTATCTTGGTATAGTGTCGATTACTTTCCAGCATCAGCACCGAAAATTTCAGTTTTCTATCTCCTTTACTTCCTATTATGACTCCATTTTGAGGCGGACTTTATTCTTTTGGCCAGAGTCAAAAGTTAACCATCAATTTGGTGTTTTATTCATCTTTACTTTTTTTAATAAATATATTTATTTTTTCTTGTTAACAGTCTTCGATAGTGGTCGATTTAAATTTAGTTCGCGTTAATAACTTAATTATTTTTTTTGTTTTACAATTTTTTTTTTTTGCCTCTACTGAGATACTTCACCGAGTAGTGATAATTTGTAGATTTGAAAGCAGTACATATATTGTCTTACCTTCTTGGAAGGATTTAGTCATTGAAAACTTTTAGCAGTGTTCGTAAGCTATTTCCATATTGCATACAAAATTTTAATAACTTATGTTAGATATTTAAATATACTTTTTTTCTTTATTTTACATACATTTAATGATAGACATTTATTTAAGTATATGTTAATATATGAGTAGATTGTTTTTATTTTTGAGAGGAACTGAATTTTTTTGTTTACTTGGTTACCGGAGTTATATTTTATTTCTAAAATGCCTTTAATTCGTAGTACTGGAGATATTCCAGTACAGGTAGAACAAGAGGTATTTAACTCGACTGTAACCTTAGACGAGGGAGCTTGTGGAGGAACAAGAACTCCAGCATACCGAGGGGGAAGACCAAAAACACGGTTGCAAACTCGACGGGAGGCAACAGAACAGGAAAGTACTGACCCAAACAGGGTGCAGCAAATTATGAATAATACCTTAATTGACTTTAGAAATGAAATAGGTAATATGGTCGCTGATCTATTACAAAATTTTACATTGGCAAATGCCAGACCTAATATAGACGACAGACACAACGAACGAAATGAACACATTGAAAATTTAGGACACAACGAACGAAATGAACATATTGAAAATTTTGGACATAATAACAATAGACAGGATATGGCAGAAAGTCGTAGACTTTATAATCCACCTGATGTAGATCGAAACTCCGAAAAGGTTCTGAACATAGTTCGGAATTGGAAGATACGTTTTACAGGCAATATTTCTGATATATCGGTTGACGAATTTATATATAGAATCAACACATTAACGAGGTCAAATTTATGCGGTGACTTCGACCTTTTGTGCCAACACGCTCACATTCTATTCGAAGGTAAAGCGCTAAAATGGTTTTGGCGATTTCATCGCACCTGCGACAAGATAGATTGGGAGGATTTGTGCGACGCTTTGAAACGACAATATAAAGATTATAAAACAGATTTTGATATTAAGGATGAAATTTTAAGAAGAAAACAAAAACAAAATGAGACCTTCGACGAATTTTTCGATGCAATTTCAGCTCTCTGCGACAGCTTGCAAACGCCTTATTCTGATTTCGAGTTGTGTGAAACAATTCAACGGAATTTAAGACCCGAAGTAAGACATGAGCTTCTCCATTTGGAAATCACTCAAGTTAATCAGTTGCGTCGTGCGGTACGAAGGCACGAAAAATTTGTCAAAGATACGGCAATTCCTAATTTAAGTAAACGCTCAATTGCAAAGGGACAGGTGACGGAAATCGTCAGGGCTGAAGAACAGTTAGGTACAGATCGTAATTCAGAAGAAAATTATGAAGTTTGTTTAGTTTTACAGACACGTAAATGTTGGAATTGTGACAAGTCGGGACATAGTTTCGTAGATTGTGAAGAACCTCGAACTCTATTTTGCTATGGATGCGGGGCAAAGAATATTTATAAACCTCAATGTCCAAACTGCTCCCAGAAGCAGGGAAACTCATTGAGGGATGTCCGTACGAAAATGGACGGACATCCAATTCGGAAGTAGAACGTGCTAATATAACTAGTAATTCAAATAGACCGATTATGATAAACAAACCTGAAATAGCTGATATAAAAAAAAACCAATTGCTTTAGAAAAACTTGATATGCCAAAAATTCATCCTCTACAAAGACCCTATCATGTGCGTCTTGAAGAGTACAACCGTGCGAGGAATAGGATATTTAATAGTACAAATTCTGAGGAAAGACCTAAAAGATCCTCAAGAAGGATTCACGAATATTACAAAAGAAGACAAATGTTAGGTAAATTTATTATATCATCCTTAGTAGCTAAAGTAAATGACAATCGACCGTACATTTTGTTAAACATAAAAGACAAAGATTGTTTTGCGTTATTAGATAGCGGCGCAAATGTTAGTGTTTTGGGTGGAGACATATGCTGTAAAATTATTAAAACTGAAAACTACCAACGATGCATTGGCAATGTAAAGACAGCCGATGGACAACAGCAACGTATTGAGGGTACGGTTATACTAGATGTCAGGTATAATGGTCAAACAAAATCAAAGGAATTTCTGTTAATCCCATCAATAGTTCAAGAAGTGATATGTGGAATGGACTTTTGGGAAAAATTTGGCATACAAATTGCAACGATAGATACGGTTAGAGAGGATGTATCAGATAAAGATCCAGGCAAGATTCCAATGACGGCGACACAAAAGCAACAACTTCAGAAAATAATTGATTATTTTCCAAATTCTGACCGCGACGGACTTGGGTGTACATCTCTCATTGAACATAATATTGATACGGGAAAAGCCATGCCAATAAAACAAAAATATTACCCAATCTCTCCAGCAAGAGAAAAGCTTTTATGTGGTGAGATTGACCGGATGCTGAGTAGGGGTGTTATTGAAGAATGTCCGTCATCACCATGGTCATCTCCGGGGGTTTTAATCATGAAACCTGGGAAAGTTCGCTTCTGCCTAGACTGTCGTAAATTAAATTCCGTAACCACAAAAGACGCATATCCTATCCCGAATATAGACGGACTTATTTCGAGACTTCCTCCAATTTATTATATTTCCAAGGTGGATCTAAAAGATGCATTTTGGCAAATTAAATTGGATGAATCATCTCGACCAAAGACTGCATTTACCATCCCTAATCGGCCACTGTACCAATTTACAAGAATGCCGTTTGGATTGTGCAATGCTCCACAAACAATGTGTAGACTAATGGACCAAGTCATTCCGTATAATCTAAAGTCGAACATTTTTGTTTACTTGGATGATCTTCTGATAATTTCTAAAGACTTTGGGACCCACTTACAACACTTACAGGAGGTGGCTACACAACTTCGACGAGCTAATTTGACTATTAATGTGAAGAAGAGCAGTTTTGCTATTCGACAGATTCAATATTTAGGTTATATAGTCGGGGAGGGATGCCTAAAAGTCGATCCGGAAAAGGTAAAAGCAATTACAGAATTTCCTGTTCCTAAATCGATTCGACAACTTCGTCAATTTCTTGGAATGTCTGGCTGGTATCGTCGTTTTATTGATGACTATGCCACCATAACGTTTCCTTTAACAGAACTATTAACAAAGAAAAAAATCTTTACGTGGAACGAAAATGCACAGGAATCTTTTGAAAATATTAAGAAAAAGTTAACATCTGCTCCCGTTTTAGTTCACGCAAATTTTGAAAAGCCATTTATTCTTCAATGTGATGCAAGTATGTATGGTGTAGGAGCTGTTTTAGCACAACTCGATGATGAGGGGCTCGAAAGACCTACAGCTTTTATGTCACAAAAGTTGAATAAGGCTCAAAGGAATTATTCCATTACTGAATTAGAGTGCCTGGCGGTAATCCTTGCTATAAAAAAATTCAGAGCGTATATAGAAGGCCATGAATTTAAGGTCATAACAGACCATGCGAGTCTAAAATGGCTGATGAGACAGAAAGACTTAACAGGACGGTTAGCAAGATGGGCTCTCAAGTTGCAAGGTTTTAACTTTTCAATAGAACACCGAAAAGGTAAAGAAAATATTGTTCCAGATTCATTATCGCGGGGTTTTGAAGACGACATAATGGTAGCGGAATTGGATTTGCCAATTTTGCCTTTAATCGACCTTAATTCCAAGGCATTTGAAAGCCTGGAATACCAAAAATTAAGAAGTGAATTTCAAAAATCAGACTTACCGGACTATAAAGTAGTTGACAAATATATATATAAAAGGGTAAAGTTTTCATCGGGTAATGAGGATGAGTCGGACTCGTGGAAACTGTTCGTACCAACGGAATTACGAAAAGATGTTATTTATGCCGCTCATGACGTACCTAGTGCTTCACACGGCGGAATTGCTAAAACCTTACATCGTATTCGGGAATTTTTCTTTTGGCCGAAAATGGTTGTTGACGTTAGGAATTACGTATTGAAATGTGACTCCTGTAAAACCTCCAAAGTGCCGAATATCTCACTGAAACCACCAATGGGTCAAATGGTTGTTACCGATAGGCCATTTCAGCGACTGTATTTGGACCTGATTGGACCTTTTCCGCGTACCAAAAATGGAAACATTGGTATTTTAATTATAATGGATCACTACACAAAGTATACGTTTTTAAAACCTTTAAAAAAATTCATAACAAAACCTATTGTAGACTATCTGAGCAACGAGATTTTTGCAGCTTATGGAGTCCCGGAATTTGTTGTTTCGGATAACGGTAGCCAGTTCAAATCAAAAGAATTTAAAAAACTGATTGAAAAATATGGCATTATTCACCAATTTACAGCAGTTTATAGCCCTCAAGCAAACGCGTGTGAAAGGGTAAATCGATCAATTAATGAGGCACTTCGATCGTACATTCAAAATGATCAACGGCTATGGGATAACTATTTGTCTAGCATAAATTGCGCAATTCGTAACAGTGTCCACCAAACAACAGGACGTACTCCTTACGAACTTCTTTTTGGGCAAACAATGATCACTCATGGACACAATTATAAAATTTTACGTAACCTGAAACTATTATCAGAACTAGACACGGAAATAGAAAGACAAGACAATTTCACTCTTTTACGGAATGATATACAGACAAAAATTAAGAACGCATATATACGAAACACAAAATCTTACAATCTGAGATCTAGAAAACGTGAATTCAATATTGGCCAAACAGTATTTCGTCGTAATTTCACACAGAGTTCGTTAGTAGATAATTTTAACGCTAAATTGGCACCAACCTGTATAAAAGCTCTGGTAAGGAAAAAAATTAGTAACGTGAATTACGAACTCGAAGATATTCACAATGGTCATATTGCTGTATATCACGTAAAGGATATTTGGACCTAACATCTTGTATTTTTATGGCATCATCGGACATTGCTGCTTTTAGATTAAATCCTGCAGCAGGCTTTGTATTTCATCTAATTTGTGGCATAGAGCCGTTTCAAGCATTAGTAATAACACCATGACTTTTTTTACTAACTTTTTCGTATAGGTGTATGAAATAGTAAATATTTGGTTCTTTAAAATTAACAAATTTCAAAATTTCGTTTCTTAATCGCAGTTAGCTTTGCTTTAGTTCATTTAGTTCTAAATGTATTCTTTTTTTTTTTCAAACAAAATTTCAAATTTTCAAACATTTGGATATATTTTTTTTAATCGTAGTAGGCTTTGCGTTTTGCTCTTAAAAAAAATAATCGTGTGTACTTGATTAATACAAATAAATTCGTTTGCGAAAAGATTTGATTTTTTTAAATTTGAATCAAATAGGCATTGCGTTGTTATTTATAGAAAAAAACAAGCAATGGTAACTTGATTGAAATGTTGGATTTTCAGTTGTTAAAATTTTGAAATTTGTCTTATGCGAATTCAAGTAGGCTTAGTAATTTTTTTTTGCTTGGTTTTGTCCATAGAAGGGAAAAATTTTCTGAAAACAAGATTTAATCAGTAAAAAGTAGCACGTTGGTGAAGACAGTGTTGTGGAAATTACAATCCTTAAATAAAGTTTTTTTTATATTGTGTTTTGATTTTTGTGTGTGCAAGGATCCCAATAAATAGCAGTGGTATCCTTCGGAATTTTTTTTACATTATTCAAATTTGGAAATTTTAAATGGTAAGCATTTGGTTTTTATGTGGTGAACGAGAAGATAGTGAATTTATTTAATGATTTGCAGATTACAGGGATATTTCCCTAATCATGAAAAATACAAAAGTTTGTAAAGCTGTTTTCACCAATAATAACTATATGTCCAGACGATTTGGAAAATCGATGAATTAGAGAATTTAAATCCATAGTGGAGTTTCGCAAGTCCCAAAAATAAAATAAAGGATTGCAAATTAAAAGAAATAAAGAAGAAAACACAAGTGCTTTCAAAAATATTAAATTTTATTTGAACATACACTAAAATACACCAACACAAAGTGATTTAGCACGATTTGGCAGCATCCTTAAATTGGGAATGTACCCATTTAGCGCAAGAAAATTTTAATTCTATGTTAAACGAATCAAAATCATCATAAACAATTTTAAACTATATATATAAAAATATATACATATAGTTCTTTTCGTTTTTAAACTAATCATAAACAAAAAAAATAAAAAAAAATTATCTTAACTTATTACGTAATACTTATATAATTGTAAAATAACTGAGTAATACGTTTTAATGTAAAATCACACACACAAAAATACATTTAATCCTCACACCATAAAATATATCAAATACATACATATACCAATCAATACTAACACACTAAATACATTTTATACATAATCAAACACATAAGCAAGATCAAAATCTTTAACATTTAAATAATTAATTAATCACCAGTCTTCAGTCATCCGGCGCCTGCTGACTTCAAAGGACATTCTCAATGTAAGTAGTAAATTTTAGATTTTGATCAAACTTGTACCAAATACCTTTTATTTTCACACTTTCTTATAACAAAATAATATAAATTGATAATTTTTAATTTTTAAATAATTTTGAAATATTTCTTTTTACTAATTTCATAACTTGATAAGAAATCAATATTTTAATATTCGATAATTAATCCTTCAAATTTTTTTTTTAAAAATGATTTAAAATATTGCGTAAAGATTAGTACATTAGTGTTCACCTAATTTCATATGTTTAATTAGATTTTTTTTTATCTGTTAACACACTCAAAAATGTCAATTTAAAATTAAATTCTTTTACTAAAATATTTATCTAGTTAATTAATTTAATAATTTTCTTATATAAAATACAATGTTGATCATTTGTCGTTAAAAAAAAAAAAAAAAAAAAAAAAAAAAAAAAATGAAATTTTGAATATTTTAATTTAATCGCGAAAGGTGAAGTTGGAAGTATGGGGTAATTAGTTTTAGTTTGTTTCTAATTTGGGCTGACAACAGATCTTTCACATAGTCAGCATGGTGGGTGGGTATAGAACAGGTGTAGCATATTCCAGCTCAAGCTACACATCACATCTTCGACTGCTAATTCTATATCTTTACTGGTGTCTGTATGAATTGTCGTCTTTGTATATTTTGCTACCTAAATTATAAATCAACTGTAAATGATTCACAATTTAGTTTTATAATATTTAATTCGAATATGGGAACGTATCACACCCCCCCAACGACGAGCACAGCCGATACTAATAGGTAGCCCCGTTTCCAAAAGTAGACCATCAATTCAACGAATCGTTACATAGAAAGAAGAACAATAAAATATTCATTCTTCTAAAGCATTATCTAAATAAAACTTTTAAACTCAGTTTCTCATTGGATTTACTATAATAGCTAATTCTTTAAATGAAAAAGTTACTGAAATAAAAAAAATAATTTCATTAAAATTCATAATTGTATGATTAAGTTTTAAATTTGAAAGAAATATTTTCTTTAAGTTTCTGCAAAAAAAAAATACGGTTAAATTACTTTTCTTATTTCTTATTGTGGCTTCAAACTTTTCTTCAAGACCATTTATTATTTCATGGTTAATTTCAGCCATGAACTGAAAAAGTGTATTTCTTGTTTTTAAAAATAATATTTACGTCGTATTTCTGTAGCTAAATATTAATCACAAGCCAAGTCTGCAATCAATTACAAATTAAATAAATCACTCAAAAAAATGTTTTTCACTATTCCACGATTGAAATGGTATTTCAACAGAACAAGATGAGTGAAAATCTTTGTCCTCAAAAAAGTATTTGTTTTCCTATTGCTCATGTACAAAACAATTGAAAAATATATATCTTTTCATGAAACGTTTGTGAACCGTTTTGTTTGTTTGCATACACTGTAGTTGCTGCGGAAAACAAAAAAAAACAAAAAAATTAGAAAAGCATGCAATTTTTTCAGTTCATCAGAGGTGCTGTAATGTAAATTAAATATTGTATGGGGATACGAAATCGTTCAGACTTTTACTGGGTAAATTTTATAAGTTTAATACGTACAAGTTGGATGTGAAACAACCTAGGCAAGTTGCGCTGTTCTTGTTATCCAAAACTAGCAATTATAGTGCGTCTTTTCAGGTAGAAAAATGCCACTCTAGTTTGGCCTTAAACTCAGTTTTTAAGTTGATTTACTATAAGAGTTAATTCTTGAAGTGAAAAAAGTTGCTGAAATAAAAAAAATAATTTCATTCATATTCATAATTGCATGATTAAGTTTTAACTTTCAAAGAAATAAATTTTTTCTAAGTTTCTGAAAAAAATACGGTTAAATTACTTTTCGTATTGTGACGGCATTACTTAATACTTCATAAACTTTTCTTCAAGAACATTTATTATTTCATGGTTAATTTCAGCCATGAACTGAAAAAGTGTATTTTTTGTTGTTAAAAGTTATGTTTACATCGTATTTCTGTAGCTGTTTCCACATTTATAATTTTCACATTTGAAAAGGAAAACAAATAATAAAATTACGCTATAGGAAAAAATTCATTTAAATGTATTTGTAAGTAGTTGTATGTATGTGTGCGCTTGAATCAACGATATTGAATGCCAACCATGAATTTATAAATAAACGAAAAGCGCCCAATACACAAGTCCATTAAAAATACCTAAACGACATTATAGATGCATTGATGTTAGTTTTGGCAACATTTTGATAAATTTGTTTCTTCTTGGGCTCTCGCATTTCGAATGACTGCAATGTCTGCCACGCCTACTTCCGTTTTATAGGCTCATATAATTTAAGAATGATGTTGACATTCGTTACACATTGATGATGCAGTATGTTTTTTCTATTCACACAAAGAAGAAAAAAGAAAAATTTTAAAGGTTTTTCAGAGTTTGGTAAAAGTTGTAAATGTCAATATCTAAATAATGACTGGAGGATGTTACCATAATGTTGATTTTTTTGTGAACTTCGTGGATTTTGCAGAACTTTTGCAAATACGAAAGGCGCCTCTAAGTCGACTAAGTGCTTTTTTATTTCAATAATGCAATTTTGGCGTTATCAACAGATTATAAACAGCTTCAATTTTATACTTAAAACCAACTTTTTTTAGTGGAGTTTCAATAATCTTCTACCTTTCATTATACCTGATACAAAATTGTTTCTAAATGAGCATTTAAAAAATTTATTAGTCCACTTAAAACTAGCAAATTGTGAATCTAAATATTATGTAATAGTAGAAGTATTCGTGGTGCAATAGACGCGATGACACAGAAGTCATATTGAATATTTTAGAATTTCCCAACGTAAAATTCATTTGATATAAAATGAAATGTGCTCTACTCTTCTTTGAAAAGTATTTTTTTACATATTAGTCGGAAAGAAAATCTGATGTCTTCAACGAAAATCCTGAGACCAAATAGTCTTTTGGATAAAAAATTCTTTTGAAAAATTCAAACTAAAAATTCTAAAAAGCTGATGCCTGGTGCCCACACACATCCTCTCTCATTGTATACTTGACTTAGGAGCATCACAAGCAACAAATTTCAGTTTCGTTGTTGAAATTTAAACAAGGTAACACGAGGGCAATTTTATAAATCCGTGATTTTGGGATAGAAAAATATTTTTTTCTACAAAAAAAAAGTTTTATTTCTCAACATAGTCTTATTTAATCTTAATACATTTAGTCCATCGTCTTTATAGTTGTTATGCCCTCCAGATAATAAGATTTCTCAAGATCCTCAAAAGAGACCTTTGTTTCAATGATGACCTCTTCGTTTGACGCAATTATTTTACCTCATAGACATTTTTTAATTTTGGATAACAGGAGTTAAATCTGGAGGGTAAGCTGGATGGGTTAGTAGTTCGTAGCATGATTCACTTATTTTTGTCATTGTGACTATATGGAGGCACCCATCGTGCGGATAGATTTTTCATATCCAGATATTTATGCAATATGTGAGGGATCAATCGAGTGAGGTTGAGATGTCTACAGGCTTAGCTAACTCACGCTTTTTCACTTCCCTAAGGTTCAATATCATTTTATTGATTTTATCGGCTATTTCTTGCGTGATGATTTTTTCTAGGCGTCTTCAAAGCTTGGACGCTGATACATACGGCTACAACAGAACTCAGTAAACCAATTTTGAAGCATTAAAATTGATTGTGCTTAGTCCCCGTTTTATTTATCAGGAAGCTTCGATGAAGGTTTTAACGTATAAGAATATTTAATTAATGCATTCCTGTTCTCGCTAAAATTAATGCGGGAGTCTGCTCTTAATGGCATAGCATGCTTAAAATTCCACAGTAGTTCAGTTATAGATATCAGTTAACGGGATAGTGTTGAAATGAAAGTATCGTTGGTTTGTTGGAATGTCGCAGAATGGTATCAAGCATGGAAAAGTCGATGCGTTCCAAATTTTTAATGATATTTTGGAAACAACTTGCAATCAACAATAGCTTCTAAATTGAGGAGATATTGTTTAAATTAAATAAAAGTAAACTTTTTCACAACACTGAATTTTTTGCAGTAAACTTAAAAGACTGTAAATAATAGCTCGAACAAAACTTGATGAAAGTTCGTTTTCAGAATGTTTTTATCACGGTCTTTTATTGGCACATCACTTTTCGGAATCTTACAGATTCTGGACAGCTACGTCCGTCTTCAGCATTCTTCGTAACTATCAACTATGAATAGTGAAAGCTAATAGATGCAAAGAATGCTGAAGACTGACGTAACTGTCCAGAAAATGCATTATATTCTGCTATTGCCTGAAATAAAATTTTCCCAATTTTTCTTTAGTATTAATCACCTAAATTGTAACTCAAATTATTCTTTCTTAGGCAGAATAAACAAACTTAAGCTTGACTTCATATTTCATTTGTATATATTATATATAGGAAAACAAAAGATCAGAAACAAATTTAATCGAAACCGCTTAAATTCTCCAAAATAAAACAACCCCAAAAGAGATTAGTGAATTCAATTTATGTATATATATATATATATATATATATATATTTGTATATTTACTTTGAACTGGAATACTTTATATGGGAATTGGATTTACACAAAAACAATTATTAGTAATCAGCAATGAAGGGTGAAAAATTACTTACTTAATCTGTTTTGTAGACGTATGTTAGTAAAATGCATTACATAAAATTACCAACATATAATAGCCGGCAAAATAAAGGCTTAAACTTTTAGCCAGATACTTATTGTAAGGTAGTTATATTTAGTCGATTTGTATATTATTAACTTTCCGTATCATTCAACTTTGTGACCTAGTAAGTCAAAACGTATTGGTTGACATAATTTTGTATTTAGCATAGTCCCTATTTTACATTACATTTTAAATAAACAGAAATATATGCGTCATATTATTCCGTTGTTTAAATCAGAAATCAAAAAAGTCGAGCGTTGTGAACTACAGAAGTATTTGGAAATTAAGTGCGATTTCCAAGCTTTTCGGAAAATGTCTTACCCATGCTTTATGTCATCAAGTTTCTATACTAATGACTCCTTGTCAGCATGGTTTTCGTAAAAGATATTTAACAACAAATCTGCTACCGCAGGATAAGTGTAGAGGAACCACATAAGCGATCAGGACCCGTCCAGTGTTTAAATTGCCAAGAATGTGGTCATACAAGGGCTTACTGCAAGTTGCCACCGGTTGGAGTTGTGTGTGGGGAACTACATTGTTCCGCACAATGCAACAAACCAAAGGATGACTCGAAGGTTAGAAAATGTAGCAATTGCGGTGGAAATCACTCTGCTAGCTACAGAAACTATCAAGTTTTTTCTATGGTAAGGAAGTTAACTCAGCAATTAAATACTCCTGCTAGGCAGCCACAATATCGAGCAAATGCCCTAAGTTAGCTCAACCAACAACCCAATATGTTTCATACGCGGATATGTTGAAATCCAATCATACTTCAGTACACAAAGCGACACCGACAACCAATTCTAATACAAATTTGCACCCAGAATCTAAATAACAAACACCACCTGGTAATTATAATCGTCTCGAAGCAAACATACAGACATTAGTGCATTCGTTCAACGGTTTTTTGAGCTCTATGAGCAGCATGAAGCAGGAAATGGTTTGCATGCAATCTATAATGTTGCAGGCGGTACTAAACAAACCATGAACTGTACAAAAATATGTTTTAACAACAAATAGGTTTTTCAAAATCAATGGCTATATATTATATGACACTAAAGATCCCCGTAGCAGAGCATGTGGTGGTTCAGCATTACTAATAAAGGCTCGAATTAAACATAATTTACTGTGTGATTTTTGTGAGGACTGTCCTCAAGCAACAAACATCTGCATTGGATTATTTCATCAAAACTTAGTTATTTCTTCGATTTATTCACAATATAGCGACTTCCTTAAATCACTAGGTCCCTGTTTCATAGCATCAGGCGACTACAACGCTAAGCATACGTTTTGGAGATCAAGACTAATTACTCCAAAAGGTCGTGTTCTGTATGATATAATTTTAAAAATGTGCCTGAAAATATCTCGGCATACATCTTGACCGGCGCCTTACTTGGAAACGCCACATATTACTTGTTAGTGATTTAAAGTTAAAGTTGATTTATGTATTAGGACGGTAAATAGTATATTTATCTTTTTACAACAATGCCTTAAATCTTAACTTTGTATCCTTCCTAAGTTTTCAAAATCTATTGCCCAGGATTTAAATTTTTTATATTTAACCGTTTGCATTACGATCCTTCTGTATATTTTGTATTTCTTTAAAAAAGTGTTGTGTTTTTTTAGTTTAGTTTATCATTCAGCTAAAATTTTCGACCAACAATTTGCCAAGGATTTTAATGGGTTTTCTCATGTTTTTATTTTTGCCTTTATATTTGAAAAAACACAAAACCCTACTTACTCGTACTAGTTTGATCAAAACTTATCTACAATGAAATTTAGGAAATTTTTGGCGCAATTATATCACAACAATGACCCCGTTACTAACTAATTTCTTACATCCATTTGGCTTTGGTTTCATGTCTTCTTCTATTTATTCTCTTGCATGTGGAAACTAAAAAATGAAATGGGACACTGCAATAAATTAAGGTAGATTTTGATTATGTCCTTCTCAAACTAGAAGAATTTACTATGAGAAGTGAAGAAAAAAAAAATAGTTTTTGGCAAAAGCTGTTACTGTGACAGTTACTGCATAAGTTGTTTTTTTTTGTTATATTCATTGTTTCCTTTAGGGTTTGCCAAAGTAATTTGTTTAAGGATATATATACATATGTATATTAGGAAGGGGTATGACGTTTAACTACTTCTTAATATACAATAACACATGCATAAAATAGACAGACACAGTTAATACAAAACAAATTTGATGGTTACCAACAATTACTTCTCTTATTCCCAAACGTTTAAAAAATATTTTCAGTTTAAAAAAACTAAACTACTTTTTACAGAACATGCAACATATAACGGTTGTATTTAACTTCTGATAAAATTTTTGTTAAATTTAATTAATAAAATAATTAAATAAATTTTAGTAAATTTAATTAAACTTTTAATTGACGTTTTAATTACACTTGTAATTGATTATACGATACGTAATTCAGAAAGAAAGAATTATCTTCTAATAAACATTTTAATCAAAATACTTTAAATTAGTTAAGATAGATTCAAAAATATTAAATTTCATTGTGTCATTTAAAAGCAAAATAACCAAGTTAATCGTATAAACTGAAATTTTTAAGTTGTTTTATTAATTAAAAATATGTAAAAATTTTAATTACTAGAAAATAGTAGATAATTAACTTACAGGCGCTTAAATTAGCGCTTAAATCCAACGCTGTCTACCGCCTACCTTTAACACTGCAATAGTAGACATAAATAAGAGCGCAACGCTGTGTTCTGATCTTAAGTATACCATGACGTAATGGCAAGCGTACCATGTCATCAAATACCAAAATACTTTAACACTTATGAGCTCGACTATCTAGGATTTTAGCATTTTTTCAAAGTAAAAAAATTAAATGTAACAACAAGGTGTGAACTCTTCACAGCGTCATACAACTCTATTTGCAGAAAGTCTCGTCGCTATAATAATAAACAAATTAAATTGCTACATCACAAGATCATACTTTTAGAAATAAATATCTCCTAACGGTGTCACCAAGTTGACAATCTTTTTGGATTCAAAATTTTTTTGATTGTATACGTAGAGAAAAAATATGGTTGTGGTATGGTCACAAGCAACACATTATGTTCTCTGTAACAAAAAATGGTTGCGATGAACAAATTTTAGTTGTTTATAAAATGAACAAACAATATAAAATGGTTACTACTCCCAAAAAATGCAACATGGTTTGTTTTAAGTAGAGCATTTTTGCTAGTCTTCAAACACCAAACAAAATTTATAAGTATTCCAAAATAATATATCTATTATTATATATTAATAATAATATTAATAAAAATATAATGTTAAGTTTATTCATATTGTTACTTTTTTACTTTATGTAGGCTTCTTTTAATTGCAAAATAAATACGCACCGATATTACTTTGACTGTAAGTCACTTTATTTATTCAGCTTAGAATAACTTGTTAAAAATACACAAACTATTTTTAACACTCTCTTACAAACACGACAACCGATCTTTAGACGTTTTTAACAATACTGCTATGTCGCTCGAAACCGTGTTTACTATTTATAAGCGAGCAAAAACGCCTAGAATGTTCCATACTAGAAAGATCTGACAGTTTCCTTTTTATATGTGTATTTATGTACATACGTGAGTATATCTCTGCTGTCTTCTGTAGTTATGTATATAAATGTGTACATTTTTATTGAAGATAGGGTATGTGTTACTCATTTTATGTTTGTTTTTTGTGAATATTTGCATATGGGGTATTTCTGGAGAGATCGACAACAACAACTAATACGTGATTAGCGATGGTCTTTGGTTGGTTGGTTTCTTTCATTTATTATTTTAAAAAAATAGACCATTAATATTATTTTTGTTACATATTGGATACTAGCCGTGTCCGCCACGTCGTGGGCCTCCTGACAATAGTTTGTTCGATTTTGCTTTGAAAGTATTCCACACCAATTGTAAGACTCTTACTTTTTTAGTCCTTCAGTTATGGTTTATGTATTTACTTTACATAAAGGTAGCCATCCCTGAATAAAATTTTAAAATTTATAATAAATTCTACAAATTATTGTAAAGATCTGTAAAAGGTGCTTAAAATATTTTAATACCAATGTAATTCCACAAAGTAAAAAATACAAATCAAATACAAATTTTATTCAACTGGCGCCTAATATTGCGCAATAGTTTTTAAAATATACCACTTTCAAAAATAAAAAGGTGTCTAAAAATATAACAGTGTTGAAAATATCCCAGTTTTAAACCGAAAATTTCAGTACCTTTTAACTGGTTTTTTTTCACTGGTTTTTCTCCAATTTCTCTTGGAAATAAGATATTTTTTTTGAAAAAAGTATCCTACTTTGGAACCAGGATAAGGTATCTCCTCACAAAATTTTGTATAAATCTATGCAGTAGTTTTTACGTATGCGATCACTAATGAAACGCAGACAGAAATGAGTTACTATTTTATTATATGTATAGATTTCTTATCAGAGCATAGAAAGAATAAATTCTTCATTCGTAACAATATGTTTGTTTGTTCTTGTCATTTTATTTTTAAATTTAAAAATTGTTAAAAACTAATAGTTTGTTAAATTCTTAAAGCTGTTAGCTTTTATCACATAACGTTTTCTAATAAATATCTATTCGCTTGGCATACGATACGCATTAATTTGTATGCAAATTTTATAGAGAAAGCATTCCAAGTGCAATTAGAGCAACTAATATTTCATTCATAAATTGATCGTTTGAAAAACAATAATTTAAATTTTGTCTGTGTAGATGGTTGAAGCGAATTCTCAAACATTTTTTCTGCTCACTTTGTTGCTTTGTTATAGAAAAAGGTTTTAAAAAAGTTTAGCTGACATAAAAAATAAACCTTAACAATTTATAAATATAATGCACTTTGTTACTCAAGACTAATTTGTCGTCTCTTATTATATCAAAAAATAATGCAAGGTATGGCAACCCTATTAGAAATGGTAACAACAGTCATTTGTAGTTTTTGGTGTTTAGGGGTTTGTCTATGGATGTAAGTTTTCTTTATTTTTGTGTTTTTGCTAAAAGTAACAATAAGTTTTGGCAAACAAGGACAATATATTTTTAATTACTATTCTAAAGCCAACTAAAAAATATGGTAAGAAAATTGTTGAACTAAATTATAAAATTTCCAGCCTAGAAATAATATAAAATGATAATAAAATTCTAAGAAAAAATATTAAGTAATAAATGGCCAATATGTTCTACTTAAAACTAGGTTATACAAATAGTAATTTGTTATTAAACAATTTGAGTTGTTTTCTTTCAAAACAATAAGATACATGCAACATATACGAGTATATTTGTATATTGTTATTTCGCATCAAGAAATATAAAAAATACCCCAAAAACAGTTTTTAACCCATAAATGTCGAATTAGTACGCTAAAAGGGATCCGATCTCTTGATTTTCAATGGTTTGTAGCATAACGTAAATTTATTAAAAACGGTGAATGCGGTTTAATTTCCAAATTATGAAGATATCAAGGCGAATCTATTTACCAAGTGATGACAAAACAAAACAAAACAAAAAATTACAAATTAATGTATTCTCCATTGCCACTACCTGGTAAATTGATATAAGGATTTACCTTGGGAAGTATCATTTTTATAAAAGCATTATTTTTTAAGTTGCAGTTAAATTATAAAAATCGAATATTTAACAAATATAAATATTTACGAATGAGTAACGAAAATTTTCGTTTATTCTACTTAAAAATACCCATGGATTTTTTTTGTAAAATGTTGCATAGATTATTTTCAATGTAAAGGTATATACAAAGTCGACTTAAGTTAGATTCACTCGTTTTGTTTGGTTGGTTTTTATATGTAGTTTGATATTTCTCTCAGAGAGTGAGAGAAGAGGTTTTTGTCCTTACAAGTCTCAGCTTCAATCGGCCCGGAATGATACATATGTGTACCAGTTGCAATACAAATGCGTACCATCCGGGTAGAAATGAAAAATTTTTATTTTTGTCCGGACAAAATATAACTGAGTTGCCACCAAAGCTTTAAGAAAAAGCTGAATTGAGTTGCCACATCATATAGTGTTTGCTTAACTTAATTGGACATTTGTTTTGAATACTTGAAATTAAATTTAAAAAAATATGTTTTAACTTGTTTTAATAAATAAAATGTATAACTAATAAAAAAATATGTAATTTTACACCAATTTATTTATAATAAGTTGTTGCTTTGTTGTCATGCTGTAAAATTATTATGACTTGTTTACTTATGTATTTCAAATGGCAGCCAAATAAGAGTAATTGAGTTTTAATAAGAAATTACAAAAAGCCAGATTCATGGATAGTTATAAGGATATTATATTTTTTCCATCATATTTGTAATACATGTGGTCTCGTCAGACCTTCATTTATTTTCTATAGATAAATATGAAATTCAACTATTTTCCGTGACTCCAACAAAGACAAAAAGACTTTGTTGTAGTTTTATTGCCCTAAAGACTTTTTTAATGTTTAAATAAATTCATGTTGCGATTTTATTGACCTGAATGTATGAAATAACGTCACTATTATGTCATAAAATTTTAAATGTTAAAAGTAAGAAAGGATCATTCATTAACATATGAATTAAAAAAATAAAAACTACATCCATAGCAGAGAAGTAGTAGTTTGGTCATTATTACCATATCATTAAATATGATATTACCATATCATTAAATATGTAAAAAGTTAGAAAATATCACTCAAATTGCAGTAAATCCTTAGCTTTAAACATTAGTTAGGACTAATGATCACATAACGCTATTTGAAATGTAAAACAATAAATTTGCAGAAATCAAACAGTGTTGTAACAACCTGCAAGAAAGTTACAAAACTCGCGCAATGTTAATCAGATAAAGTATTCGTATGCCGAAATTTTGCGAAAATAAAATTATAACTACAAGTTACTTTTAATCGCATAAAAGTTTGTCTTGTCCCCGTAATATATGAAAAGAAAACAGTAAATTCTGCCTGTTACCCTTTTTAGCATTTTAATTTTTGGGATTTTGTTGTGAATTGTGCATCAAGATCATACGATTGTTAATATCTACAATTTCATTCTCAATGTCAATACAAAGTTCGATCTTAGGTGAACATCACTCTAACTTTTAATGTTGTAGTTTACAAAAAATAGCATGGCCCGCACAACAAATTATAGAAATTAGATCCAAATCTCAGTTAAATGTTTTTTTTTTTTTTAAGAAAATAATTATTTTTTTTTAAATAGTGCTCGCTTCGGAATTCATTCATGTTTCTCTGACTTATGTGTGAAATACTATAACGGATAGTATTTCACATATCAGGTTCCGTATTGTGTTTTACAAATTGATCGAGAAACTTTATATGCCTCACATATTTATGGTAGTGAGCAAAATACGTTTTCACCTTTTTAAAACATTTTTATCTTTTCTTTAATCTAAAAAAATTTTTGTCTGTATAAATAAGAGGCAATCAAAAGAGAAATTAAAAGAGACTGAAATAAAAACTTAGAAAAATGCAAAAATAAATAAGAAAAAAAAAATTCATTGCATCATCATTATCGTGAACATTGATTTCAGTTCAAATAAAAAACAAATTCATTGTGTCTGCGAAAATGAATATAAATATATGTATTTTCAGTACATCCGTGAATTAAGTGATAAGAACGAAATGCAACATGTTTATAATATGTCCGCATTTAAAATGAATGAATTGCCACTTTTTCAGATATAAATGCATAAAATCTAAGTTAGTGTAACAAGTGCGAGTGTTGCATGAGTCGAATCATATGTATATACATATATTTACCATAGTGTTTTATGATATTTATAACAATCCCAAATTCCAGCAAGATTTAAATTATTAAGTACTAGCTAAATTGTTAAGTACTAGCCTAAGAGCCAAAAAAATTCACACCAGCTAATTAGCAAATACAACAGAGTTACGTTTGAACAAGCCATGTGTGTAGTTTAGGGAACTGTTTACATGTTTTTCCTGCCACTGCGAGCTTCTCTGTACAAAAGTCAAACATTTTTGATATTTTACCATCATTTTGGATGTCTGTCAAATCATTTGTAAAGTGTGTGGTCAAATTTTTTGCATAGTGTAGTAGTAGAGATTATTATGTTTATGTTAAAAAATTAAAGGGGAGGGGAGGAAAACATTTAAGGTAAATAAAAAAAATTCCGTATTGAATTGGAGGTCTGAGCTCATCTCCGGCAAAGTAGAACTGAGAAATTTACGCTTCTACGAAGGGTTGCCAGATTTATTTTTAACTATTTCGCCAAAATCGATGTGAAAAATCGACAAAATCTCCAAAACAGGTTTTTGTTAAAATTTGTCTCTAATATATACAATATTTTTTAATTTTAAAAATATTTTTATTAATTCACAAAATTAATTCAATAAATTAATCGAAATAGCTAAAATTCGTCAAAAATATAAAAAAAAAAACGACAAAATATATAAATATTTGGTTTTTTATTTAAATTGATTAGTAAACTCGAGAAAGGTAAAATTTTTACTTAAAACAATGAAAAATAGTGGTTATTGTAATAAATGGAGAGCTGAACATATCCTTAAGGGATTTGTCACCTTGTTCTTATTTAGAATATGTTTTATGTGAATTAAATTTATTCAACATTACTAAAGATCAATAGGTGTGTGTCACATGCCCTATTTTAATTCATAAAATTTTTAGCATATATTTCGCAGTCGAGTTTTGGTGGAATTCCTTATTGAAATCGATCTTTCTATCCAGTAATTAGGAGCATATAAATTTAAAAAAAATCCCATTTTTCTTTAAAATTAATTACCTAATTTGTAATAAAAAAATATTCTTTGAACTTAGAGAATAAAATGAACTTAATTCTTACTTCAAAGCTTTCTTTGTAAATAAAATATAAGTATAAAAAAATCATTGGAATTACCAGCACATCAAATACAAAACTAATGTAGCTGTACATATTTAGAGAGAATATCATATTTTTTATAATCTTTTTAAAAGCAAAGTTAATATTTTATAAAATTTTTTTTAACAAGAAATTTCGTTTGTGAGAAAAAATTACAACATTTTAAAATCGAAAGATGTTTGTAAACTTTAAATAAAATTTACAGTTTTCAGAATAATATCATTTTCAGATATGGAAAACATTTTTAAATATGAAAATGAAAAGATGTTCGTGAACTTTAAATAAATTTATATGTTTCGATAGTTTTCGGTTTCCAGTAGTAAAATCATATTTACACATATAAAAAACAATTTACTTTTGAAACTTCAATTTCCTTGTTATCCATTTTGATATTCCTTAATTCAGTTTTTAATGTTGGCAAAAGGAAAATGAAAAACCGCCAAAAATTTCGCCAACTATTTTAAAAATTGCCAAAATGTCGTCATGTCACCAAATCCAAAATTTGATCGCCAAATAAGATTGAAAATCGCCATGTTTGGCGAGAAATCGCCATATCTGACATCCCTGTTTGTACGTGTTATATTTGTGTAGTGTAGATTCAAATGAGAGAAGTATGTTTGGCGAGACATTTGGGTGGTTTATTTGGCTCTCTAGTAATCTACAAGCTAAAGCTTAATGCCCTTTTCAAAAAAATAAAGTATACTTCAAAACTACTTTATTTGAAATTTTATATGACAATATTGACTTAATGTACACTTCAAGTAGGTTTTATTTTTTGGATAAGTGTTTTCTTTTTTTTTAGGAATTATCGATAGTTTGGTAAAACTTGGCAATCATTTGTACAGAAATTTTATAATTTTTTATAAACCCACATTTATATATACATACATTTATTTATATGCATTTTCTGATTTTACAGTAAATTATTGATTTTGTGTGAAATTCCGCTCTCTTTTTCGATTATTAGTAAAACTTACTTTTCTAAAGTTGGAATATTTTTTTTAATTTTTCGATTTGTCATAAAATGTTGTTGGAATTCCGAATGTTGTGGTTTTGAGTTTTATGTAACTACTTTTTGAAAAATTCGATTTATATTCATTTTGGTCTGTTTTTGCTAGAATTTTTCTTTTTAAGTAAAATTTTATTTTTTGTCGATTTTCCGAGACTTTGAAATTTCAATAATTAATAGCGAAATTTTGAAAAAGTATATGTAACAGATCCTTCTACTACATATTTCCTTACGATTAAAGCCCGCGGTAATTCAACTTCATAACGAACTGAAGCTGACATCCTTAAATAATTCCACTACCTATACCGAGCTAGATATGGATGTCTTAATTGAATTGACAAATCGATTAAATCCACTTCATTACTGTAATTTTAATTTCTAAACCAATTTTGTGATTCTTAACTTTCCATAAATTTTTTAAATTATCAAAATTTATTTCATTTACACAAAATTTGAACAGAATAATTATACGCAATTTATCAGGCAGGCAAATTAAAAAGTGAAAGATGATGAAATTCCTCTCAAGCAGCATTAAAAACTCTTTCTCCCCATTTAAAAAACCCACGATAATATGACATAACTCACATTTACAAATAAGGCATAAATTTAAAAAGAAATTTTTTTTACAACAGAACTAAATGAAACGAACTTTTTGCTATTTAGAAATTATTATTTTTGGTATAATTACGTCAACAAATTCTGAAAACTATAGCCAGTTTTTAATGTTCATTATTTTGTGTTTCACTTTTTATTTAAAAAAATACTGAAAATGTATGCTCAAAAAACAACGTCTACGAGTATGACCATAAAAAATGTGTACGCTACAACTTGGCGATAAAACAATACTTGTGAGATTTTTGCCGTCAAAAGGGCCCCAATATTCGTGTTTAAGAAAGAGGAGAAGGAAGAAGAGTCACACAAAACACACAAAAAAAGTAAACAGAAATTTAAGTACGCAATTGAGAAATTCAGTAAAAAAAAACAATAAACAAAATTCTAAACGATACACCCCTCTTTTTGTTAAGTTGCATAGTGCGCTAATTAACTGAAACACAATTCAACAACTTGTTGAACAACTCAGAATGAAGACCAAAAATACTCTCAATCATACTCAAACACTATTTTTTTGTGCGAGTATGTTTTGTTTGAAAACAAATAAAAGTTTTGAGAAATAAAGTGATTGAGTTTTTGTATCACAGTGTTTCTGTTTTTGCAATTGTTGTTGTCAGTGTTTCTGGCACATTTTGGAGACAAACTGTTGGAGGAAGGGGGTAATCAAAGTTTACTGTTTGATCACCTGGTGCTGCTGCTGTGTATTCGAAAGACCCACTGACTTTCAATTTTAGCAGTTTTAATTGCTCTTAATTGTTTGTCGTTTTGCGTTATATTTGTGACAGCACAAAATTAATTCATACATACCTTTATTGGCAATACAATACGCATTTGGATGATTTCATAGTTTTGACAAAAGAAGAGACATGACGCATGAAGTTAATGTATATCTAACAAAAAAAACCGAGAGAAAACAACATCTGGTAAATTTTAAGACATTTGCATACAAGCTAAAAATGACTTTACACGGCGTGTGTTTGTCATATGACTTGTCAGTTTGATAACCCATATGTAATTTCATGTGTTTGTCAAAATAGACATTTATCATACGGTTTATAATTTTTGATTTCAAACGCACATGTGTAATTACATCTGACATAACCTATAATATATAATTTTTCCTCCACATAGTTTTGTATTGCCAACCACAGCTGATGCAAAGATGGAAACGTAGTGAATTTGCCACGCTTTTAGTGCTTTTGGTACCACAAAAAACCTAAAATAGCAAAATATCAAGTTGGCATTACAGGATGTCAGATGCTTTGTCACATCAAAATAGAACACGTTCTAAATGAAAAATGTCATATGTATTGTACACATGGAAAATACACATGTTATGTTTGAAAGGGTTCACACGACGTATATAGAACTTACACATGGATAAGTGACAAGTCATATGACAAATACACGTCGTGTAAAACCACCTTAATCTGCTTTCTATTTACGTTTTGTTTTTTTTAAACAGATATCTATAAAAAGAATATTTTGGAAGGGAATTCAAAGTTACATTCAAATTCGTGATTCGTGAATATTTTATTTAGGAAAAATAAGTCTTGGCAGCAGATTAAATTAAAGTAACTACAAGATTAAGAACTAAATTACGAATTGTAATTTAAAATCGTAATTTTAACAAGAGGAAACTGGATCACCTCTATTAGTTGAATGAGAATTTTTTTGAGAAATAAAGTATAAAATTTAAATTTTCACAAAATCGGAACGGATTGACGTAGGATTATAAAATGTTCAACTAATATAAATAAAAGATCTTTTAAATAATTGGTAATAAAAAAGGTGAGTGAGTTCCGAGAACCGAAGAGATATATTCCATTTTTTGTTAACCATGGGGCTATCAAATTCTTTTTGGATTACACAGCCCAAGGTCGAAGCTTTATAAATCAGTTTACTTGAGGAAGAAATTCTTTTTCGAAATTAGCTATTTTTGGATACGGCTTTCCCCCCAGGCTTTACAATTTATTACCCAATTTTTCTTTTATTCGCATTCCCCATAGATTAAAATATAGTAAAAAAATTTAATAGTTCTGAAGCAAGTTTAATTTATATAAGCAAGAAAGTTATACGACCTTTTTTAGGGAAAACCCTGAAAAACGGGAAATTTGCAGATTTCCCATTTCAGATACATATAACTTTTTAACAGAACGAGGTATCAGGATAATACTTGCTATTGCTTCAAAAAAAAGTCAATTTTTTCTGACACTTCTTTACCATCATATACATATAAATATTTTCTAGACATTTGTTCAAGAGCTACCTAAATTTAAAAAGTCTGCCTAATTATTTTCAAAATAAAAAGTTTTAAACCACTGTGCAGCATAGGAAAAGGTTTTGTCGTTAGCAATATTTGATGCATCATTGCATATAGAAATTCCCCAGCAAAAATGGGCCCGATACATTTCTTATTATCGCCGTAGAAAACAAAATTAGGAATGTTGTTTTTGTTTTAAATGTAATTGTGCGCAAGAACGTATTCGTGTGACACTCTGAAAAACATTTATTTTGGCAATAAATGAGTGTCTTTTAGTTTCTACTGGAACTCAAAATATGAGTATATTTTGGGATACTTTTTGCCAATATAATTTTATATTAGATACAAATGTCTATTTATTGCCGAATTTTCTTTTAATTGAATGTAAAAAGTATGTTAAACTTGTTTACTCCAGTTGGGATAATCCGAGGTCTCATGTATGCCACCTTCTCATGTATAGTGTATTTAGTCATATGTATGCAAAACAGCGTATCATCAAAAAATTCAAAAATTCAAAATTTTTTTTTGGATTCTGACCAAAAAAAATTTGGTAAATGGCATAGGTACGAAATCAACGCGCCAGGGTGTGATTTCCTTAGCTACCTCCAAAATCTGCAACGCGACTCATACCTTCGTGTAGGAAGTGAGAGTCCAAATTCAGCTAACTAAAATTAAAAAGAGTTTAATAGTGCTCTTCCTGTGAAAAAACTTTTTATTGGTTCTCCTCCAGTAAATAATTGAGTTTAATAGTGCTCCTCCAGTTAAAAGTTGAGTTTTTAAAATGGTGCTCCACCAATGTCCGACTTATTGAAATTAAAATTTTTAGGTTATATATACGTGGCTGATTAAAGCAACCACCAATACAGTAAAATAGTACAGCTATTCGAGGAAGCCAATCAGCCAGTGTGAGTGAGACGTAAACCACTCAAAGGCTGAGCAATAAAACGGCCTGTTCCCCAACCCAGAGCTATTTTAAATTCAAAATAACGCATCATCAAGTACATGCTTTTCTGAAACAAAATATAACGTATCATCTAACAATTATGCGAAGTAAAGTTTTGACTTTTTATTAGTTTTGTTCAACTCGTCATTACACAGTGTTTTTTTTAACAATTCAGTAGCTCATAAACCAATAAATATGTTTCAATGAAATTTCACAGTTCAAAATAACGAGGACACAGCAAAAAGTGTACTTAAAAAAACAGCTTATTTTTATCCAAAATATATTTCTTGGTTCATCTCACTCTAGATTTAAAATTATTGTTTCTATATCTCAAATAGTTTTCATATTATTTAGTTTTTTGCTTCTCCTTCCTGTAAACTTATAAAATGTGATGTTACGTTATTTTGAATTTTAGGTAACGACATGTTTTTTGATAGCCCTACATCCTCGTGATCTTCCATATTTTTCAACGAATAAAACAACTTTAAATAATATTATGAAAATCTCATAGGTATACAACATTTGTTCGTTCTTGCTTTAAGTCAACTATGCGTTTTTATGAGTTTCTTCCAATTAGCTATTCAGTGTTGTTGGTGTATAATGTAGGATAAACATTTAAGGGCGATTTACATGACCACATATTACTTATGACATGAGAAAATACAGACATTTTAAAATTTTTCAAAAAAACATCGCACTGCATTAGATCACCGATAGATATTTCAAATCGGGTCAAAATTACCCCAAAAAACAGCTATATATATAGTGCAAACAGAGCTCAACTGGCATCACTTATGTTTTTTTAAACAAAGGTACTCAAAACAGTATTTTACGAAATTTTTTTCTATACAAATTGTGTAAAGGCAATAAAAATCAGTCTTAAGATTTCCATCATTTCTTTAACAGGGATACACAGAAAAAAATTGTTCGCACCAATTAAAGGTTTTTATTTTTATTGTTTCAATGATATATTTCATTGAAAAAGAGCAATATCTTTTTCTAGTTAAACAAATAAGAATGAATTTTCATTCATTAATTAAAATTATCTTTGAAAATATTTAAAACATTTTCTAAAAGAATTTTTATACTATTTTCTCTTGGAACTTACGTACGTAAAGTCGTACCATCTAAAACGCTCTTAAATGTTAATAGGTTTTCAAATAAATACTCTAAAAGAAAACGCTTTTCAATAATAATTCAAAGAAATGCTGATTTGTTTTTTTAAAACTTTATTAAAGAAAAATTTAAAAATAAGTTTAAAAGATAATTTTTTAATGTGATTTTTATTTGGACTTGTAAAATTTGACATCATACATTTTTGCTTGATTCTTGGCGAGCATTAAAATTTCTTGTAAATCTTGGGAAATCGAAGGGTGTCTGGCAACCCTAACTAAGCATGACTAACTACTAAAATATCTTAAATGCTTCTCACGTTTAGAGTTCGTTTACTCAATGTATGTATGTACGAGCAAAAGATTGTCGACACAAAGCGTCAAGTTATGAAAAAAATTCTCTAAAGCCACACATAAGTATATTTTTCCTCTGGCTTTATTTCCTTTCGAAAGTATTAATACCGCAAAGGTTACAGTTACGCCTTTCCGACACTTCATTGGCCAAGTGTAAATGGAAACCAGTAGTAATAACAAAAAGAAAGAAAAAGATAAATTGACAAAGATTTTTTTTTGCTTTTAAACTAAATGTATGTTTGTGGACAGGAACGTACTTATGTATGTAACTTTCTATGTAAGTATGTATGTTATTATGCATGTGTTTACTTGTGTAAGGCAAAAACCTAAATGCACTAAAGATTCTTTTTAAGTGGCTTTGATGTGTTACCACATTGAGTATGTTTTTCCATATGTATTTTTTATTTTTTTGTGCGACTCATAGTGTTATGGCATGTACGCAGACTTCGTGGCGCCACTATGATTATGGTAAGAAGATTGATTGCTTTTAAAATTGTTCAGAGAATTTAGTCTAACACAATATTTGATTCTGGGAGTATTGCATGTAGTACGAATGTGAGTAGTAGCGTAAATTATACTCAGAAACGAGTAAATTGTTCTGTGTTAACTTTTACTTTAGGTCTCCTAAACGTTTATGAACAAAAATTCTCAAGAGATTTTTTTTTCGCAACTTACAAGATATTACTATACAAAATATTTAACTTACAAAAGATGGTTTGTTAAAACAATTATTAATGGCGTTTTCTTTTCTGACAAAAATTTTCGCCTTCTTTTCTACAAAAAATGCCAGATTGTGATTAATCAGCATGTTCTGTTCTAAGCTTGTAGTAAGCTGACAAAAGAGACCTTATCTTGCCAGACGTTGAAAGCGGTTTTTTGATGTTTTCGGTAAAGTACGATATTCTGAACAGAACGCAGAAAATCAGAAAAAAATCAAAGAAATTGACGAAGTCATGGCGTTTAGAAGTTTTTAGTTCAATAGTATAGTTTTGGGATAATCGAGATTAATGTTGGGCAACTAATTTGTTCAAGTTCATCTAATAAAACAGTAACTCATTTCCTGTGTGTGTGTCCGTTTTTTTTCGTTATGTTCACATCACGTAAACAAAGTTTTGTAAGGAGGTACCTTAGCATCCTAGTTCTAATATAGGATCCTTTTTTTCGCAAAAATATATCATTTCTAAGAGAAATTGGAGAAAGTGAAAAACACAATTTCCGGTTTAAAGGTACTAAAATGTTCGGTTTAATTTTAACACGGTTATATTTTCAACACACCTTTTTATTTTGGAAAGTAGTATATTTTCAAAACTATTGCGCAACGTTAGGCGCCAGTTGAATAAAATTTGTATTTGATTTGTATTTATGTATAGTTTGTGGAATTACATTGGTATTACAATATTTTAAACACCTTTTACAGAGCTTTACAATAATTTTTAGAATTTTTTATAAATTTTAGAATATAAACCAGGTACCTTTATATAAAGTAAATACATAAACCATAAGTGATGCACTACACAAATAAGAGTCTTACAATTGGTGTGGAATACTTTCAAAGCAAAATCGATCAAAATATTGTCAGAACGCCCACGACGTGGCGAGCACAGTACATAAAATAAAACCGTAACTCATTTGCTGTCTGTGTGTCTGCCTTTTTATTTGTATCCGCATTACGTAAAAACTACTAGATGGATTTCAAAATTTTGTGAGGAGGTACCTTAGTACAAGAATATTCTTTTTCCAAGAGAAAGTGGAGAAAAGACAGTGAAAGTAAGCCGATTTTTTACCTATCTAAAAGTACTGCATACTTTAAGGCATCTTTAAATTGTTGAAAGAAATATATTAAAGATATATATTTTCCCTGTCTGTCTTTTACATAGATTTAAAATACTTTTTAGAATGTTATATAAATTTTAGAATTTTATTAAGGGATGGGTACCTTTATATAAAGTAAATAGGTAAAAGTTAAAATTTGGTGAGGATTACTTTCAAAGCAAAATCGAACAAAATATTGTCAGGACGCTTACAATGGGTGTGGGCACAGCTAGGCTATGATGCCTAAGAAGATTACAAAAAGATTGAGCCATATTGTCCTATAAGTAACTCATTATATCATATATGAAAACCATTATATCATATATGAAAACCATAAGGGTTAATTTTTTAAACGCTTTAGTTCACAACAGAGTCCTCTTTAAGCTCAATACCTATGTACATATATCAAGTCCAACGTCTTTCTACTTTTTATTTCGTCCAAGTAATACGGTTTCTTAAGGCCCTCAAAACAGAAGTTTTCGTCAAATTTTGGATCACAGGATATAGCTAGAGGAACTAAATCTGGGGTTTATGCCAATTAAGAGATTTTTGCCTTAGTGACTACACCGTATATACGTATATACTCGTGGAGACACCCACCCAAATATTCATACCAGTAAATAAAATATGAACCTGTCATTTTCTGATCGTCCAAATATAATTTAATTGATTTTATTGACTATTTCTGGCGAGATGACCACTTTTGGGCAGCCCGATCATTTGGAGTAATTCATGCTGACAAAAAAACAATGGAACTCAGTGAATAACTTTTCCACTATTAAAATTGATGGTGAAGAGAGCCTTTCTTTGCTTTTCGACTTGGTTATGGTTTTTTTAATATAAAAATAAAAATAATTAATTTGATTCTTAAACAAATATTGTGTTATGCTATTCAGTTATATGTGTTAAAATTAGCTTCTACAAATGATAATACCCGCTTACTGGCGTCTTGAAAATTAGTTAGAGCAGAAATAGAGAAACAATAGAGACATGTAGCCAAAAGCGTTGGGCATTTTATCATATGGCGATCATATTCTACTAAGAAGGAGTGATATGGTTTCGCTTAGGTCAAGATCAGAGATCTCTCCTAACGATAACAGAAACCTTGAAAATAAAATTTTCCGTCTAGCTAAATTTAATTATGTGGCTTTTGTTAGACCTTAGATATGAAATCTTATTGTTGGTTAATTAATTAAAATTTTTTATTCTGATTTTGCTAAAACATTTCAGTCCTCTTTTGTAATTTCCGATTTTTTTCAACACTTCTTAGTTTGAGTAAAATTACTAGCGCTTTTATATAATTTAAAAAAAAATCTAAGGAATTAATCCAGATTAACAGTGCTATTCTCAAATAATAATTTTTGTGATAGTAAAAACATTCGTGACAAGAACAACAATTTGCTATTCTAGGTTTCCTAAAAAACTTTATTGTTCTAAATTTCAATAATAATACAAATATTATGAAAAATATATACAATAAAATATAACGCAATCATCAATAATAATAGATATAATTTTTAGAGTAGCATTGTTAAATTCCATGAACAATTTTTGAAATGTGTATCCAAATTCTTAACGAAAATAATTATGTATGTACGTCTTGGGACGCACTTTCTTGATTTAGAAATCCAACAGGGAAAGTCGCTGAGAATATTATTTCTAATGTCATGGGCAATTGCCAGTTTTTCTATACATAAATCACAAGGACCTGCTGTTATCCAGTAAAGTAAATATTATAAAAATTTTTTCTTTCTTTCAACTACACCCTCAGGAAGTAAGATGTGAAGCGGGTCAAGTGGTGAAAGCACTGTTTAGCTCATAGACTGCTGGTGAAATAAATAGGTCTTGAGTTTAAAAGTGCAGCAGTAGTCTAGGAGTTTCATACAATAGGTATTGTTATAGTGGCGGGGTATATAGTAAGATGGATATCGTATTTAACCTTTGTCTCAACGCTAAGTTTTAATCCTTTAAATTACAAATTTCTTAACGTAGGCTAATATTGGTAATCAGGAACCAGTTTAAATGACCTTATTACATATCTTAATGTAACATAATGGGCTGTGTACTATCCATTAGTAGAAATACTTAAATCGACACTGTTATGTGAAATAAATTAGTCAAGTGCGAGTTAGTCTCACATACGTAGGGTTCCGCACTATGTTTAGTACGCCTTTAAAAATTCAAGTTGTTAATTGTTTTATGTATTATGGGGCACTCTTTAAAATCAAAGTCATATTCGCGAAAATTGCATCGCTATTGGAACACCCAATATACACTTTCTATAAAAATATCTGGCCTACATAATGCGGTTCAAAAAATAAGGTAATATACGTGAAAAACATGTCACTGATGGATCACCCTTTAGTAATTAGAAATTGTTACAGCGGCCGAAGTACAACATCTACTGTAAACAATTCAAGAGTCTACCTATTACGGTTCAAAAAAAAGGCTATTTAAGTAAAAATCATGTATCTGTCGCAACACCCTTTAATTTTGTTATTTGTTATAACGTCCATGGAAATTCTTTTTCTATGAATATTACGATTAAAAAATAAGTCACTATACGTGAAAAACATGTCATTGTCGGAACACCCTTTAATTTTTAGTAATTGTCATATCGGCCGTGGCAACATATCTCCTGTACAAAATTTTAAGAGTCTACCTATTACGGTGCAATAAATAAGGCGTTATACATAAGAATCTCGTCACTGTCGGAACACCCTTTAATTTTTATTATTTGTTAAAGTTTCCATAGTAATAAACCTCCTGTAAAAACTTCAAGAGTCTACTTATTATCGTTCAAAACTATGTAAACGTAAGGCACGTCACTCTCGGAACACCCTTTTATTTTAAGGTTTAATTTAATATACTTGTTTAGAAAGCGAACATAGTGTTAATTACTGTCTGCAAATTTTAAGTGGTTGCCTCCTATAGCTCAAGAAATAAAGACATAAAGGCTAATAACACCTCACTTTCGGAACGCCCGATAAGTTTTAGTGTTTATTGCTATAGTGGCCACAGTTATACACCTCCTGTGGAAATTTCAGGAGTCTACCAATTATGGTTCAAAACTTAGGCCTTATATATGCAAATCACGAAACTATCGGAACACCCTTTAATTTTTAGGTTTATTTTTGTATACTCTTTTATATAGCGAACTAAGTTTTAATTACTGTTTTTAAATCTTGAGTCTATGCCTCCTACAGTTCAAGAAATAAACACATATTCGTGAATAACACCTCTCTATCGCAAGACCCTATAAGTTTTAGTATTTTTTGCTCTAGCGGCAACAGCTATACATCATCTGTGAAAATTTCAAGAGTCTACTTATTGCGGTTCCAGAGATAAAAGGCGCTGTCAGACGCCTTTGTATAGAAAACAATAGCGTTTCGTTTTTACCCTTTGGGTACGGAACCCTAAAAATGGTGTTTGTCAAAATAAATTTGCTTGATTCTACTTAAATGCTTGGGGATAGAAATTCTACAACCCTACCTACCGTGCCGAAGTTATGGGACAAAAGCATTGATTTTTTTATATTTTGTTGGATTGCTTTATGGTTTTGTTATCACTTAGAACTCGGGGCAACAAGCTATTTAATATCTCCATTTGAAATAATATTTTACTGCTTCTTCGATTTTATAAAAGGCTAATGCCATTTTGTTATTGTAGTGGAAATTTAAAGAAATTTAAATATCCCATTAAAGAATTATATTTGGAATGTTTTTTTATAATATTATTTATTTCTTATAACGCATAATTAAAGTTTTTTATTTTTTTTTTTAATTTTTTTAATTTAAAATGGTTACTATGTTTTTTTTGTTTAGAAATTTTGGATTTTTATTGATTTCTAGATTTAATAAACTTCTCATTTGGTTTATTAAATTTTGAGCATAAGAATCTGGGTTTTTATTCAGAAAATTTAAAAAAGTCCACTGACGATCTGGGTAAGCACCAGTGAAATAGCTATATGCTATATGGATATGCTTTTCAATAGTAATCTGTTTGGATTACTATATAGTGATAAATTTAAAAAAGGAATTATGCGTTATAAGAAATAAATAATATTATCCCATTAAAGTTTATCCTTGTGTAATACACAAAAAATCTTTAAAGCTTTCTAAGATCCATGACTTTTTTCCAGACACTTAACAACTATTTTTATATTAATTACATGTATATTATTTTAATGAATTTTTTGAGAAAAAATATTAAGCATGTTTTCATTTTTTTTTTTTCTTTTATTTGCAGATAAAGATATGACACACAAATTGCAAAGATCAAATAAGGTATGTGTAGTTACATTCTATATTGTTGACTTTTAAGAACACAATCACATATGCACTTTGTGTACATATACACATATTTGACTAAATAAATGCTGACAGTATAAATAATTAAAACAGAAAAATATTTGCTAGAATTTCTAGTTTGCATTTTAGAAATAATCTCAATATTTCTCATTGTTTTAAGCATAAAAATATTTATACTCGTTTTAATAAAAAAAAATACTGCAAGGACAATCACTTTTAAGTTTATTTTTCTTTTTTAATATTAAAATCCATATATTTCTAGTACCATGTGCAGCATAGAAGTGTTTGGCTCATTACACTTTTGAACTTTTTTACAGGCTAAAAAATGAAAATAAAAAATAGAATATAAAGGAATGCAATATAAAAATCTCCAATGGAAACTTATCTTGTATTGTCACATAAATTACGTTGAATAGAAAATATATACGACGGCACCACATAAAAATGCAATAAAAAAATGTCATTTAGCGAACTAAGAAAAAAATGGGTGAATAAAATGGTGCATAACCCCACAGTTATAACCAAAGAGAGGCAAGTATGTTGTTACCATTT
This sequence comes from Phasia obesa, assembly GCA_949628195.1. Classification (NCBI taxonomy): domain Eukaryota; kingdom Metazoa; phylum Arthropoda; class Insecta; order Diptera; family Tachinidae; genus Phasia; species Phasia obesa. The sequence goes on from OX451219.1 coordinate 40,715,229, forward strand.
TGTAACAATTAAAGAAATACGAAGCTCCAAAAATGGGAAAATAAAATTAGGGTACAATAGAATAGCATACAAAAGAGACTAATAGTAAAAAACGAAAAGCAAAATTATGGAGGGACAAAGAAAATTAAAAAAGAAATAAAATTTATAAATAAAACGAAAAAGAATGAATGCATTTCCCAAAAGACAAAACATCTAATGACTTTGTTGACTGGCATTGTGTGCATGTGCATGTTCATTTTCATTTTAAATGAACATTGCCTACTTTCAGGCTGCTACGGCAATAGTGCGCGTTTTGTTATTAGACTCGTAATATGAACTAGTGCTTATAAAGCATGAGTGTAATTTTTTTCTTATTTATGTTATGTTACGATGAAGAAACACGGAAACGGAAATAAAACCATAAACCAAATGCGGTATACTATAAAATGTTCTATTACAACTACACATATACAGACTTATTACTGCTCATACTAAATATTTATTTTTGAATTTATATGTAAGTGTGTATAACAATTCCTATTATTTTATGTTCCTGCTGCTACTGTTGTGTAGTATATAGTAGTAAATAGTACTTCGCTGTTTAAAAAAAAAAAAAATATTTATAACGTATCCACAGTATAGCAATAGCATGCGGTGGCATTTTGTTGTTTGACAGAACATACATATGAATGTGTTCGGCCCAAATGCAATTGTCAAGTAATGACCTCATTAGTTAGTCACACATACACATTTGAATTCCGTAATACAAACTTATTTAAACAAATACTTACTGCAAGCAACGTAGCTGTCTTCTTATTTAACTTACAGTTATCCCCTTAAGGCTGCAGTGCACTAATGTTGTACTATTTTAAAAACCATCCCCATTAAAATTTGTGTAATGATATGTGAGTATGCACCATGCGTATGGCGAAATCTAGTTCGTAATAAAAATTCCATTTTTACTTTTATTTTCCAAAATATACAAATGAACTACTTATTATATTCTTGAAAAATTTACATACAAAATTAACTTCTCGCATAAACTTAGCCGAATTTACGTGTATTACGCTGCACAGTGGGGCGGTTAACCAAACCAACATCTGTAGATTGTAAAGAGGTAGCCTGATGTCATTGAGGTATGGGCAAGCTTAATTTTTGCATTTAAGCTTTATAGTTTTAAGGAGATATGCGTTTAATGAACTCAATTCAAGACATATCGGGTCTCTGAAGAAATTAAAACGATTCGCATTTCTTAATTTTGAACCGTTTTAATTTTTCCTGTTGACTTCTGTAAATGCGAGTATCTTTTTTAAAATAGAATAAAATTAATTAAACTCAGGCCCATTATTATAACTTTCCTTTAAAGCACGTTTTAGTTAAATTTCACTTTTGCTCAAGTGAGCGATGAAGTGATCAATAATTATTTTTCGCTATTACAACATTATTGTAAAATAAAATTAATATTTTTGAAAATATGGTAGTACAAAAAGAAATACCGACTACTTTTGACAAAATAAATTGGTTTTTTAGTAATTAAGTATACCATCATACCTTTCATTTATTTGTTTTATTTCAACAAACCACAAATTAGATATCTGTGCAACAAACAAACGAAAATATTTTATATACAACAAACGAGATCTTTTTTCCATTTTTATTGTTCAATGCCAAATTAAATTAAAATGAATTTATTTTTCTTAATAGATTAGAAAATACGGCAACTTTATGGATGACAAAACATGGCAATTTCAAACTCTTATATCTAATGTTAAAAGTTAAACGCAAGATGTTCTTCCCTTTAGTTTGGTAGTCACTTCTATCTCCCTGATAAAATCCTAACTTTAGCTAATGGCAAGCTATAATAATGGGCCTTAATTTGTTAATGAAACATGAGGTGTGGTAGTTGCTTATCCTCTCATTCCAATTTTACAATTTTTGTTGACTGTTTCTTTTCTTGTCTCTCACGATATTAATCTTAAAGTCCACATCAAATTGACACTCTCTGTGGATTCATTGACTTTTCCGCAATGACGTACGGGATTTCCGATCCCCAGATATGACAATTTTTATGATGGAATAAAATTTGGCCTCATAACAAAAAATGATTTTCATCCATATTCGATGTTATGGAATATTAGGTAATATTGTGCATTCGTAAATCAGATCATTTCATTCCGCAAAGGTGTGTATTGGCTGATGCGGAAGTCGAAATAACATGTTATTTTAAAAGATTCTTGTATGTTGACCATCCTGAATACCCGGTTTTAGGCTGATGAACTGGGATATGTTTCTTAGGTTATTGGTACACTTACTTTGAAATTTGCGCTAGATATAATGTTATATCCAAAGTTTGTAAGGTTAAGTGACAAATGCGAAAATCGATACTAAAATAATCTTTAAATTACACAAACAAGTTTTTGTAATGTTATGGCGAAAAAAATAATTTGTCTGAAAAGTTTGAACATTTCGTTTTATAACTGCATTTATAACTGCTTCGTCTCATTTAGTTGATGGCAGAATGCATGGTGGTTAAAATTTATAATATAAATGCCATTTAGTCTACCCCTACTAATGGATAGCTCATTCGAGATTATTCTGAAATATTCTACAATGTTGCCTAAAGATCCGGATTATGCCGGAACATTCCTCGACATTTCGGGAAGTTCTAGAATGTTCTGAAACACTTTAATGTTCTGCACTGTACTAGAAATTATAGATGGTGAAACTTACAATCCTCAGCAGGCCCCTTAGGGAAGCTTCTTTATGATACTTGATCGTATCGTTACTTATTTCTAAGGGAAGCAGTATTGTACACATACCTTAATACATTTTAAGGTATCGGTTTTAGTTAATTAGTTAAACAATACTGTTGCTTTATTTTTCCGCCATCCATAAAAAGATTTCAAAGCTTAAGAGTCACATCTGTATAAATACAATGAATAATTGCAATTTTTCTAGAAAAAAATAACTTTAGGAATAACAATAACAAAAATTTAATTTACACAAAAACACAACTATAACTTTTATTTAAACACCTTTTGACATATTTAAAAAGGACATAATTTTCTACACATTAGTAAACGTTATTTAATAACATTAGCAACATTTAAATTATTTTTATTTTATAATCATTTATGATTAAATATTTATTTTTATTAAAATCATTAAATACGCAAGTAAACAATTTTTAGAAAATGATTTTTTACTGTATTTTTCTATGCGACAGCTTTCACACTGAATAAAAAAAGCCCCAAGCAAATTTTATGCAAATGAATTATTAAGTTTTTATATTTGGCATAACAAAGGACTGTATGCTGGGCATACAAACAGACATGTTTGTCATTTTAAAATTATATTTATTTTTTGCCAGGGCAAAAATTTAAATATAAAATGTATTAATTAATTATATTAATTTATTCCCAAAAAAATACATTTTATTTCGAATTTTTTCTAGCATATAAAAAATAAAATTATTTTAGATGTGCTTATATTTTAAATATTTGCCTTAATTTTAAAAAACATAAGAAGATAAAAAACAAATTAAAACATAAAATTTTTGTATATAAAATTTTAAATATAAAAAATTATTTTTCGATTATAATAATGAATAATAAAATAATAATAATAATAATAATAATAATAATAATAATAATAATAATAATAATAATAATAATAATAATAAAATAATAATAAAAAACTAGAAATAGCAACTTTTTTATATCGCGCAAGTGAGTTGCAAACCGTTGCAGTGATTAATTCGTTGAGTTCGTCTGACTTTTAATATCCCTACAAACCAAAAAATTCCAAGTGTAAATTTAGCAGTTGGCTTATTAATTTAATTTTTTTAAATTTACTAAAAAAATCATTTATAAAACTTTGCTTTAAAATTGACTGCTTTAAAACAAATCATCATTTGTTTAACTTCAATACATAGAAAATAATAACAAATGATCGTACACGTACGATTAGATAGGTTCATTGGTGTTTTATGAACTATTAGTAGCAACGTGCTCAAATATATTGTCTGTATTTTCATGTAATATACATATATGCCGAAGCAGACACGGATTTTATGGGCCCCTTTTTGACCCGTCTACCTTACTTTAATTTCGTGCTGCCAATAGGCGTTACTCTCGACTGCTAACATTTGTCTAAGGTTAGGGCACCCACATTTAACATGTATCTACCAGTACTCCTTAACGCTACCCTCTACCTACAAGTATCGTCTTCTTCGGCCACATGATAATTTAAGTTTCCATGCCGTGTTACTGACGCAGCTATTCAGCTTAAGGTCCATCTGGACTTCCTGGCAGGATGTTAAGACGCCTACCTCTTGCAAGGTGTTTTTTGTCCTGTTTGATTTTATCTAAATCAAAATTCATAAAATTCCTATTCACAAGTCTATATTAAAACTGGGTGTCGGCAGGTATCTAGAATTCGCATATAAACTACCAAGCTTTCTCACGGTATTTATGAGGTACCATCGTGGATAAGGGTAACTTTTTTATAAGAGAAAAACTTATTTTTACTCTTAACTAAGCCATCCTCCTAGGCAAGACCTAACTAATTGTAAAACCAAATATTATAAAATATAGAATTTTAACTCTAGTACAGTGAATTTGAACCGTACTAATATTTAGTAAATATGTACGAATGTTCGTAATAGAATTTGTATTGTTTCTCGATTGTCACTATGGTTTTGTTAAAATAAAAATTGCATGAAGAAAGCTGCTGTTGCACAAAGACGACATACTCGTGCATACTTGTGTTCAAGCAATACAATGCAATTCATTGCATTGCAAAAACAAATGGTGATTATGATGACGATGAAATTCACATGCTGATGAAGCGCCTGATAGGCACGTTTCTGACAACTTGAATAGGTTTGTCTACATGCATCCAACATATGAATTTTGAATTGTGCTGAGGTAGACGACATGCATTTATCTAAAACCAAAACAACCAGCACTTTTAACATCACACTAACTAATACAAGTGATGATGATTATGATTATGACGATAATGGTGGTGATGATGTTAATGATGTTTTATACTGTCACTGCTACTAATGTTGCTGTTTCTACTTCTACAACTGGCAATGATGACGAGGAACGACTGTCACTTAAAATTACACTTCATATTTGTTACTATTGTAGACAAATACACTCATGTTTATATATGGACACATACACACGTAACTAAACACATATGTATGTACTCGTATGTATGTACAATATACCTTCATATACTGACATTCTATTATCATGAAGCAATGCATTTATTCTCAGGATATTGGTGGCATGAGTTAGTAAATGAATGGAAGTAAGAAAAAATGTGCCTGTAGTACAACAAAATATTGTTTACCACCGACGAGTGTCACTGTCAACACTTTAATTCGATTTCAAAAGACAAAAACAAAACAGGAACAACAAAAGAACACAAAGAGGCAAAGAAATCACAGGAAAACAATAAGAATATTGTAGAAAATTTTATTATGACAAAAAACAATCAACTATTCTTAATATAGGAAATGCGGCAAAAAAAGTTTTCTCCGGTTTTATTTATAGCTGTTGTATGACAACGAATAAACAGTTTTTATTTTTGCCTGTCTGTTAAACAATGCATATAAACTATCAGAATAAATGTCGTTATTAATTGAAATAATATTATACTGACGTCATACAGATCAGTTAGGAAAATGGAATAGACTTTAAGTCCACATTAATCTATACTTTCCAAAAATTTTAACAACCATTAAGTACAAAGTAATTAAAAAGGCTTTATGATTGGTCAAGAGTCTTCAAAAACTTACATGCGATTTGACGTTTGAAAATAAAAGAAAAAACAGAAAAATAATTTATAGCTGAGAGTTAACAGTGAAAAACAGCATTCCAATATTGAACAGAAATGATTAACGCTGAAGCATCATTTAAATAATCGTTCTTGCCTTATTGGCTTGTTTTCATTGGAATGCAAGCACTCAAAAACTGGCTACCAAAAACGCAGCTGTAAATAAAAATGTAAATAAAAATGTATTTGAGGAAAGAAAATATTGTTCAGGGCTTTTCATAGATGTTCCTAAAGTGATGGAATTAAGTTTACTTCAAATTTGTAAAATATCAAAGGTTCCCAAAAATAAAATCATGCATATGATCACTCGGTGTGGTAAAACTTCGAACACTCACAGAGATCTAAAGCTAAAAGTCTATACCATGCGTATAAAGCGAATTGTGTGTGACCAGCTAAACAGTACGAAGCGTGAACGTAACGATGCATAGATGGTTTGGCTTTCTACTTTTCTACGCAATGTAAGCGACGTGAAAAAATGTCAGCTGTTTTCGAAAACCAAGGATGGCAAATTATAGTTTATTTTCTATGCTATCGATAAATATGTTCGTGTGGTGGATTACTTATTCTGTTTTTTTTTTTTTAAATTTTTAGTTATTATTTTTTTATATTTCACCACAATTCTTTCATCAAAAAAATTTCTTAACCCTCCGATAACCAGCAATTTTTCCAAGGATCAATAACCAACAAGGTTCGTGTGGACCTCACATATTATTTTAGCAAATTTGAGATTTTTTTTTTATTGCTTTGTTTATTTAGGTGATTTTATAATGTGTGGAAATATTTTAACTAATAGGGTAATTCCACGTCAAATCAACAAGGCACTCAAAATCACTACTTCAGGTTTTATTGAAACTTTTTTTATTTATATTCTTTGACTCCCTGAATCCAAATAGGATCTTTAAAAAATTCCAGCTCTTACAGTTTTTCCGCTACACAGTTATCCTCGAGCGCTTTTTTCATATGCGCTCGAGGATTAAATATATTCTAAATCCAGTTTTACAAGTCGTAGAAAGTTGAGTAGTAGCGGGTATTTCATACGCTTTAATTTGGTATCAATCATGAATCATGAAATTTTTTAACAAATTTTTTCTGATATTTAAAAAAAAGTTTTATTAAAATCTTTGAGATAGTGTCTTTTATTTTTTTTTTTAATTTACATATGCTTTTTAACGTGGCTTAGTGAGTACGCCATAAAAATTTCAGAGTGGGACCATGGTGGGTTCAAAAGTTATATTAAAAAAACTTCATTTTAACTCATTATAAACTGAAAAAATATAAATTTTTTAATAAACTGGGTAATATCCAATCAAGCGTGGTAACATTGATGAAACAAAAATTCATTTTATAGACGAAAGTAGTTATCGTAAAGCAGTAAATTAGTTTGAAAGCTGCAATAAGAACTTTTATACCTATCAGCTGAAGAGTAGTAAAGGCCTACAGGTAGTCATCAAAGGTGTAGACTCATATGTTAACCCAGTGGAAATAAAATCTGGCCTCCAAAAAGCAGGATTTAAAGTCAAAAGTGTTGATAATCTCAGAAATCGAGAGCGTGTCCCTCAACCTCCATTTCGCGTTGAACTGGAACCTGGGGATATTAGATTAAAGAAGCACGAAACGCATCCCATTTATAATCTAAAATATCTGTTACACCGCAGGATAAGTGTAGAGGAACCACATAAGCGGTCAGGACCCGTTCAGTGTTTAAATTGCCAAGAATACGACCATACAAGGGCTTACTGCAAGTTGCCTCCGGTTTGCGTTGTGTGTGGAGAGCTTCATTGTTCCGCCCAATGCGACAAACCAAAGGATGACTCCAAGGTTAAAAAATGTAGCAATTGCGGTGGAAATCACACTGCTAACTACAGAGGCTGTCCAGTTTTTTCTGAGGTAAGGAAGTCAACTCAGAAATTAAATACTCCTGCTAGGCAGCCACAATACCAAGCAAATGCTCATTACCCTCAGTTAGCTCAACCCACAACCAAACATGTTTCATACGCGGATATATTAAAATCCAATCATGTTTTAGCCCACAAAGCGACACCTACAAACAATTCTACCCCAAATATGCATCCAGAAGCTAAAGAACAAACTCCATCTGGTAACTACAATCGTCTCGAAGCAAGTATCGAGACATTAGTGCATTCGTTAAACAGTTTTATGAGCTCTATGAGCAGCATGATGCAAGAAATGGTTCGCATGCAATCTATGATATTGCAGGCGGTACTTAACAAACCATGAACTGTTTAAAAATATGTTTCTGGAACGCAAACGGCTTACGCCAACACAAAAATGAACTCGAGTACTTCTTGAAGAACCAACAAATTGATGTCATGATGGTTTCAGAGACTCATTTAACAACAAATAGCTTTTTTAAAATCAATGGCTATATATTATATGACACTAAAGACCCCCGTGGCAGAGCATGTGGTGGTTCAGCAATACTAATAAGGGCTCGAATTAAACATCATTTACTGTGTGATTTTTGTGAGGACTACCTTCAAGCAACAAACATCTGTATTGAAGAATATCATCAAAACTTTGTTATTTCTTCGATTTATTCACCTCCTAGATTTCAAATATCAGAGAGTCAATATATCGACTTTTTCAAATCACTAGGTCCCTGTTTCATAGCATCAGGCGACTACAACGCTAAACATACGTTTTGGGGATCACGCCTAATGACTCCAAAAGGTCGTGTTTTGTTTGATACAATTTCAAAAATGCGTCTGAATGTGATATCAAGTGGACAACCCACCTATTGGCCTACTGATCGACAAAAAATACCTGATGTTATTGATTTTGGCGTGACTAAAGGTATTTCGAGAGAAATGATTAAGGTTGAAGCGTCACTCGAATTATCCTCAGATCATTCACCCACTATTGCCCATATATGGAATCAGCAAAATATCGTGTCGCCAACAACATGCACAAGCATTAATTGGTTGAAATATAGAAAGTATCTCAGTACTCATTTTTCGGAAAACATACCGCTAAGAACACCAGAAGATGTGGACCAGAGTCTAATTTATTTTGATCAAAACCTTAAATCAGCTGCCCAACATGCGACAGAAACCAGACAACCAGCTAGATACAATCAAATTTATTTTGTAGATGTCGAGCGGCTCTTGGCTGAAAAAAGAAAAATTAGACGAGAGTGGCAAGCACACAGATCTCCTCAACTAAAATCTAGACTTAAAGATTGCACGAAACGACTAAGACAGCTGCTAGAATCTCGAAGAGTATCATCTCTGAAAAATTACTTGGAAGACCTCGACGCAACTGCTCAATCAGATTATTCATTATGGCGTGCATGTAGGAACCCTAAAAGACCGGTCGTACGTAAGCCTCCCTTGCGAACTTCTTGTGGAGACTGGGCAAGGAATGATACCGAAAAAGGCAATTTGTTTGTTGGACATTTGAAGAAGGTTTTCACCCCAAATGTATGTACTGATATAGTTGAGTTACCATCAGTAGAGACTAGTGCCGTAGTACCCCTAAGATTTGAATTTAGCGATATTGAAAGGGCAATAGCAGATTTAAACACCAAAAAAGCCCCTGGCGTTGATAAAACAAGTAACAAGATGTTAGTTGAGTTGCCCCGTATAGGTCGCGGAATTATTCTGTTTGTTTTTAATGCCATCTTACGTCTTGAGTACTTTCCCACAGAGTGGAAGGTCTCTTTGATAACTATGATTCTTAAACCAGGAAAAGACCACACAAAGGTAGAATCATACAGACCTATAAGCCTTTTTCTAACGTGTCAAAGTTATTTGAGAGAATATTAATAACTAAGCTGAATCCAATTCTTAGCGCGAAAGGATGCATTCCGAACCATCAATTCGGCTTCAGAAAACAACATAGTACGATCCAACAAACACACAGATTAGTAAATGTAATTAAAAAGACCTTTGAAGAAAAAAAATACTGTTCTGCGCTCTTTATCGACGTTTCTCAAGCATTCGATAAGGTTTGGCACGAAGGCCTAATATTTAAGCTAAAGCTGAACTTGCCCGAAAACTTGTATAAGCTCTTAAAAGATTATTTAACGAATCGCAAGTTTTTATTAAAAGAAGGTGACTTTTTAAGCTCGCCACAGCTCATTGAAGCCGGAGTTCCCCAAGGTAGTATTTTGGGACCAATTTTATATTTACTGTACACATCGGATATGCCAATTAGCACCCTAGTCCACACATCAACTTTTGCAGATGACACAGCTTTTTTAAGTATTCATGAAAGTGCCCAAGAAGCATCACAACTTTTACAAGACCACATACTCAATTTGGAAAAATGGCTAGAAAAATGGAGAATAAAAGTGAATGAACAAAAATGCACTCACATAACTTTCACACTGCGCAGGGACTCATGCCCTCCTATTCGCATAAATAACCAAATGATACCACAGCTTTCAGACGTTAAATACCTGGGTATACATCTTGACCGTCGCCTTACTTGGAAAAGCCACATTGACTTCAAGTTAACACAAATGAAACTAAAAGCAGTACAACTAAATTGGCTTATTGGCAGAAACTCCACCCTGAGCTTAGATTGTAAACTTCTACTGTACAAGTCAGTCCTCAAACCAATTTGGTGTTATGGGATTCAGTTATGGGGCACTGCCTCAGCTAGCAATGTAGAAAAAATTTAAAGGCGCCAAAATAAGATTTTACGTATTATTACATCTGCTCCCTGGTATATAAAAAATTCGAACATCCACAAAGACCTAAACATGCCATCAGTTAAAGCAGAAATGGCGAAACATGCAGTCACATATCTAAAGAGGCTTGAATCTCATCCAAACCCTTTGGCGCGTAACATGCTGAATGAACCTGGTTACATTCGACTAAAAAGAAGAGATACTGCTTTTCTTGGCCGTACATTAGAGGGATGACCCGCAAATGATTTCAAAATCCGTGTAACAAACATTATTTTTGTCTAGCACTGGCTGGACTTAAAAAGAGTATTTTATTTTAGACTTAAGATACGAGTAATTATTGTTAGTTCAAAAATATTGAAGATACAATAAATGAATTATGAAAAAAAAAACTGGGTAATAAAGGTAAGAAATATTCCCTAAAACTGAAAAATAATTAGTTTTTTTAACATAACTTCTGATCGCACCATGGTCCCTCTCTGAAATTTTTATGGCGTACTCACTAAGCCACGTTAAAAAGCATATTTAAATTTAAAAAATAAATTAAAAGACACTATCTCTGTAGCGGAAAAACTGTAAGAGGTAGAATTTAAAATTTAAAATCATATTTGGATTTATGGAGTCAACGAATATAAATAAAAAAAAGTTTCAATAAAATCGGGAGAGGTAAATTTGAAAACATTTTTACAATCCAGGAATTATATTGAAAAGGCAAAGATAAATATATAGTAAATATAAATTACAAAAGCAAATGAATGATTTCATAAGTTCTTATATCTTAACGGCCTTTGATTTTTACTTCTACTGGTGTATTGCATTTTTTTAAGGAACGTGCGGGAACAGGCTCTAGGCAAACAAAGCACTTGCATAAAGACTCCCGTTGGGGATAGGATTATGCACGGTATGCACGATTATCGATTACCGTATGGTGATATTGGTGGCATGAAAGCTTCACTTGTTGGTTACTTAGTCTCCAAAATAATAGATAAAAAGTTATTACTTTAAACTAATTAATTTTGTTCTCCTATAACAACTTGCCACAACTCCGAATAATTCAATAGCAATACGTATTTTTGGAAGACTATTAATGCGGGTATGGCCATTTCCTGTATATTACACATGACTAGCTGTTTTGTTAAATTTTTTTTAAAAATTAACGACTTTTATTTGATGCAGTGTTAGGATTTAGTTCATCGTAGATTACAGATGATGCTAGAGCAGCTGTATCAATCATATTGTAGAACAGTGCCAATGGCCATCGTTATAGCACTACAACAGCTTCGTTTTTTTAGGATCACTCTTAGGATATATCACCTAGATAAAAGCCAAGTATTGAAAACATCACGTGACGATAGGAACAAATGCTTTATTACTACGAACATTCTCAACAAAAGTTAAGCCTTTGGCATTACATTACAGGTCCCTTTGGACCTTGTTGGTTATCCGCGTAGTAAACGCATTAATCCTCCATAAAGATTTCAATATTAAAATTTATTATCTAAAAACCAAGCCATCTTAAAACACTGTGGCTTCGCAAACACTAAAAGTTCATATGGACCATGTCAGTCATCGGAGGTTTAATGCGGAAGCTATTATGTGCACAAAATTCGGTAAATTCCATAAATTTTTAAAAATTCAACATTTTACTTTTCATTTTTTATTTCTATAAAAAATATTTAAACAACAGATGATCAAAGCACGTAGCTAGAAGTTTGAAAAGTATGAAAATCATACGAAGCGTTTACCCGTGATATGGATTTTCAGCCTTAGTATCTACTTTTCTACGCTACGCAAGCGCCATGAAAAAATATCAGCTGTTTATGATAGCCATTCGTTAAAATAAATTGTTTACCACAATTCTTTTGTCAGCAAAATTTTAATTTTAGTTGTCGATTACTTTTATGTAGTTAGTCTCATCTTTGTTAGGTTTATTAGTTTTATCAATTTATTGAAAAAGTACGATGTAGAAGCTTATTAATGTTTTATGCAGGAAATATTCTGTGCAAAAACTCAGTGAATTCAAAGAATTCTTTTAAAATCGCAATTTCACTTTCCATTTTTTGCAAAACTTTTAATTTTAGTTTCAGTTTCAAAAACAAGAAAGAGTGATTGATTAAATTATGGCTAGTCAGGTTTCAGACACTTAAAACCTTAAACTTTACTGCAAAAGATATGGCTAAGGAAAACTTAGAAAAAGAAATCAGAACCTCACAAAAGCATAAATGTAAAAATAAGGTCAAGTTCCTTTTCTATTCAAAACTTTCTTCGTTTAACATGCTGTCTCACAGACCGAACACATAAAAGCTTTCTGTAGATTACCGTTGTGCATTTTCAGCTTTCGGTCGATCGTTGCTAACGTGTGTTTTTATTAGCCGAGTCACATAGAATTCGTCATTCCCGGCCTTTAGTTGTTCAATGATTCGCTCTATGGGACCGATGTTAGTAAAAGAGAACTTTTTGGGAACCTATAACTTCTGGTAAACTTATGATTGTGTTCAATACAAACCACTTATAACTCTCGAAATGATTGGTTATACAGATAATAGAGTTGGGACAACTTCAAGCTAAGATAATCGCTGGAAAGATTGTGGTTTAAAAAAAGAATTAAAAAAGTAAGTATAAGTGTTTTGAATGTGGGAGGTTCCTATGTTTGCAACATATTTTCCCCATGAGTTAAAGATGTCTATATCAAGCCGAGAATGAAGACTAATTAATGTTATAATTATATTTCTTACTATAATTATATTAATGAAAAAATTTGAAGTTGATCTACTTATAAAAAATTAATTACTTCACTGATCTTTCTGATATTCTGTTATTTTAGTACATGCTTATGTGTTATTTAATGAAAGTTATTTTTTGTCCCTGTTATGAGAGAGAGAAAAAGTACCACTACAACTGGGATTTAAGGGGTTGAAATGTCCATGAAAAATATCATGTATTAAATTTTACTGCAAGTATCTAAATACACCAAAGCTCAACATGGAACTTGAAGGCCAGAAATTAGTTAAAACTCAAAAAGCGTTTAAGAGTTAAATTTGCACTTGTTTAGAATATCGAAAAGTAGTAATCTTAGAAAGTTAGTTTGCACACAGAAGAGTAAGTCAGCATAAAAATAAAGCTGTTCTAGATATAATGAATAAATATATTTTATATTTTTATATATTTTTTTTTATATTTTTTGCTATTAAACATAAGTTCTGCAGCTGGTTATTTTAAAGGCAAAAAATGCACTAAAAATACTCTGCAGTGATATTAATTTTTTAAAAATACCTGTAATACGAGTATTTATATTATTATCTTCTTTAATTGTTGCACACATTTATTGTTAAAAATTAATCTTAAAAGTAATTAAAATCAACCACCTACAGAATTAACATATTTTAAATTCATTAAATAAATTCTAGTATTATTAAAGGCATGAAATATGCAATAAAAAAACCTTTTGTATTGTATTTAAAATGAAATAAATTACATATAATGGTACGATTAAATATAGATTAAATAAATTATTAAAATTCATACACATTTATTTCCCATTTCCCAACACTTATTTGTTCAATGGCAGAGAAAAAAACAATTTTTAGTCTAATTAAAAAATAAATATACATATATGTATGTATATACAAATAAAAGAAAAAAAAATTAGAATGACAAAAATAGGGGTGCTGCCTCCCCTAATAAACTAAATGAATTTAATTTTAATTTGCCACAAAAAACAAATTGACTCCAGCAAACATAAATACTGTGGCAGGAATATACAAATATTTTTATATAAATTTAAACAAAAAATATATAAAACAATTAACTTTATGGCCATAAAGTCACAGCTGTTGGAAGTACATTGTTATAAAAACCAACCGAACCGAGTCATACCAGACCATTACATTTCATTTTATTTACAAAATAAAATCTCGTGACTTTTATTCCTTGTTTTTTATTTGTGGCTAAAATACTGCAGAATATAGTAAAATATGTACACATAAATAAAATATAAAATGACAAACCACATTTTTAATACTTTTTACGGAAAAGTGCAAATGACTTTTTATAATTTAGATTTCAAAAGAAATTATTTCAATGAGGGCACTTTTCTACAGTTAGATAGAAATTCCTTTTTAGTTTATTTTTGACAGAAATTTAAAAGAAAAATAGTTTTCATTGAAAAAAGCTCTCTTAAGTTCAACAAGGCTAGCAAAAACAAAAATGTCTGTTAAAAAAGCCAAAATCTCTGTCAATATAAGCAATAATAAAGAAACAATTGGTAAGATTGGTGCCTCATTTCAAAATAACTTTCCAAATCATTGCTTTGAATATTGCCAGGTAAATCAGCGTGCACTACGTAGAAATGTTATTAATGCAGCTGGGCGAATTTATCGAGAAATAACACTAATTTGAAGCCTTAGTAAATTGTCTACGTATCCATACCACAGCAGTAACTATATTATTTAGATTTGGCTTCCAGCAGCTTTTCCAGCTCTACGGAAGAAAAGGACGTCATCTCAAAAATAAAATCTGTTTTTAAAATATTTTCCAAAATCTTTCTTGTTAATGTTAATTGGCCGCCTCGATCTTGTGATTTAATGTCCCTGAACAATTTCTCTGGGGTCATTTTAAAGGCCTGGTTTTTCGGCTACGAGCTTCTGATGCTCTGAAAGATGAAATTCTGCTTTTACGAAATAATCGAAGCGATTTTGCAATGTGCTTCAAAAATTTTGTGAAAAGATCAGATATGTGATGTGATACGAGAGGTGAACAATTCTCCGAAACCATTTTCTATTATTAATTCCCATACTTCTACTTTTATTAATATTAATAAACAAATTTTGTCAATAATATCAAAGTTATCTACCCTTTATATTCAATAAAAAAAATCATTTTTAATTTATGCAGCTAGAAAATAGTTTTAAATACTTTTTTATGAGCCAAATATTTAATTAAATTATGAATTAATTATTTAATTATAATATATTATTTGTGCTGTAATGAAATTCCTTTTTGTGGTTTATGATTTCAATTTTTTAACCTAAAATCCATGTTTAGTTTTTGGTTTTCATTAAATCCTATAATTTATTAAAAATACTGAAACCAAAGGGTGGAACATTTGTTCCCCACAAACATGCACAAACTTTAAACTTAATAGTTAATAATAATGGGAAAACATTCGAAATATATGTGGAAAAAGTTACATGATTAGAAATAATTGCTTAAAGATTTTTTAGTTTCATTAATACTTAACACTGGAAACAGGTGATGCTAATACCTGTATATTAGCATATTTCAATGTGGTGACTATAACAAATGAAACGAGTTTCCTTCAAACTCAAAGGAGCTATAAAAATCCGATAGCCAGGACTTAAATAAATTTCATAAAGTTGATGAGCCAAATAAAAAGACCCCTTAAATACATCTAGGTTTAACAAGAGTATATGACACTCTTGTGAAACGCAGATGTATTTGATATGTACTCCTTTGTTTTAGATGTCAAAAGTTTTCCACACATTTAATTAGCATACATTCACAATGTATATTCATGTAGTAAAATGCAACATTGTCCTAAGTTTAAGTGTGTACGTTTGTTTATATATGTATATGTATGGCTGGATGTGTTGTAATTTTTTGCATATTCTTGATAACAAAAATTATGCTTTTAACTTTACATATAATTTTTTTTTAACAAGTGAAAAAAGATTTTGGCGCCAGCTTTTAATAACAACTTTAAAATTTTGTTCGGTTTATTTGTATGTAGTTAGTTTGTCATATGAATAACTAATGCAAATGCTATTAAAACACATACATTTACACATGCATATTGTTACATATGGACTTGTGTGTGTGCCTAAGTAGAAAATGAAAAAAAGTTAAAATATTTTAAATAACATTTGGCACGCAACAAAACTATCAGATTTTTAGCAAAAAATACAATAAAAAGCAAAAATTTGTAAAAAGAACACTGGAATTGTTTAAAAGGATTTTATGCAAAAATGTAAAATTGCATTTAAGGGAAACAGTATAAAAAACTTAGTTGCAGATAAAGTAAAAAAAATTACAATTCTTAGATTCTCTACTTCGTTGCGATTAAGTTATCTTCCGGTTTATGTTTCTTTTTGTATGTGTATGAGTTTTAATAAGCGTCTTTTTACTCTAGACACTTTGGCGACTGTTTTTTTTTTATCTTTTCAAATTATATATGTATTTTAAATGAAGATTTCTTTGAAGAGGTTAAAATGTGAAAGTAAATCTTTGTAAATACATTGAACAAATTGCTTTAATCCATATATTTTGTTTTTAAATAATAACTTCTATATAAGTTCATCACACATTTAACACATGCCAGAAAGTGGTTAGGTTATTAAGGATATTGTTAAACAATTCTAGGCTCCTTTACTCGCAGACCTATTGGTCCTTTGTGATTTATTTCTGTTTACCCGTAAAAACATCCAAATTTTATTATATCGTTAAACATATTTTGTTAATGGTTGCTCAGCAAACTGAGCTAAGAACTCTTTCGCCTAAGTCTAGAAGAAGAAGAAGAAGTACGTTGGCCCTTTTCGTGTCCAGTCCTAGACATATGGCTCTTTAATTAACTTCCAACCAGTTATTTCTACAACGAACTTAATGAGATCCGTGTAATAGTGACTGATCGGTGGAGAGAAGGGTGTTTCTCCCATAAATCAAAGTTCATTGCAGAACCCAATATTGCCAGTTCGTTAGCGTTATATTTCCCCTTGACGTTGAAATGACGTTGGATCAAGCAAAACTCTTAATTAAGCCGACCAGATTTTAATTAATACTATGACTATTGAAAGGGTTTAGCTTTCTGTGATTGTTGACATAAACAGTTCCCCTTCCGCCTATAGTCACGGGCTTATCCGTATTTGAACCGTCCGTAAAAAGTTAAATCCAACAAATCCCTATACTGTTAGTCCGAAGACCCAGTTTTAGGTCCCTTGAGACATTGTGCGGCTCCTGTTGATTCTAACTGTACTAGTCCTGACTCACCAAGTCTTTGAGAACATCCTGTCGCTATTTCTGCTACGAAAACCTCAAAAGGAAGTAGATTCAGAAAGATGTCCATTAATGCACATTTCTGGTCCTTTGCACGAAATTTGGTAACTCTAACTACTCTCACTGCCATTCACAAAACAATAAACCTATATATTTTTGAAAATTTGAACTTATTATTAGTCGAACTATTTATGTATTACATACAATGAAATTTATAGTCAAGCTTAAGTTCGTTTTTATTCTCTCTAAGAAAGAATTAATTAAATTACAAATTAGGTGATAATATTAAAGAAAAATTGGGAAAATTTAATTTTTAGACACCAGCAGAGCGGAATGTACATTTCCTAGACAGCTACGTCCGTCATCAGCACTCTTCGTATCTATCTACTTAGGGTAGTATTTAGTTGTAAGCATCATCTATTTAACCAATCAAACCCAGATAAAGGAATACGAGAATATTATCGCTTGTATAAAATGTAATTTTAAATAATGTATAACATATTTTAAAGATGCTATTTGAACGATAAACAAATTAAAACCAAATTAGATATACTTTATCATTTAGCAACTTTATTAAGAAAGGGTCTTAATTCAATCGTAAAATTTTAAACATATTAAAAGAAAAATATATATTTTTTTTTGTTGTCGATTAATTACTTAAACATTTGCTTTCATATACAACTATAACATTTGTTTTCATTCTTTCATTATTTTTTGGAAAGCTATAACATCAAATAAAACTTGTAGGCTTTATATTTTTTTTTTCCAAACACAGCCACACATACACATACCCATATATACATTTGCAGAGCAGCATCAAACTTCTAATTTTTTTCGATACAAAGAAACCTCAACTCTTTGTAATCCGAATAAAGTCAGTTTAAAACCCCTGTTTGGTCCGTCTATTGAAACACAAAGAAATTTACATGTTTTTATTGTAAATGGCCAACACAAAGGAATTTTATTTTGTTTGAGATGAAATACATAAAATAATAAAAACAAAAATAAACAATAATAAAAGAAATAAAAAATTAAATGCTCTTTATTTGAAAAATATATTTTAACAATTTAATGTATATTTATTTCTTTTTATTTGCTCTTATTTATGCTTTCTTTATCCCTAATCGAATTATGTTTTCCTTTGTGGTGTAATATTGCAAGGATTTTTTTTTTGTTAAAATAGTTTGATTCATGTTATTTAAGTATACTTTTAGGCTTTATAATGATTTTATCAGGGACCGTAATTAACAGTTATCGACATCAAAAAATTCTTTTCTAACAGTTATAATGAAAATTAAAAAAATCCATCGAAACAAAATTATTTTTCAACGTAAAATTAATAGCTCGAATGAAATTCTTAAAAAGACAATTTTATTTTGCCTCGTCAGAAAACAAAACTTATTTATATAAACTGGCACCCAATATAATCACCTTGCATTGCAGTTGAATAAATCGTCTTTAAAATAAAAACGTTGGGGTTTGATCTCGTTAGTTATCACAAACAGCTAAATAAAACCCCAATGTGACTGCATAAAGATATAAATAATAAAACAATAAAAATTTGAAAAGGCACGCTTTTTTATGCATTTTTGCTTTCCGTGAATAGGTGAAGTAACATATTCGGTAAAAAAAATTTCTATAAAAAGTCGCTTTATGTATGTAAATCGTGAATATATGTCGTAATTCCGATATTACTAGTCGTTAATTTTTTGGAAAATTGGTAATCTGAAGGAACTGAATAATAAGGCGAAAACACGTGAAGTATCATTAAAAAAGTTAGATTTTCGGTAACGATGTCTCCTGAAGTGTTGATAGACCCAATACAAAGGACACTGTAAAAAAGAAATTAAACAAAATGAGGTTTATTCTCTAACGGATAAAATAAAACTTCTCAAAAGAAAATAAACAAAATGAGGTTTATTCAATGACGGGTAAAATAAAACTCCTCAGAAGAGAGGCAAAACAAAACTTTTTTTAAGGGTTTCATCCGATCAACCATTCATCAAAAAATTTTACTGAGCTCTTAAATCTTAAATAGTTTTTTAACATCACCATAGATTCCAAAAAGCTCGTCAATACGAATCTAATGTTATAAATGACAGTAATCTAAGTTTACTCTAAGTTAGTTTTTGAGTAAGATTTTTTTTTAAACTGTTACTAACGGTCCCTGCTTTTTTGTTACTTTTACTTATAGGATCAAAATGTTATCCTTTTGTTAAACATTACCATATATCGTCGCGTTTATTTTTAAACCAACGTAAGCGCTAAGAAGTCGTTTTACAGAAAACGAAAAAAAACTTAATAACTTCTTTAATATGGGTTTCAAAATAATTTTTTTTTTGGCAAAACATGGCTGTGCGACTCTCTGAAGGGTATACAAACTTTTTTTGTTTTTAATTTGTTACCTACAATTAATTGTAGCCAAATCTGTCGCTTACGTGGTTTTGGCGCAAACAGCAAATTTAAAATTTCTGTGTGTAAATAAACATTTATTTTTGTATTTATCAAAAAAAAAAACTTTTAACTTTACTAAAAATGCTCCAATTGGCCTGCAACTTTCATGGTTTTTTTAATCTTAAATACAAAAAACTTAGTGGTTGAGACTTTAACATTTCCAACTTGAAATATAAAAACCATTATATTTTGCATGCAAATGTCATTTGTATGGCACTTACGAGGTTTTCAAAATGGATTTATTTATTTTTCATACAAACTTGTTAAGATGAGAATGTAGTTTAGTGGCAAATGTTATTTACTACCATAAAAACCAAAAAAGTCAATTTCGAAAAAATGTCGCTTACGTGGTTTAAGAAGAAACGCGACGATATATTGTTGAATATACATGTTTCTAATAACACTATTGAACAAATTCAAGCTAGCAAAAGTTAGGTCGATTCTGGGAGTGAGGGGTGAAAACAGAAGCTAAATTAGAAGACCCGTATCGCGGCGTTTTTTATGTTAGTTAAAATTTTATTTTTAATAGACCTTCGAACTTTGCAGTCAAATGCCGACCTGAAATGGATACAGTTGCCTTTCGCAAAAAAATTATGAGTTGAAAGCACACCATAATCAACCACTTTGTTTAATAATAATTCTATTTACCTCGAAATGTGCTTGGTTTTCTATAAAAATATGATTGACTGGATGTGCCCACACACATTTTGGGCGTCCTGACAATATTTTCTTTTATTTTGCTTTGAAGGTAATCCACACCCACCAAATTTTAAGACTCTTACGTATTTATTTTGTATAAAGGTACCCATCCCTGGGTAAAATTCTAAAATTTATATAAAATTCAATGCCAAGTAAAAATAATGTATTTTTAACAATTTAATTTTTTTTCAAGACTTTGGTATATCGTAAGAAAATTAAAAAGTTGTAATAATAGTGTTTTTTATTAAAGCGTTCTTATTTTTTATTCGATATTATCCCATAATGTCCTAAATCTTTAAAACCAAAATTATAAAATTATTATTTGTTGAAAAACTGCTTCGGAAATGACAACAATCGGTGAAATTTATTTGTCATTATTCCATCATCACAAAATAACCTTCCAAGCAAGATACAAGATCTTTTTTAATCGAACCAGTCTTTTAGTCTGGATAATCTACCATTATCTGGTCAACGGTCGAAATGAAAAAAATATAATCTATAATAATGTATAGAAATTATACAAATTAGTTACTCGTCCTAGCTAACATACGTTCTACTTCCTTTAGAGTTGAAAATGGCGGTTCAGTGTAAAGAGAAATAAAATCATGTGAAACAATATCATGTTGCATATTTAGAATACAGCTGAAGAAAGAGAATAAAAGATTTTGTATTCGTGAGATACCCTAATCTTTTATTTATATTCATTTAAGTGTTTTTTTGTACGTAGTATTTTTTTTAATTATTTATTCAAAGGTTTTTATTCTATATTTAAAATTATATATAGTTTTTTTTTGGTTTTGTAGTTTTTAAATGCGTACTGTTGAATTTTTTTTCTTCATAGGAAAATCATTTATGTATGCAGATGACATGATTGCGGTTAAAAGTTAAATGTTAAATCCATATTTTTCTAGAAAGCAAAATCATTTAAAACTTTACAAAAAAAATGTTTTACTAACTTTATGGACAAGTGCTGTTAATTTTTAAAAAATGCAAAATTGCAATTTCTTTATGATTAAAAAGGGGTTACTATAGAACCGATAATGAGAAAAAGTTTTCTTAAGCTTCTTTTAACTTATGAAAATTAATTCAAACGAGATGTTAGAAATTATTAGGTAATTTTAAATTCAGGTAATTTGATGGTTTGGATGGTTTCTTTTGGGGCTTTTGCAGGACTGTTTTGTAATGCAAATGCGTCATTCATTATATATTATGCTATACTTGGTATCACTCCTTATTTTACACACACATACATATATAACTTTATGCTTTATATCAAGTTTAAGTACTTTGCCTTAATAATTAATCTTTTAATTATTAAGGCAGACTCCGCAATAGCACCCACCACAGTTTCAACTTTTTTTTGGGACCAGCACTCAGCAGATGACCTCCCTATTCACGACATGCATTGTGTCAGAACTAGGAAACTAGGTTATGGAAATGAGAAAAGATCGAGTAGTGTATGTGGACTTATCCTATCATGACGTAGTATTTTTATTACTTCAAATATACTCAGTTTCTTCAATTCTTATGTAATCGTTCTGCGTCAAGTATTTTTCAGTCGCCCAGTACATCTACGTCCTTGAGTTTCTATTCAAGTTTGGTTTTGTTTATGGTGCTGGAGCTGGTTGGTTTTCATTGGATGTGACCAATCCTCCTTCTTTTTTTTCTTGCAATCTGTCAAGTTATTGCGAAGTTAATATCCCTTTTAAATATTACGCTTTTCTGGTCATATAGTTGGAGCATGATGTCATCTGAAACCACTGCAAAAATAATGGAGATAGGGGACAGCTTTGCTTGATTCCAACATTGGTGTAAAAGGGTACACTGATCCTCCCTTTGTGTATGATGTTTGTTATTATCATAGAGATAACTTTAGCTTTTTATAGTGTCGAAGGCTCTTGTAAAGTCTAGAAACATTAATTGTAATCTCCATTCCATCGACTGTTTCAGAATTATTCGAAGGGTATTTGTCTGGTTCAAGCAGCTTCTATTCGGCCTGAAACCTGCTTGTTCATCCCGAAGCTTTTGCTCTGAGGGTTGTAGTCTACTGTTTATTATAATGGCCACTATTTTATAGATGGTTTTAGCCAGAGCAGTCGAGTCCTTTTTCTTCGGAATTTGTATGGTCCTCTGGTCAATGTATAACATTTTTTTAATGTTTTTTTTTTTTGGAATTGTTTTACGTACCGTAAAATATGGTTTCAGAAAATTACAATGATACAATTATTGTATTTACCTAAATAAAATAGTACAAGGACACAACGTCTCTGCGTAAAATAAAAATAAGTATTTGGCTTACCAAAATGTATCTACATTACAATCGAAGAAAAAAACAATTTCTTCTGTTAATGGGCTTAAAAATACTGAAGAAAAACCAAAGCAGACTTTAAAAAGCGATTTATTAAAAAAAACCGCAGGAGAATTCATTTATTATTTATTTTACATTCAAAGAGAAATAAATCAAAATTTCCAAAACGAATTAATATTTTAAAATAAAATAAAACGAAGACAAATTCCAAGAAAGTGCAATAAATTTTACATTCAACTGGCTGTAATGAATCCTCATTTAATTTAAAACACACAGAACTTATAAATATGTATGTATGTATATGTATGGATCTGCAATAGACATCAATGTATATAAGTATGTGTGTTAAGTAAGAAAACTTTAACACAAACGAAAAAGAAACAAAAATATGATAATTTTTAATTTAAAGTAGATACAACAGTAGAATGAAGACAGCATTCGAAAAGATAAATAATTGCGTTGCTCGTTCAGCTGTAAGACTTTGTGGTGCCACAAGCAGTCAAAAATATACACAAATCCTTGTACATCTATGTACTTTAACATATACAAACAAATCTAAACATATAACAAAATATAACCCAGCATACATTTAAAAATACTCGTATATCTTTTTACCATAAAAGTAAATGGGTTTTGCTCCTTGGGTTTTACTTCAATCATAGTGAAGCACAAAAGTACATATTTGTTTCACATGTGTATTGAGAACATACGACTACATATCTTTGAAAATTAGTTGCTGTATGTTTTATTTAAATTGATTGATTGTCTTAGCAGAAAGTCAGGATGGTATCATATAATTCTTTGTATGTAAACGTTATTATCTAAATTTAAAATAAAACAAATAATATTTTAATTATTTACTTATAAAAGGTAACTTTTTAAGAGTTTTATTTCCGATTGCAACAAATAAACGCGAATAATAAATAAGTCAAAATGTCATTAAGTAAATAAACGAATATGCAAGAGTGCATAATAGCCTGTACGAGGGCAATTTGAAAACGTTTTGACTTTTTGAGTAAAATATATTTTTTCATTTAACTTTATACATTTACTGTTATCATAGCATCCGGTAAGGACCGTCATCACTGACCGCTTGTTTGGTACAGATGCGAGGACATCGTTACCAAGCCACGTTTTAGATAGTACTATATACATTTATCATCGTTTTAATATTTTGTTTATGTTTCCAAATTTCAAGATTCTTAAAAAAGATTTTTACCTCGAAACTAATCTCTTACCGCAGAACCATTTTTTTAGGATTGGCAAGAGGGAATAGCTGCAGAAAATATTTTGGAATATGCTGGATATAGGGCTTGATCATAGTCGAATCTCTCCAATAGCTATGAATAATTTTTCCCTGGTTAAGTGCACAGCTTTTAATGTTCCATGGTACATTGTAAACAACGCTTAAGATCAGGTGTAGGTACTTGTGGCACTGATCCGATTTTCATGTTAAATTGTGTATCGGGCATAATTGAGATGCATTAAACATCAGCCACATCAGTCAATGTCATTCCGATCGCCCAGTATAATTTCATGGATTTTACTGACAATAAAGAATAGCCTATGTTTTTAAATCTAATATTTTAAAGTTTTGTAAATTATCTGAAAAAATACTATAGTTCTCGCTCAAGGTTTGCATCGGAAAAAATGTATTAAATTTAACTTTAAATTTTAGTAGTTTCTTTTTCTTAATATTCGCAGTTTATCTATCTAAATTGTTGTTGATAATTTTACAGAAATTTATTGAAAAATGTATTGAACGTTAGTGATTAAGCTGATTAAGTTTAAACTGGTTTACCTTTAAGGTTAAAAGCAGCGGAAAAGCAAAACATATTCAATGAAAATCTTAATCTCCATTAAGCTTATTTGTGGGTAATCGAAGGCAATTGTATCAAACGTACTCATCCCAATTTTTGTCAAATTAGAAGAACCTATTAATCGTGTTTTTTTTTTTTTAAATCACATAACTGATTTAAAAGTGTTAAACAATAGAAAATGTATATAAAACTAAGTAAGTAGTATATTAAGTATCACTGTGGTAACCTGCAAGACCTATCACAGCTTATCATAACAGTGTCAGTTTACCCCCTCTCAGACCATCCCCATGAAAGCTCCCTTTCATAGAATGTGTTAAAATTCGAACCGATTCCTATCATCTAAGCACTAGTCACGATTCAATATCAAGTTTTTTATAGAAAGACTTGCTAAAAATATTTCAGGATTTTTAATAAGAAACCGCGTCCCAATGACGTAATCCACAAAAAAAAGCATTGCTACAGCTTCTTCGTAAACTTTCTAAAAAGGGAGAATACCATTTTTGAGATTTCAGAAATATCAAAAATAAACTCTCTATTCCCCAACGTGGAAATTATTTTTTTTATATTACGTTTTGTTTTGAATGTAATTGTACAAAAGACTGAATTCTTATAACGTTGTGAAACAGGCAGTCAAATTTAACTTACAACCGAAAACTCACAAAAAATGTAAAAATAAATTAATTATTGGAAACATCTAAGCTTCACAAAAAAATCTTATTCTTTATTCATCAAAATATTCAGTTCCAACCGAACTACTATAAATAAATTTGGGAATAGCTACTATTGGAATATAAAATATACAAATTTATTTTTTTTCAATATCTCATTGAAAGAAAATAGAATTAAAACATAAACATAAGAATATATTACAAAGCCCTGGTCTTTTTTAGGAAGCTTAAAAAAATAAAAATTTTAAATTTATTTTTAAAGTAAGACAGTTTACTGTACTTTTTAAATTTTTTATTAAGCGAAAGTAGGATAAAATAAAAAAATGTATTTTTTAGTTTTGTTTAAAAAAGGGTCTATATAAAATAAATCTAGAAGAGAAACATAACAACTGAAAAAAAAAATATTTTTACATGCACTTTTTTTAATAAATCATTTTGGTTTTACATGAAAAACCTTAGTTTGGCCGAAAAAAGGGGAAATTATTTTATGTTTCTTTTCAAGTCTCCTTAGGTGGGGAATTCATTTGTTTATTTAAAACTTATTCTTACGTTGTTTAGTTTTAATGAAAGAAGAAATATCACTCAAATACAAAATTCTTAATATACGGGTATACATATAGATATTTAATTTTAAAGATTTAAAAAAATATCTACTTAGCTTTTCTCCATTTTTTTAGCATTTTTGTTAACAATCAAATATTGTATCTTGGTAAATTTGGATAGATTTTTAGTTTTGAGGTAATGTAATGTTTTTCGTTTTTAGTTATAATTTTTTCATAGTAGCAGAAATTAAATCTTTTGTATCTAACTTTGTATGCACTTTACAAATAAAATGTTCATTTACGCTGTATACAGTTTGTATACATTACATATGGGAACTGAACATTTAGAAATTGTTCACAAATTTAACACAATTTAAATAATAATAATAAATAAAATAAATCTTGCAAAAAGCCGACTTCAAAACAGACAGATGGGCATTAATCTAAATTAAAGTTTAAAAGGGAGTAATCTGTATGCATAATACAAAAGATAAACATTATTCATCAAAATCGCGTCTTGTATTGGAGCACCCTTTAATTTTAAATTGTTTTTTTTTTTTTGGAAATATACAAAAATATACAGACATAGTCTGCCTATAACAGTTCAAAAGAAAGATTCATAAACCTATTGCAGAGGAGATATTCACCTCTTATGTGGTTCACCCTTTAATAGTTAATTTTATGTTTTTACTTCTTTTTATTATATTGAGCATAGAAGTACACACTCTGTGTAATTACAATTCAATTACCTATTAGGGATCAAAAAAATGATATATCACTTTTGATATATCACCTGCTGTTTTAGCGGAAATCGCAACGAGTATAAATTACAAGTATCGATCGGTTCAAAAGATCAAACTAAGTCTCTCATTGGGTCACCATTTACGTTTTATTAATGTAAATATCTAGTTCAAGAGATAAGGCCGCATATGGTTAAGAAGAATTATATATAAGTAGATCAAAATACATTTTTCATAATTTCTGTTCATAATAAATTTTAAGTTCAAATTACGTCAACTAGAGGGACACCTTTTAAATTCTAGTTTCAAAGTTAATACATGTTGTAGCGGACTAAGTACTATCGTTCTGTATAATTTTCAAGTATTATGTTTTGAAACATAGGGTAATATATAACAAATTACCTTGTCTTAGGAGAAACCCTTTAAGTTATAAGTTTAGTTTTTTATTACCTTTTATTATTGGCGGCTAAAGTGACACACAATTTGTGAAAATTGGAAATGAAAGGTAGTCGTACCAATAGGTAGGGTACCGGAAAGTGTTGAAGAGTGAATCAGGTCGAATATGGAACCACAAAATTAGCCTCGCCTACATATGTACATCGCATAAAATTTGTTCGCGCCATATAGCACTTTTTTATTCAAGCGTATTTGCTCTGATTTCTTTCAAACTTTAGGTTTTTTCTTGATTAAATCTTTCTTGATTAAATCAAGCAACTTTGTTTTCAATTTTAAGAGTCTAGCACATATTCTTTAACTTTTATCACTCGTTTTATGGAAACATATTACCATGCAGCCCAAAATTTTTAATTAAAATAATAATTTTTCTAAATTAACGCGGTATTGTAACAGTGACAAATTGTGAAAAACCCTTAGTATATCGTTTTATCTTTAATATATTAAAGATGTAACTTTGAACTTAAACTGGAACAAAAATAGATTGCAACTTTAAAATCAGCTGACCCACTAACAACATTGTAAACTCCATTGTAACGCAGGATACACAAAATTCGGTTCAACTAAATTTAATACTTGTTTAATTTTCATTTCGTTGTTAAATTTTTTTTTCATTTTTTCATCATTAAACAAAATTCAGTTTAATGCCACACCCTAAAGGGCAAAACTGGCGAAAAACAACAACAATGTATAGTTATTTGCAGTGAACTTCTCTTGCATACTTACACACACTTATATACGCATACACTTAGTTATTTATAAAAGTAAACTTGCATATCCATATGTACATATATAAAAATGTGTGCTTGTGTAAGGATGTTCATGTATGTGTGTGTAGTTCTTGTTACAACTACTTACTTTACAAATCAGATTCTCTAGAGAAAATTGTATGTTTGTTTTGTTTTTGTTTTTGGTGTTTTTGTATTTTTACACAAAATTCGTTTAAAATTAAAATGCAGATAAGCAGCTGGCAAAGTACAATATAGTCATAATGTATAACACAACACTTTAGATTGCAAATACCATCGTTACCACAACTACGATTGTAAGCGACACAAATACTTGCATATATATAAGTATGTATGTAAACATTCTTACACATATGCTCCTTCATAAGCGTTGTATTTTAAAGTAACAGTACTAGTAGTGAAATTACTACCACACTTGAATGAATTACTAAGTAAAGAAATTGTAACAAAGTAACCCAGCGAATATTCCACTACGCGCTAGAAAATTATTAATTTTTATCTATAGAAAAGATTCGCTCGACACTCGAAAATTCTGTAATAGACTATATTGTCATAAGCAGAAACCTACTAACGAGATGTCAGGATACTAAAGTAAAATGCGGATCAGAGATAGGGTATCGATCACTACTGGTACTACGTGAAGTAGGTGAAAAGATGTCAAATAAGAAGAAGTCGACGAACATGAAAACAAATATTAAGATAGCAAAACTAAAATCCAGTGCAGTTTAGAAGCAATACCATGAGACAGTGTCTGAAAAGAGTAGCACATTAGCATCCGATAACGTCGACTCCATATGGAAGGATTTTAAAAACATAATACTTTATTCTGCGAAATAAATATGCAATGGACCAAATTTGACGACATGTCAAAGCCACTAGATGGTGGAAAGATGCCCTTAAAGAGAAAGTAAATGAAAATAAAATTGAATGGAAGGACTAATTTAGCAATAAAACCACTGAGAAATACGACTGATACAAAGAATAGCTCATAAAAGTAAAAGAGTTAGCCCGGTTGTCAAAGGCAGAAGCTGGGAAGGATTTGGACGTTTTTTAGACTGTGAATAAAATATTCGTGATTTGTATCGAGCATCAAGCCTTGTTGTTAAATATTATATTTAGAGCTAATACGTCTGTTGCTAATATTTGAAATTTCAATATATTCTGCTTTTCAGTCATAATTTGATAAGGAGTTAACAGGTCTCAATACATAACATGCTTCTGCGCCCACTAAACTAGACATTTTTGTTGCTGGCATTCCTAGTTGAACAGACTTCATATAGGAACTTTTAAACTTGACCGCAATAATTTGATGCAACGAAAAGTACTTTCGTCAATTACTTTCCTGTTTCAACGCTGATGATTCAAACTTGTGCAAGTTATTACTTGATATACTCCCAATGATTCCGCGAGCACTTTTAGCGTTTGAATAGGGTCTTAATTGAGCCTCCAAATCTTTATTCTCACAATTTTGCGGTCGGCCGAGTCACTCTTCATTACTTTACTAAAATCGCCAATTTTGATTTGTCTAAACCATGTTTATAGGAACCATGCTAGAGTATGGTTGATGATTAAACATGCTAGAACATGGTCGATGATTAAATTTACGCCACCCAGTACTAACTTTTCTGTGCCTCGTTTCTGCAACTTAGTGAAAATTTGTTACATGTAATTATTACAATCAAGTTGTTTTACACAGGGTGAGCTAAAGTAAATCATGAACTTTTCAATAATTTAGGTTAAAAAGTTCATAATTAGTTGTAGTCAAACCTGAAAAATCAAAATGAGCTAGAACACACGTCGTATATGTATATAAAAATAACAAATTTTGCTGGGATTATAACTCCTCCTACAGGGATGTTACAGAGAATAGAAAGTAACGGTAGGAGATGGGAAGTAAAAAATATATTATAATAATTTTTACATTACTTTACACTCCAAACCACTTTAATTTATTTTACTTGTATCGCAAGCTGTTATGCGGGTGTTTATATGGTTGAAAGTATCTTTTTTACATGTCTTGTCGGGTGCAAGTCAATATGTGAGAGAGTAAGTGAATGGCAATAATGAAGCCAAGTGTAAAAGTATGTTTTTTAAGAAAAATAATTTATTACTCTTCTAATTTTTATATTCACTAGAAGACCTAAATTAAAAGCTGTTGGCTAATATACTCGTTTTGGTTATGTTTAACAAATAACAAGTTAAAGTTCTAGGAAAGGTTTGTTAGTCGAAAGCCAAAAACAAATTGACTGATATTTAATCTTAAAGGTCGCAAAACATTGAACTTGCAAAAAGGAGAATTTACATCTGGTGCATACCAGAACATTTTTAATCTGCTGCGTTTTTAAAGTCATACATA
This sequence comes from Phasia obesa, assembly GCA_949628195.1. Taxonomy (NCBI): domain Eukaryota; kingdom Metazoa; phylum Arthropoda; class Insecta; order Diptera; family Tachinidae; genus Phasia; species Phasia obesa. The sequence goes on from OX451219.1 coordinate 40,745,506, forward strand.
CAATATAAGTTCAAATTATTGAATCATTTATTTTATTTTTTAGCTACTTTTATTTATTAGCTGCTTAATTAGTAATTAAAAATAACCAAAAACCGCATTTTTCGAAATATTCTTACCAAAATTAGTCTTTGGTTGAAAGTCAGTAAATAATATTGGCGACTCATTAATGTTTGCCGCCATTAGCCACGTTAATATTACATCATTATAATAAATGGATTTCCAAGGTCTAAACAAAAGCAATTTACTGTATAAATTAACGAGTTTTTTCTACTTACCATGAAGATTCAATATAAGCAACTTAATGCATACCTCTTGTTTTTATTCCAAGTACATCAACTTTTAGAGAAGTCATTGTAAGGACATTGATCACAACTTTTCTAAAAAAACATTTTCTAAGAAATAATTGTGTATTATTTTTGTTGTAAATGGGTAAATTTCAAAATAAAGATGGTAAACAACCAACTAACAACTATCCATTGCATATTATATTTCATAATTAATTACACCTAACAAAATTTCGTAGGTAATCTTAACGAAAAAAATGGTAGAATCTTAACGACAAAAATAGGTTAATCAACTAAATTTTTATTCAAATCTTCATACGATTTATTCATATAAACTAATTTTTTTAAATCAACAGAATTTTCTTGTTAAAAACTGATTTTAATAAAACCTGTTAATTAAAAAAAAAATTTCAATAAAATTCTTTTAATCAAAAGGGACCCGGGTCTCCGAGTGCATGTGACATTTCTGGCACAACCCTTCTTAACCTACTTAAAATTTAGTTAGCAGTAATACATTCTAAGAGAAGCAACTTAGTTAAATTTTCTTAGCTAGAAGAATTTAATTTTAATAATTTTTCTGTTGAAATGACATATACTTCATTTATATATCAATATTTTTTATTTTATTAAAGGGATGTAGAATTGAAGAAATATCGGAAAATTTTACATACATATGTACATATAAAATTAAAAAAAGCGCTGTGAAATAGAAGCTATTTCGTTAAATTTAACTTTAGAAATATTATTTGAGTTGACATATAAAATAGACATTTTTTTCAATTTATATTTTTTATTTTAGACGTTTTTGACAATAAATAAAATATGTTTGCACTCAATTTTGAAGTGTTGTTGCTATTAATTAAAAATTGCATAACAGCAAACTCTCCTCTTGTAGGATGAATAAAACGAATAAGCCATTCAATTCCAGTTGTGGGCATTTAATATTGGCTTAATGTATTTCTCAAATTGTCCTCAAAAATATTTCTGCTCGTAATTTTCAGACTTGCTCGAAAAACTTACCTCAAACATATTTAAGTTATTGTAGCAGCCGCAGAGTGAACGGTCCCCATATTAAAACTGGAAAAAAATCGATGAAGTTATGGTAGCTTAATGAAATTTTTGGCACATATTTTTCTTGGCCTACTATTTTCAAAATTAATTAAACATTTTTAGAAATCCTTTAATTTTTCCGGTGCGGGGACAGTTAAATACCCAAAATTCCCCCATTTCAGTTATTATTATTTTTTTGAATTTTAATCTATTATTTCACATACAAAATGATAAAGCGTGATAGTTTTTTTATGAAATATAACCAATCTCTAATTATTTAGGGTTGCGGTATACCTTTTTTAAATATATGTAGCATTATTTTAAGCTTTTTAGTATTTTTATTATTTAAAATTTTGAAAATACTTATAACTATTGGTATTGGTTTAAAGGATAGCCTACTATTATCATACATGCTCAAATATTAAAAATATCAACTGATAATTTTAAAAAATATCAAATATGGATGATTTTAAAAATCATTATATTTCAAAAGTTGGCATAGAAAACACCCAAACCTTTTAATACATATTTTAGTACATATAACAGAAAATAAGATTATTGATGCATAAAAGTAGTTTTTTGATGTGCCTATTTTTTGGGTCCACCGAAGCTGACTATTTTCTTTTTTTAAGTACATATTTTGGCTAAAAACGTCTCAATTTATTTCCAGTGTTGTTATGAATATTAGAATTTTATCATATTTTCATTGTTTCTGCTACATTTCTGAATAAAACAAATATAATTGCAAGCATGTTTATTGAAAAATGAATTTTTAATATTTATTTTTCCCAACCCAATTTTTGTTACTTAAAAATTATGAAAATATTATTAAATAATTCGACTTTAAAGCCGTGTAAATTTTATAGGTGTAACGCACATGAAAAACCAAACCACCTCTGGAATCATGGGAGTCTCAGTTTTCATCCCATATGTATTTCATTGATATATTTTTTTTTTTATTTTTTTACACTAGACAGTTTACTGTGAGACATTTTAATTTTAATATTATATGTCATTTACATTTTTCTATTTTACATCGCTTTTTTTAATTGTATATATTATTTTAGACAAACGAAGAGGTTATCATTTAGAATGTCAAATTGATGATATTAAGTTAAAAAATTAAATGAAATAAACAATAACTATAATTCTATATTATTATATAATATAATGGAAATTATTTATTTATTTATTTATTTATTTATTTATGATTAAAGGCCTCAACACTATAAGGTTATATATTAGTTAAGTCCTCTATATAATCAAGAAACATTTTGTTTATTCTTATGTATTTTTTCTCTTTACAGAACTATCCTATATGACATGTGGGAATGAGAAAATAATTCTTCCTTTTTTCAAGGTATGTTTATTAATCTTACAAACAAATAAAGAAAATGTAAAATCTAAATAAAATAGCATAGCGACAAGCCAACACTGACTCTGCGGGCCAGGACTTATTAGTCGATATTGTTATATGTATGTATAAATACATATATTGATCTAGCTTGTAACCTATAAGTCATTTTTTGATTGGCTCTGATTCGCGAGATGAACTAATTTTGCGACATGACGAGTTAAGCTCAAAAACTGTTCCAATTTGGCAAATTAAAGAACTCTGAAAATATGAAATACAATTGTCTTTACTTATATAAGTTTTTCATCTACATACGAGTTTCAACAAGATTTTTTATAAAAAATTTACAAATTTTTTTTGTTTCAAAAAGACATGCCTAATTTTAAACTGTGGGTGACGCGCTCTCATTCTAACAAAAAAGTCAGATATGTCACAACCAGAACTAGCCATTTTTAATTGCATTCCCTTTAAAGGAGCTGATTCAAAAAAATTTAACTTTTAGATAGAGAATTATATCATCAAATGTCTAAAAAAAACTCTTCACATAAAATATTTGTGTCATCCATGAAATCATTAATTTTTTTTCTAGATCTTGAAAGAGTTTGCATAGTCTTTTAAAATTATTACTGTTATAGATGTTCCAGACGTTGCGGGGGTGACATTTTGTTATACTTTTTAGTCCGTTTTTAAAATATGGTTTAATAATTTGAATAAATTAAGAAAATCTAAGAAAATCACACATTCAATGAAAAAAGACATGGTTGTTGTATGTTAATAATAACCATATTATGTTCTCTGTAACAGTATTTGGTGGCAGTGAAAAACTATAAATCTCCTCAACACTACTTTGGTCACGATATGGTTATCATTAAAAATAAACTACAAAAATAAACTAAAACATAAGCATGACCAAGGTTTTGTAATTATTTATCCTGTTTAATAGCGGGTGTATCCTCTACGGTTTATAATCACTTTTTGGGGTTTCGTTACCAACGGGTAAAGAAGTAACCCTATTGTTTTCGCTACAATGTCTGTGCATCTGTCCGTCTGTCAGCGCCTTCTATCTCTGGAACCGTAAAAGGTAGCCTTTGAAATTTTCAGGCAAGTTTTATTTCTGTGGCCACTATAACAAAAAATACTAAAACCTTTAGACTGTTCCGAAAGTGACGTGTTATACGCATATATGTATTTTTTTTTTAAACCGTAAGAGCAGACACTTAAAATTTAGGTACAATAATTAAAACTATTTTCGCTATATAAACAATTATACAAAATAAACCTAAAAATTAACGGTCATTATGTTAATGACGTAATTTTTAAACCATAATAGGTAGACTCTTTATACAGAAGGTGTTACTGTGGCAATTATAGCAAATAGTAAAAATTAAAGGGTGTTCCGACGGTGACATGTTTTTTTAACTGTAATAGATAGACTCTTTAAATTGTAATCAAAGATGTGTTGCCACGGCCGCTATAACAATTACTAAAAATTAAAGGGTGTCCCCTCACATATATGGCCTTTGAACCAAAAGAGATAGACTTTCATAGAAAGTGTACTGCCAAGACCGCTATAAAAACAATTAATAATATTCAATAGGTGTTCCGATAGTGAAGCGATTTTCGACACAAATTTACGTCAGCATCCTTATTTTTAAACTGGAAATTGTAGGTACGATTTTGTAAATATGACCTTTAAAATAACAGTAATTGGCTTACACTTATAATTTACACAGATTAGTGCTAGCAATTTCTACTACTTTCAATTACTCGATACTACTCAATACTTTTCAACTGGGTACTCAATAATAATCAATATTTCTGTCTACATAAAAGCAGCAGAAAGTTATCGTCGTGGTCGTCAAATATTTTTATAATTTTATTTATAAAAACACTACCATAAAAGTATCGATTAACTACTTTTGTGTATTGAGTACTCAAAAAAATGATCGAGTAGATATCGAGTACTCGGTACCCAATACTCAATACTTTGCCAGCACTAACACAGATTATATTTTATTATTAAATTATTAAAAATGATAGTGTGTTCTCTAGATGTGACATACGTGAGGAATTTGTCTTTCTGTTCTAAGCGTTATAGGCAGACACTTTATAAAATAAATATATTATAAAAAATATTTAAAAGTTAAAGGGTGCCCCTTAAGATGTGAAAAAAATTTAAAACTTGTACGTATCAAAAACGCAACCACAAGAATGATATACTACCGTACTACCAATCATTCTCTGGCGGCACTTAATAATATGCTCTTTATAGCCATAAAATATTAATAATCAGTAAGACTATAAACAAACAAAAAATGTCTGGTTTCAATATATTTTCGTTTCGCGCTCTACTTAATGAATTTCTATTGCTGAATTATTTCATTGGCAAGGTATTGGTCAAGGCGAATCTATTTTACTAGGTGTCAGCACGGCGAAGTTAATTATTTTCTCTTTACTTTTTTTGTGCATGGCAGCTTACAAAAATTCGTTTATTTTTCTTTTTAATTTAAAAAAAAATAGAAATAAAATTATAATTATTTAAATAAAATTTTTCAATATTAAAAAAAATACAAAATACTGCCAGAAAAGGTAAGGAAGAAGCGTTTTTAGTTGTAGGATGTGATATTTTATTATTGCTTTTGGCGTCTGTCGTACATTTAACCAACAACAAAATGCACGTGGGTGTTTTTTGGTGTTGTATTTGTTGTCGCGGCGATGACACCTTATATAAATTCGCCTTGGTATTGGTTTATTTATCAAAAATTCAAATTAAATTTATAAAAATCTATGTTAACTATTTATTTAGATGAGTGTGTTTATATCTGTTAGCATAAAAATTTCAAATTTATTTTTTTTAATTCTTACAATCTATTTATATACCGCTTCTATTTGTCGTTTCTTAATAAAAATGTTTTCATACATACAGAAGCATATTATGTTTGCTTAAATTAACCAAATAATGTTTATATTTAATCATAATATCATTTCTTAATATATAATCATAATTTATTATAATATATTAATACCTAAACATAGTTATGGTTATATTTTACGATAGAAATTAATTCTTTTTGAGTAGGCTCAAGTTCATTGTTCTTTCTAAGAACTCAATAGATAGTGATTAATTTTTTAAATAAAATGGAGAAAATTTTATTTAGACAATAGCAAAATATAACGAATTCTCTGAATCGCTACATCCATCACACATTAGACCTACTATTCAACGTACTAATATTACATTCAACATGATCCCATCATTTGTCGTTAGTTGGTACACCAAATTTTAGGACTCTTACGTATTTACTTTATATAAAGGTAGCCATCCCTGGATAAAATTATATACATTTGAATATAAAATTCTAAAAATTATAATTATATAAAAAAACTATGTAAAAGGTGTTTAAAATATTTTAATAACATCGTAATTCCACAAAGTAAAAATAAAATAAAATTCTTATTCAATTGGCTATTTGGCAATAAGTAATTCATATGTTGTCATTATTTTCAAACAGTAATATTTTGTGTTTAAAATATCCCGCTTTCAATTCATATTTGGTCATTATTATAAAACAGCGAAATCTGTTGAGCAACTGTTGAGTGTTTAAAATATTACGCTTTCAAAAATACAAGATGCAGTACCTTTTAATCGGTAAAAAAATCGGCTGCTGAAACACAAATGAATTCTTCCTAAGTCGGATTAAGTTTTAGAATATTGTTCAGCATTAAGCTTTTCAAAATAACAATAATAGTTTAATAATTTTGTATCATATTATAATCATAGTTTATTACAATATATTGATACTTAAACTTAGTTATGTTTTTGGTTTACAATGTTATTATATTAAACAACAATACAGTTCTAACAATAAGAATATTAAAAATAATAATATTATTTTAATGCAACCGTATAATTCACCCATTATATGTTAGATTATGGTTACCTCAACCATATTTCCAAAAAAAAATTCAGAAGTCCAGGTCTGTATAATGTAGCGGAATTTTCTCCACGCAGAAAATAGATTGAAGTAGCTGTGTAAAGGCTTAACTTTTCTTTATTCCAGTTGAAATGAAATAATAACATTTACAATCCATGACAAGCTTTAGTTCATATAATTTTTAAAAGTCATTAAATTCAAAATATATCATTATGTGCTCCCTAAATTTTAAATTTTTATAAATTAAACTATAAAGTTGTGCTGCGACTGCACTACTCCACAAAACTCGTCTCTTATTAAATAATCTAATCTCTTTTAAACGCGTTAAATATTTATAAAAAAACTTTAACTTAATTAAAGAATATAAAAAATTATTGTGTGCAAATATAAAAGAAACGTGAAAATTTTATATGAGCACTAGACACGCAAATGAAACTTAGTTAAATTAAACAAATATAGAAGAACGGCAAACCAACAAAAAGCCAAACAAAGAAAAAAATTCACTCGTGCAAGAAAAACAAAATAAAATTTAAATTTTCTACTGAAATCCTGCAAACAAAACATGCTGAAATCCTGTTGTTAAACTTTAGCAAATAACGGACTAAACAAACGCGTGCAATTAATTAAAAGCAAACAAAAACTGTTTGGATGGGCAACGGAAAAACACATTGACACAAGTACAAAAAATAATCCAGGCAACTTTGGAAATGATCATAATTCTGCACCTTTTAGTGATAGAAAGAAAAACAACAAAAATTTTGGCTAGAAATTTGCAAAGGCCTTAGTTGAAAAATGAAAACAAAGTGATTCAGTTAATATCTTTTTGTCTCTGACTGGCCATAACGACTAAAATTTAATAAAATTGTGTGATGAAACACTCAAGATAAAAGACAATAAGAAATCAAATTAAGAGAACTAAAAAAAAATTATTTAAAACAAAAACTACTTGAGAAAAGAAATTTTTTAAACGTTTCAGTTTTTCACTATTTTTAATTTTGTTGCTATTGTAAGGTAGATTTTGACACTAAAGTTTTACCTTTAAATGCTTCTAAAAGGATTTGCAACACCCACGACCAGAATAAGTCGAAGAAGAGAAAACAGAAAAGAACGAAAAAGCACAAAGTTCTTTAATATGCTGCCATCTAGGACTAAAAGTATTTGTGCGGATATGTAAGTGATGATGTCGCTATCAATGTCGATATGTCGCTCCTGTTGTTTCGTGCTGTAACAGATTTTTCTTTTTTCAACTTGATTTTTTCCGTTTGAACTAAAATAAATATATAGAGTAGGGAGAGAGTGTAAAGTGTAATTTGTTTCTTTTTCCGTTCGCCATCTTTTTTTTTCTTCTTTTTCGTTAGATTTTTAAATGTATGCATGCCGTTTTATAGTATTATATGTTTAGTGAATGACACTTTGTAAATATAAAATTAAAAGAAATCTTTTTTCTCTTTCTTTTTTTTTTTGTTTTTTTTTTTTTGCTGTAAAAGTGCTTGTAAAAAAGCAAACAGCAGGTCTTTAATAGAAAGGTATAAAAACCAACGATTGCAACAAAGTGTTGGCCATTGAAGTGTTTAAGCCAAAGGATTTAAAAATGTTTGCAAGGGGAAAATAGAACTATGGCTGAAGGTAGAACGTAGAAATAGTTTTAGCCAAGAGTACAGCTAAAGTGATATTAATACGGTGAAAAATAATTCTTAAAACATGCAAAGCACGACTATGCCATTCAAGAAGAAAAAAAGTCTTAATCAAATAGTTACCTTAAATTAAAAACATAAAAAACAAGAAAAATCATAAGCTTGTTTTCATTTCGTGCTTTATTCGCTTGATTCAATTTCTGTCAAGTTTTATGACAATAATTTTTTATTGTTCCTTTTGAAACCTTTCTAATCGTGTTTTTATTAAAGAGGTAATTTTTCAATCAATGGTTTATACTGTCAAAAAGAATAATCAATATACTGGTTTAATTAAAATGAAGTACTTCAAACTTCGTTTACTCCAAAGTTGGGTCAAATATGTGGAAGTTATTCCTAGTTTAAGAACTGACCTTTCTGAAGCTTATTTCTTAATACTAGATCTCATCAAGAAACGTATGCTAAAATAGTGTTTAATTATGAAAAGCAGTATTGTTTTAATGCCAGAATAGAAGTGTGAACAATATTAAAGATTGTATTTGAAAAAGTTAATGTGACTTCGATATAATAATTTTTTATATTAGGATTGTAAGAATAAAATTTTAACACATTATATTACTAAGATTCGCCTGAATATAGGACGGTTACTTGCTAAATATAAAACTCAATTTAAATGATGTTTAAATATTACATTAAAACTATGCAATCAATATAAGGCAAACACATGTCTCCTATTTCTACGTAATCTAAATGCCTATTTTACAGTGTCGCACGAATTCGTTCTTTCGCACAATTACATTTAAAATAAAACCAAATTCACAAATGCGGTTTTTAATGTAATTGTGGGAAAGAACAAATTCGTACGACACTGTGAAATAGACAGTTAGATTACGTAGAAATAGGAGATATGTATGACACAGTGAAATAGGCTAATTCTTTTAACACAGTTTCATTATAACTTGGAACGTAGTAACCATGCTATAATATAATGGACTGTGTTAAATACAAAATTTTAATTATACATATAAAACCACTGTATGAGCACTAAAAAAGGAGCTTATATGACGCTCATTAAAACATGTCATTGAATTCATGTCTTTTCATTGTATACGAGTAACGATGAGAAGACAATAATAAACAGCGAAGACCAGTGAGCAAAATTTGATTAGCTTGCAGAGTTTTATGCTTTTAGTGAAACACAGTTCAAGTGTACAAATTTTGACGCTCATTAAAACATGTCATTGAATTCATGTCTGTTAATTGTACACGAGTAACGATGAGAGGACAATAATAAAAAGCGAAGTCCAGTGAGCAAAATTTGATTAGCTTGCAGAGATTTATGCTTTTAGTGAAACACAGTTCGAGTGTACAAACAAAAATACAACATTACTTACGTTCAATTTGAGGTATTCACTTCTTAAGAAATATAAACAACCACTAGTGCAAGCAAAAAGCACTGGGCCTTATCCAAAAGCTCGAAAGTGCATTTAACTCGGTTAGCTCATTGCGTTTATGATACGTACAGAGGCTTACTCACTTAAGCATTGAGTAGGCATGAGTATGAGTGTTCAGTGAGGTAGAGTGTTCAGTAAGCTATTTTGTGTTCGAGTATGACCACTTGCTCATGAGCATGAGTTCAACCATTAGATGAGCTTGCTGATGTAACTGTTAAATATATATAAATTTTGTAGTAGGGGCACGTTGTCACGTGATTTTGTCGTTACAATGCCGATACCGATACAAACACAAAACTGTTTGCCACAGTGATGCCGATGAACCTTCTAAATTTGGATTAAAGGTAAAAGGCCAAATTCATAAAAAACATATTTGTTTTATAAAAGGTTTAGAAAATAAATTTTCATACGAAACCTTTTATAAAAAAAAATTTTTATGAATATGGCCCAAAATAAAAAAACTCAATTTAGGTATTTTTTTATTAATATAGAAAGTCAATTGGAACGAGACCTGCAGATCTATTTTAAATGTAATCTAACTAAGGATAAGTATAGAAAATATGTTTACTGAAGTTAAGACTGTAAAATATATACATATATTTTACAGTTTCGTTTATTATTTTGGGGATCATCCCTGCTTCATAGTCGTATAATTTAAGATGTTATAATTTAGAAGCGTTCCGAGCTTCGTTAAATACGTTACTTCAAGTTTCACGATCTCTGCTTTTATTATTGATAGGTTTAGATCCTTGTGAAGGTTTCAGTTTTTAATTTGCCAGTAAGCAGCTGCGATACATTCTTTTGGCGTCTTTAAAAATTAAAAATAAATTTGAAACTTCCCCGCCTCATAACTGAAGAGCAAAACACTATATGTAGGGTTCAAATCAAGTTGTATGGCAAACTTGTTAGGAACATTTATTCTCTATTCTTTTAACCAAATAAAATATATGTTTCTACAAATGTCGGAATGCTACTTGGTTTTGATTTAACTTGTAAATTAAGCTCTAATGCCATACTTAATGAAATGCTTGAGCGACTTCTGTAAAAATCGCAGAATAATATTTTCATTCCTTCAAGACTTTTTTACTGCTTTCTTGAATAGTTTTTCTTTGTTTGTTTGTTTGTTATCGACCAGAAAAAGGGAACATCTGGGTCTCTAAATAGCTGCTACATTTTTTCAACAGACTTATCATGCTTTCTAATAAGTTCCGGAGACTGTTATCTAATGGAATAGCGTCAGATAATTGAGGAGGATGTTGGAACAAAAAACCTCAGTTCGAACTCGTTTTGAGATAATTGACTTTATAAGTTAAACTAAAGTTTTATAGGTTACCTGCCATGCCCGCCACTTCGTCAGCGTCCTTCAATATTTTGTTCGATTTTGCTTTGAAAGCAATCCACACCAAAGACCCTTACGATTTTAGCTTTTTGTTTTTATAGAAGTAACACTCAGGCAATTAATGCCTACATTAACTGTGTTACTTCCTTTAGAAAGGAATAGCAGTAGATAAGACAGATGGTTAGTGCGATAGTAAAGCTTCGCAAGCGCTTCTGGTGTACTTTAGGCGAATTATTTTGAAGCTAGCATAGCCAATTATTAATTATTTTACTTCGCCGGCGATTTAGTGCTATTTGGTAATACCGGCGCCTTAAGATATGCAACGTATCAGTTACTGTATTCAGTTTATCAGTTTATGTAAAAAAATTTACTTTATAAAAAGTAAAGTATTCATATCCGGTTAGTTCAACTGCGTACTTTCACTGCTTTGTCTTTCTAAGATATTTTTTCGCAAAAAAAGTATCTTGGGACCCGGACACTTAAGTGTCATTTTGTACACACCGGCTTATTCAAGCGAAATACTGGAACACAGGATTATTTACGTTTTCCACTTGAAGTTTTTCCATCTAATATTAGTGAGGAGGGTAGTGTCGTTGATACAAATATATTTTTTTTTTTTTTTGTATTAAGAAATTTAGAGTTCTCGTACGAGTATTTTATATAAATGCTGAAGGAACTTTTAGGTTTAAAAAATTCAACATATTTTACTTTTCTCTTTTCAATTTTTTTTTTATTCAATATTTTTTAAACCAAATTTGTAGTCAAGGCAATACGTTAGACATCACACTACTACACATGAAATACACACATACATGTACAAATAATCTACACCTACATAAGAACCATTCACGTTTCCAAGTGGTGGTGTTGGTTGTCATTATCGTAGTTGCAGTTACCTTTAGCACTGACATAATTTCTGCTATTCAATTTCTGCGCTTTTTCTTTACAACTTTTTTGCACCTTTTTACTTTACATACTTACATTTGCTTGTTATTTTAGTGTACGTTGGTTTAGGTGTTTTTTTTTTTTCATTTCCTTTTCTGAAGGACATTGAACATATTTCTTTCATGTCATGCAATAACATAAAAATCTAAGTAGTGGTATGATTGTGAATATATGTATGTGGAGGTAGTTGGATGTCCTTATTTCATCATACTGTATGCTTGTGTTCGTGTAGATTATTTTTGTATAAGGTTGTCTTCAGAGTTCTGTCGTTTTCTTATTTGCTGTAAAAGAAAACCTTATAAAAATATACTGTACTCCTAAGATGAGCTTAACACTATAAGCCTTATACTTTTGGCAACATAGTGCCAATGGGCCATACATAAAAGTGGTATCAAAGAAGAATATGTTTTAGAATTTTGTTTCTTGTATACAAACGTTTGTAAATAAGTAAGTTTTTATAGAATGTTTCTACCATCAATGTTTAGCTTTTACTCTGTGTTAAATTTTATTTGGGAAAAAGCATTTTTTGTGTGTTATGAAAAACTAATATATATACATACACTTATACTTAAAAAATTTTAATATTAATCAATTTTTGTGGAACTATAGAAAATTTAAGTTAACATATCATGGAAAAACACATGATTATTTCAGTACCCAGAGACAGCACTAATTGCTATACTGAAAAGTATAATCAAAACATAGATTTGAAATATTTGAGCTACGAAATATTTTTTGAAATAATTCAACAGTGTTACTAATCGACGTTGTGGAATAACTCAGATCTAAACTGGACAATGAAATTGTATCTTTTGTAGTACTATGAGAACACAGTAAAAGTTTTGATAATGTTGAACAATCTATCTTATAAGCGGAGCTCCAAAATTATTTTTAACTTTTCCTTAACGGAATATAAACTCATTTCATATTATTTCTTTAATCGGTAGCAAAACGTTTTTCTAAATGGAGAGAGATGAGTTCCTCAAAGCTGTATTTTAGGCCTCTGCTGTTTTCGTTCTACATTTCTAATCTAATAATGCTGATGGTTAAGCTGCGAATTAAATATTGATTGCATCAACAATTAAATTTGTATAAATACTCCGAAATATAAATTAATCTTTATATCTGGTAATAATAAGAAAATTCTTAATAACAATTCCACTTTACTTATCAACGACACTAAAATCGATATTATTCCATCGTTATCATGTTTAGGAATTGCATTTAAGGCTAAGCTATCATGGTCGAAACATATTAGTGTTATTGCAGGGAAGGTATACGGAATGGTGAAAACCCTGTGGTGTGTTTAACCCGTGGACATATCAATTATTTAATATTATGCTAATTACCCATAACGTTTTTTAATAAAAAAGCAATTTATTTGTTGGGGGAAAAGAGCTAGTTCCCATACGTATTTCACTCGTTGCTCAGGCCAGATCATCAGGAAACCTTTTTCCTAATTTTAGAAAAGCCAAAAATACTCTATAAGTAATAAAATTCTACAAAACACAATGAGAATTATGCATGTTAATAGAATAATATTACAGAATATTAAAACTTCAACAAAACACCAACAAACAAACCACGTTTTTATTTTTCCTTACTATCCCTCTGCAATTGGATAGTTTTTTGCCATCACTGAATGCAGACGTAAGGTGTGATGAAAAGCATACACAAGTTAATTTTGTTCTCGCAAGAGCATCGAAAAATAACAAGTGTTGCCAAAGGTCTGCACAAGCAGTTGCATATTTAGTTATTAATAAAATTTTTGGGAATTTAAATATTAATATATCATTTGGCAACTTTGTATACTTTAAGGCTTATGTTTACGGGATATATAAGAGCATCTTTTCCCGAGGCTTAAAGATAAGAGCCTTTGAGGTCTCATCAGTGTCCAAACAACAGGTACTATATTAACAGGCAACCCCACGGGGACATCTGAATTTACCCTAAATCGCAGGAGGGATGATTTAGACAGAGTATACAGAAGCCACCAATGGTTTTGCTTTATCTGGTATGTAAATGTAGTTAGTCTCCAACTGCTACTAGTTGTGTCGCTGAACGCAACAACGTAGACGTGTCGTATACACCAATTTATAAGATCACCGTCAGGATATCGCAAACATTGACAGGTAGTGGTTTTAGTCTGTATTACAAATTTCAGTCAATGGAGAGCACAGTAGAACCTTGATTACGAAATTTTTAAATCCTGAAAAGGAAGATATGAATTTGGAATAACTTTGATGGATGGCGCATCGTATCACACAGCTAATCCAGCAATTGGTTTTTTGTGCACTATACTCGAAATCGTATTACCAACCGTCTAAACGGAATATAATGCCCGCATCGGAACTGCGATTTGACCATTTACACTTTTTCTAGCGGGATGCAATTTAAGTCCTTTGTTATGCGATTAATTCAGAAATAAAGTATTGGGAAATTAGACTGCCAGGATAAATTACAGCGACAGTCACACGAAAGACATCATGTTTTTTTATTTCAATTTTAAAAAGAGTTTCGTTTAAAAGAAAACCAAACCAAAATTCTTTTATTTCAATACTTGAATTTAAAACCTTAAAATAAACTTCTTCAACAAATTTGTTTGTTCTCTGCACTTTTAATGTAATTATTTTTCACTGTTTAAACAATCATCATTAAGAGCTTTTCGGTGACCCAGTTTAATTTTGCAGTTAAATTTTCTTTTCCTTAAAGGATTTCATATTTATTTTTCCACCAAATAACCTGCAAATGCAAACAGTGTTATGCAAATTATTTTCATTTTAACTTTTACTCTGTAAAAATGGCAAAATAAATAAAATTACTTAAACATTTATTTATTTTTAATTATTTCTGTTGCCTTTTTTTAATCTTAAAAATGTGTCCCTATTTCGTTTGTTCGTTCGTTGGTTCGCTTATTTATTAATTCACATGGTAATAAATAGTTTTTTGAAATTGTTGTTGTAATTGTAATTGTTTATAGTACATGTAAATAATTGCTCGTAAAATTTGTTGTAGTTGATTGCTGTTGTAATGTTTAAAACTTTTATTATTTGTAATAAAAAAATATAAACAATGTAACAAGAATATTTGTAATTTTTAGTTTTATTTTCCATAAAATGTTTTTAGTGCATACGTTTATATAAAAATGGATAAAATAAGGTAACTGAGCTTTATTTGTATCCATAAGCATTAATGTAGTTTATGCCATGCATTTATTGAATAGCAGACCGTAAACAATTACATTTAACCCATTTAAAGCTAGAGCAGAATCTAATTTTAATATATAATTTTAACCATATGTTTAATTTATAAAATTTAAGAGGAAATTAAATAAATTTAAGAACTAATATTTTATTATTGAATATATAAATTTATTAGTCGAACTATTTATTAATCTGCAAATTAATATTTTTTAGTAGGACTTTAGTTCGTTATATTCTCTATAAGTTCAATGACTATTAATTACAAATTAAGTAGCATATTTTAAAGAAAACAATTAAAAAAATTTATTTTAGACACTAGCAGAATGTAAAGCATTTTCTGGATCGCTACATTCGTCTTCAGTATTCTTCGCATCTGTCAATATTAAAAATCTCACGGCACCGCGATAACATGTTTTCTAGGCAAAGCTTGGTTTAATACTAGATTAGTGTCAACTAAAAACGAATGTTAAGGCAAAACAAATAAACAAAACGTTGTTCTCATTGCTAACCGAAGGTTGGCTGAAGAACAACAAATATAAGCTGGTAAATATTAAAAAAAATATCGACCAAGAGGAAAGCTTTAGGAGGGGGTAGACCTCGTTCTCACCAACTAATGATAATGATTCAATACAGTTTTTCCGTATTGTTTACAATTTAACACCACCCAAAGTAGATAGATGCAAAGAATGCTGAATACGGCTAAATCGATTTAGAAAATCCATTACACTCCGCTAGGTCTAAAACAAATCTTGCTCATTATTTCTTTAAAATATATCACCTTATTTGTAATTAATATTCATTCAACTTAGAGAGAATATAACGAACTTTAGCCTAACTTTAAAAATTTATTTGTACACTTATATTTTATTCGATCATACTGTTCGACCTATTCTTAAAGTTAAGTAGGCCATAATGTAATGGGTGATTTTTTTGAGGTTAGGATTTTCATGCATTAGTATTTGACAGATCACGTCAGATTTCAGACATGGTGCCAAAGAGAAAGATGCTCAGTATGCTTTGACATTTCATCATGAATAGACTTACTAACGAGCAACGCTTGCAAATCATTGAATTTTATTACCAAAATCAGTGTTCGGTTCGAAATGTGTTTCGCGCTTTACGTCCGATTTATGGTCTACATAATCGACCAAGTGAGCAAACAATTAATGCGATTGTGACCAAGTTTCGCACTCAGTTTACTTTATTGGACATTAAACCAACCACACGAATGCGTACAGTGCGTACAGAAGAGAATATTGCGTCTGTTTCTGAGAGTGTTGCTGAAGACCGTGAAATGTCGATTCGTCGCCGTTCGCAGCAATTGGGTTTGTGTTATTCGACCACATGGAAGATTTTACGCAAAGATCTTGGTGTAAAACCGTATAAAATACAGCTCGTGCAAGAACTGAAGCCGAACGATCTGCCACAACGTCGAATTTTCAGTGAATGGGCCCTAGGAAAGTTGGCAGAAAATCCGCTTTTTTATCGACAAATTTTGTTCAGCGATGAGGCTCATTTCTGGTTGAATGGCTACGTAAATAAGCAAAATTGCCGCATTTGGAGTGAAGAGCAACCAGAAGCCGTTCAAGAACTGCCCATGCATCCCGAAAAATGCACTGTTTGGTGTGGTTTGTACGCTGGTGGAATCATTGGACCGTATTTTTTCAAAGATGCTGTTGGACGCAACGTTACGGTGAATGGCAATCGCTATCGTTCGATGCTAACAAACTTTTTGTTGCCAAAAATGGAACAACTGAACTTGGTTGACATGTGGTTTCAACAAGATGGCGCTACATGCCACACAGCTCGCGATTCTATGGCCATTTTGAGGGAAAACTTCGGAGAACAATTCATCTCAAGAAATGGACCGGTAAGTTGGCCACCAAGATCATGCGATTTGACGCCTTTAGACTATTTTTTGTGGGGCTACGTCAAGTCTAAAGTCTACAGAAATAAGCCAGCAACTATTCCAGCTTTGGAAGACAACATTTCCGAAGAAATTCGGGCTATTCCGGCCGAAATGCTCGAAAAAGTTGCCCAAAATTGGACTTTCCGAATGGACCACCTAAGACGCAGCCGCGGTCAACATTTAAATGAAATTATCTTCAAAAAGTAAATGTCATGGACCAATCTAACGTTTCAAATAAAGAACCGATGAGATTTTGCAAATTTTATGCGTTTTTTAAAAAAAAAAAGTTCTCAAGCTCTTAAAAAATCACTCGTTACAATTTTGAAATACATAACGTATTTTTTCGTTTATTTTTAAAAGCAGAAGAGTTTCTGTAATCAGAAATATAGTCATAATAAAAGTGCGCATCGCTCTCCTAGTATTTCGCTGGTGTCAAAATTTATTTGTAAAAATTAGCCTTTTGGTTCGCATCTAAAGGGTAAAAACGTTACCCTATCGTTTTCGTTACACTTTCTGTCTGTTATTCAGCGCCTTGAATCTTTGGAACCGTAATAGGTAGATTATTTAAATTTTACACGGAAGTAATATTATTATAGCCGCTTTACTAAAAATTTAAGGGTCTTCTTAACACTATGCTCACTACAATAACAAGCATAAACAAATATTAAAAAAATAAGGGAGTCCTCATACAAATAGTGATTGTGGCGAATATGTGATTATCTCCTGAACACTAACAAACAGAATTATGTTTTAAAATCATAAATTTATAAATAAAAGGGTAACCCATAAAATAAAAGAAAAAACTAAAATCTTGTACTTTTTAAGTTATATATATAGCGGAACCCTCAGTATGTGGGCCTGACTCGCTCTTTTTGCCTAGCAGACCTTAAATATTTTTTTCATATTTATTGTTGAACCACAACTCACATTCGATCACACAGATCTATTGGATTAAAACATGAATTTTCAGTAATTCATGGTGGGATTCACTGGCCAATCGACAACAATCGATGGCAAAACTATTGTACGGAAAAAATTGCGGGCATTGG